>WEKY01019011.1:0-31212 GCA_013390045.1 Picathartes gymnocephalus | reverse complement strand
CCTTCTTTGGACACTCTCTAATAAGTTTAATGTCTTCTTTCATCGTGGTACCCAAAACCACACACAATATTCAAGGTGAGGCCATCCCAATGCAGAGCAGAGAGGGACAAGCCCCTCCCTTGCCTGGCTGCCGATGCTGTGCCTGATGCCCCCAGGACAGGGATGTCCCTCCTGGCTGCCAGGGCACTGCTGACTCGTGTTCAACTTGCCATTGACCAGCACCCCCAGGTCCCTTCCCACAGCTGCTCTCCAGCCTCTCATTCCCCACTCTGTCCACATATCCAGGGCTGCCTCATCCCATGTGCAGAACCCAGCACTTACCCTTGTTGAACTTCGTATGTTTGGTGATTGCCCATCTCTCTGTTTTGTTGAGGTTTCTCTATTAAACAGGAAAAAAATGTCCAGAAATTCTGTTCTTCATTTCTCTCAGCAGCCACCTGCCTCATCCTTCTTTTTCCCCCTCAACAGATTGAAAACTTTGCTGCTGCCCAAGAAGGGGATCTGATATGAAATATGGCAAGCAATGTGAATGCTTGAAGCAGCTTCGTTTTTTTCACCTGCCTTAAAATATCTGCTGCCAGACCGAGACAAAATCACAGCTGAGAGTATAAGGCTTCCTCAAAAGGAAAAATAACAAAGGGAAACATCACCGCTGTTTGCAACTACCCGAAAAGGGTTGTTTTCCAGTGGGAAAAAGGGGTAGGAACAGTTTTAAAGAAGAAGATTGCTCCATCAATGATTATTGCCCTGAGACTTGATTCTCTCAGACCCCAACTCCAGCTTTCACTGACCTCTACCTGCCTTCCCACATAATTCCTGTTATTCCTCCACTCCTTCTGCTCTGAACATGTATTTCTTCAAATTTTGTGTCCAGACCTGTACACAGTGTTTTCAGACAGTATTTCACCAGTGATTTAAGTCATAGGTTTTGCATTTGGCTATGGTTAATTAATCCCCTCTTCTGACTAATATGTCTTATCATGTGTTTGCCTTTCCATGGCCACATCAAATTATTGACTTGTAGCCCAGCTTTACCAGTCAAAGCCTTTTCCCCCTCAACAGGCATTCTTACTGTCTAATTCCTTGCTTTCTTGCTCCTAACTCTCACTTTTTCTCCTTAAAATCCGTACTGTATCTATAAATGCAGCTCCAAAGGTGAACCTGCAGCAAACCAGCCACACTCAAAGCAAGTGCATTTCTATATTTAGCAGCAAACATTTCAGTTGCACTGCCACAGAGTCTTTTTGAAGAGCTGCACCTTCAAAGAGGTCTTCACAGAGCCATTGAGCCAGAAAGTATTGAAGGGGTGTTGTCTACAGCTCAGCATTGTCAAGCTTATAATTCTTAAGCTCATAGCCAGAGGCAGAGCACAGGGACATTTGCATGGTTATATCTGTTTCTTTTCTTCCCAGAAATTGAAAGGAAGGAACACAGGGTGAAAAATTAATGCCAGAGCTAAAAAAAACCCCAAAAAACAAACAACCAGTGCCTGCCTGTAAGAGCACTCTCTCTCTCTTTCCCATATATATTTTTTAAGTAAGTACCAAGACACATTTCATGTCCATTGCTAGGACTGGTAGCTTTTAATACCCATCTGAGTCTTTTTTTCCCCAAATAGATGTGAATATCTATATCCACCCTACTTATAGCAATGTAACCACGTTCAATTGCATTCTGCTTACTTAAAATTGCCTGACTCTTCTGCTGGTGAGATCAGACTTTATATTCACTCCCGACTGATCTCACTGAAAGTGCCACATGAGCCCAGCCAAATCCTCTCAGGAGAGGCTGTAGATGTTGGAAGATGTCTCCTTTACACATGCAGTGTACAAACAGGGTTCTAAACCCTGTCCTTCACAATTTATTAATTTCAATATGGTTTATTGGTTTTTATCAGCATCCATGGGGTGTGAAGATACCTTGTCTCACATGAGTCCATGAAATTTTGGGTTCCCTATTCTGCAGATATGAACAGGGCAGTTCTAAACCAATATTAAAAACATGTCACAGTCTCAGCACACTCCACATGGAATAAGATGGAGGAGGAAAGTGGGAATTACGAATATTGTTAATTCTGGAGAAATTCATAGTGTAGAAGGTTTTAATTCTCTGAGCGTTTTAATGTAGATAAACACCTGTATGCTGGCAGTATTTGCATAGTGGTTGTACATGTCACACAAAGAGCATAAACTATCTAAATCCTCTGAAACTTAAATCATTTTATATTTCCTAGTTAACAGCTAGCTAAAGAGAACAACAAATCTTATATTTTCAAACATATATTTTAAACAGCCTCTGAGGTTTCTCATAAAGAGAGCCATTTCCTTTTTAAGTATCATATATATTTTCTTTCTTCTAATTTTATTCCCCTATTTAATATTTGCACCCTTTTTTATTTCCCTTTCAACTGTCACCCCAAATGTGGCCGGATTTGAGCAGAATAAAGATATTTGTACATCTCCTATATCCCAGCAAAGCATCATCTTTGACTACGTGGCCATCAATGTCAATGAGACCTTTGCCTGGGTAAGGATTTCACTGACATCCCAGGATTTGTTCCACAGCTGGCAAGGCACTCCACAGGCTTTGCAGGCAAGTAGCAGTGCCACTACAAAGCCAGGACTATTGCTCAAACACCCCTTTCTCAAGGAACAGAGTTTTTCCCTGGATCTAAGAGCTTTGGGGAGGTTTCAGGGTTTTCTGACCCATTTTTAGATTTTGCCGTAGTTAAGGTGAAGAATGTACTACTCAAGATTGTTGAGAGGTTTCCAGCAGGAGAATGGTGTCTTTGGGGATCACATGCCAGCCAACCAGTCCAGATATGTCAATATTCTGATGCGTTTCCTGTTGCTTGTCACAGGTGATGGATCATTCCAGTAGCATGGAGAATGGGCCATGCCAGCAGAGTGAGTTTCCTGGTGCCTGTTTCAGAGAAGTCCTGTTGGTAACCAGCTGGTTTTTATTTTTCTGTACTGTTTCCACATGTAAGCCAATGGGTAGAGAAGGCAGCAGGAAATTTCTCTGTTGTCATATGGATGATTTGTGGCTCTTTCATCTTAAAACCTACACTTGACCCTAAAACAAAGAGAATATTAAGCTTGAGCCAATGCTCTAAGTTGACCTGCATTGTTGTGCAAAGACAGGAATTTGCTGGTATTTTCAAATGCAGAAATATCTGCAGAAGTGGGTGGAAGTGCTTTGGGTGCACAAATAATTATTGGGATTGTTACATGATAGATGAGGTTATTTTCTCAGTTCTCTCTACAAGTTCATAATGAGTCTAATCCCCTGAAGTGATGTGACATCCGTTCGCTGCAAGTAAAAGGAAAGACTGCTCCTGCCTTACTGTCAGACAGGAGATTCAATGGCCTTTTCACTCCAGGGAGGAAAACAATAATTTTTTATTCAATATTAATTTCTTTTTCCCTGCCCTGTAAAAGATAAGGATCAACACCAGCAAATTCTTGTTTACAAAATAAAGTAGGTGCTGGATAGGATTTAGGGCCCTACACCATACTCTTGTGATTCCAGTGTGTTGCTCTTCAAATCATTCCATATGCACTTCAATTACAAAGAGGGTTTCTTTTCCTTTATTTCAAGACTTCTAATTTTCGTTGGATGCTGAATCTCGTATATTTTAAAAAGTAATTTGAAAATAATATAAAGTGTTTTAATTGATTTGGTGCTCAGTGGAAGGGCACACATATACAGTGTTCTTCAAATCCATTACAAGTGAGGGGAAAAAAGGGAGAATTTTCTCCTCATCATAGATCATTTTGAGTTCATTGTCCTTGACTTTGTTAAAATGCTTTTTATCTCCTGTTACCTTACTTTTATGCTTGGAATGAGGCATTATTTCTGAAATTCAAGTAGATAAATTTATTGAGTGCACCCAGTCTGAGTGGAGATCATAATAGCAAACTGTAAAAGCAGAAAATCTGTTTATATGAGTTATGTCACTGCTCCCTCCGTATTCTCCACCCCTTCTGGGGGACAGCACCAGCTCTAGATAATATCACACTGCTGAATGTACTCCAGCCCACTCATGGTTATAAGGTGCTTGCTCTCCTCCATTTTGTGTTACTGACATGTTGAGCTGGCATATTTCTGGCCTATTTTATGTCCTATATTTCCTTGGATTTTAAGAAGAGGATTGAGTCCTGGCATGTTGATAAAAATGTTCACCAGTTTCACAGAAAATTCAATTAAATTGACATCTGTTGCACCAAGTTTCATAATCAACTCCAGCTCCTCTACAACAGTTCCAGGTCAATAGTACTGTTAAGAATTGCTTTAGAACACCAAAAAAAACCCTTTGGCAGCAGAACTCCCACATCTTCTTGACTTAGAACCCATGCCCTCTCTTGCCACTTTCCCATTTAAGTTACATCATTTTGATGAGGAACCAGTTACATGTCATAATGTTCTGGTTTAACCCCAGCTGGCAACTCAGTCCCTCACAGCTGCTCCCTCACTCCCCCGCAGTGAGATGGAGGAGAGAATTGGGATGGCAAGAGTGAGAAAACTCGTGGGTTGAGGTAAATACAGTTTAATAGGTAAAGTAAAAGCCTCATCTACAAGCAAAGCAAAGTAAGTAATTAATTCACCACTTCCCATGGGCAGGCAGGTGTTCAGCCATTCCAGGCAAGCCAGGCTCCATCACACCTAACAGGGACTGGGAAGACAAACGTCATCGTCATGAACATCCCTCCCTTCGACTGCCTTTGTCTTATTAAAGGCAGATTGCTGGGTGACGGCTACTGATGTCTAATATGGGACTTGGAAACATTGTCCATGCATTTTTTTCACAGATATTACTGCAATTCTTCATGGAATTCTTTGTTAAGGTTGTCCACAGTTATTCCAGTCTGCAGCCTCTGGGAAGTGGCTGCAGTTATTTTTCAGTTACTTCTGGAGAGAAATCTTTCAGATTTGAAAACCCTTCATAAGCTCCTTCCCATAAAAAGATATACAACATCAGTGTTCCACCCAATAGAATGGATTAGGTATCGTGGTGAAATTTTGGCTTTCTCAGGGTGTAATTGTCACTGAATCTTGGCTGTTTCACCTCTTTGAACAAAGCAGAGAAACTCAAAGAGACAGCTCATCTATGATCGTGGTTCAGATCTGCCTTCACACAAGGTAAGAGATAGAAAGAGCAGGTTTATGTTACTTTCAGCATTATCTCTCGTCTTTTAAGACCCAGAAGAATAAGAGGTTCATGCTTTTTCCCATTGGTTATAATTAACTCCCTGAAATTTAGCAGATCAGAGACATATTTGAAGGTTAAAGTCACTATACATTCAGGTGAAATGTCCTTGAATGTACAGTTCCCAGATTATTTTGTATTAAGGCTCCACCAGGACATCCATAAGTTGAAAATTGCTTCCCCCACTTTGGAAATGGTGTGCTCAAAGTTAACTAAAGGCCACATATAAGGGTTTTATCTAGGTGCACTCCTAAAATTTAAACTCCCATCCTGTTTGTATTCAGATATGAATAAATCATATATTTCTTAGAAAATAAATCCTACATGGGAGCACAATCTTCCCCTTTAAATCTATCAGCATCCTCTGAGATCAGAGGAAAATCTGCTACAGAAAAGTTTGCTTGAACCCACATGGCTCAAAAGCTCTTACTTGGTATGCACCTCACGCACAGAATTTCCTTCTGCTGAGAAGTACATGGAGCATAGGCTGTATCTGGTTTTAAATTGTTTGATATCACTTGCATTGTTCAAAAAAGATTTTATGACATGTCCTTTTGCTCTGGTGATGATTTGTTGTTCTCTTGTGTTTCATTAAGCTATTATTTGTAAAGTGTTTTGTGATGCATTGCATGAAAGCTGCAATCTAAGCAATTTTATGGGCTGGAGTGTCAATTCAGGTATCAACAGGCAAGGATTAATGGTGCTAATTATTCACAACAATTGTTTCTTTCTTTAAGTACTTTGTTTGGAGGGGGTAAAATTAAAATGAGTGAGTGAATGTTGTGTATATGAGGTGTAAGCATTTCTGCTGATGGAAGATAAAAGAGAAAATCGAAGAACATGAAAAATAGCTCCAAATAATATCTATTGGAATATGACTCCTATATGTCATGTAAATTACTCAATAAAATAGGACTGTGCAAGCTACAGAGCAAAACTTATAACACATCCAATAATCCATTTGCCAAATATGTAAAACAGTGTAAAAAATGCATCCTTTATCACGTTCACCACTGACTTGAAAATGCAGCAGGTTTGTGGACTGTGCTATCCTAAGATTTTTAGATGGAAGAACCCAGCTCTGTTCAGAGCAATCTATTGAAGAAGCATTAACCCAGTGAAGAAAACATAGTTACTGGCTGAAAAATGTCCAAGAGGTTTCCTGTCTCTGGGACAGGGACAGGCTCTCCAGGACCAATAGTACATTGTAATCCATAATCCTGGATGATCATTGTGTTTCCTTCTTCAGAGCAGCATGGTACCTCCATGTTAACTAAAATCTATAACAACTGCCAGTATCAACTGCTACTCAAATATAAGGTGAAATATGGTTTATTTTTCTACTTCCGCTTCGCTTTGGGGTAAAGGATGCTCCAGCCCCAAGGCGCTGTTGTTTATCCTTGGTGGTAGGATTTAATTTCTATCAAATCACCTTTTTCTAGAGAATGTGATTTTTTTAATGTTTATTAATAATGGATTTATTAGACTGTTACCTAAAAGTGCATCTAATTGCTAGGATGCATGCATTGTGAACCAATTTAGTAGTCCCCTTGCATCCTAAGAGGACAGAGAGTTTTATTTTCTGATTTGATGTGTGAAGTTGACAGACAGTCAGCAGGAATACTTGCCCCAAAGTAGGATGTGAATGCCATTCTGCAAGAAATTCATACAAAAGAGTGCACATCTAGCTACAGAAACATGACAGAGTAAATGACCTCCATTTACCACATGAGAAAAAATTTACAAGATTAGTCTAAAATAGGCAGCCACCAAGCAGCAGAGGAATCTCTTTTTACTGATCTACATCCATTTTCCCTGTGATTTCCCATAAGAATCCAGGTACTCACCAGCTTTATGACAGAGGAGCTCATGCACATTTCAGTACACAAAGAAAGTACACAAGAGGAAACTTTTTCACTGTGAGGGCAGTCAAAAAGGAAACAGGGACAGGCTGTGTGAAGGTATTGTGCAGTCATCATCCCCAGAGATATTCAGAACCAAATCAGACACAGTCCTGAGCACCTTGCTCCACTTCAGCAGAGGAGTTGGAGGAGATCTCAAGAGATCCTTCTTCATTTCAGCCATTCTGTGATTCTAGGAAAAAACACTTGAAGGATCTCAGTCTTTAGTGACCTGATTTGAGTAATGGGCTGTGGGGTGCCCAGGATTCCACAGGTCAGAGATTTATGTTATTGGATGTTGTGATTTAACATCAGTGAGCAGCTGAGCACCACACAGACACTTACTCAGTGCTCTGCTCAGAGCAACGGGGGACAGAATTGAAAGGGTAAAAGTACAAGGACTGGTGGGTTGAGATAAATTCAAGCAAATACAACAAAACCCAGAAGCATAATCCATATTTTTTAAACATTTAGATAATGTGTATTTTGGATTACAATGTCTGGCACTTTAAAAATACTCACCAGGAGACTTACCTTTTTTTTTTTGTTACTTTTTCTCATCCTGGAATGAGCTCTACATGTATTGTTTCCTTACATGAGAAAGCAAGGATAGATCCCACCCCGAACTACAATCTACTTTTTTGTTCATACTTCCCATTCCCCTGCAGTAGAATTTTACCTGTGATGACCTTATTTAAGGCAGATGAATACACTCTGTATCAGGCTATAGGACAATAATCTTTCAGAATCAAGTGCAAGTCCCCATTCCTGCTTGTGTTTACCTTACGTCACCAAGGTCCTCTGCAGAAGGGGAATGTTTGCACAGAGGATCCCAGTTGCACTGGCTGCTGATTCATGTCCTGTACTGCCACTAGGATTAGCAGGTGGAGAAAACATGAAGCACTTTGTCAGACTGCAGCTTTAGAAAGCCAAAAGCCATGTAAGTGAAGTCCCTTCTCCTTGTGGCTTTATTTATTGCCTGTGCTAACCAGATTTGGGGAGACAGCTCGGGGAGGTAAGCACAAACTCTTTCTGTATTAGCCTACTTCGCTCATACTTTTTGTCTCTCCTGCTAGTTCCCAAGGCAGTGTCTGATACACCAAGAGATTTTTCTTTACTGGTAACTGCAACTAAGAACATCAACCTGCAAGAAGTGTCAATCTTTTCATACGAAAATGCCTTCAGCTAAGACAGGTATGTTTCCATATAGTGGGACTTCCAGTTTCACCTGTTTACCCCCTGCTTCCCAAGCATGGATATGAGTGTCTGTATTTCAATGCTGTCATGAGAAAGATTTATTCACATTGTTCATTGGTGACTAGATGCTAGACAAAACTGAACAACTTGTGGAGATGACAAACCCAGTGAGAACACAACGTGAAGCCCGCTTCCTTTCTATAGGCTTCACATGGGAAAAGAAGATGCTGCTCCATGAGGTAATGAATCCAAAGCATAACTTCTCTGTCTGTGAAGTTCCACTTTTCTTGTCTCCTACTAGGGCAGAAAAAAAATAAGAGTTGAGCTGAGGGACACACAAAGGTCTGGCAGTGGTGGTTAATTGCCTGCCCTGCTTTTCCCAGCAGCTGTGGGCTCAACTTGGGTATCTCTGAGGCATTGCTGCCGTTTGGAAACCAAGGTAAGTCATAGCTGGTGGGTGCAGGGTAGTGGACCAAAGCATGACCTGGTTACTAATAAAATGAGTAATTATTCCCTGATGGTTAGTGTGTATTCACTATAATGTGTATCTCATGCAAATGATTCAAATTACTTTAATTGTGTTCTCTCCTCCCTACGCACACTCAACTGCCATTGACAGGGAAATAAGAACAGACCCCCTCCTCCTTCACTCATTAGCAAGTGTTACAAGGATTATTCTGGTCGGGGAAGGTTTCTGGTGCTCTGCAATGATGTGTCTGACTCATCCCCTATTGTAGCAAGAAGGGAAGGTTATTTTTGCAGTGTTAATATGGAAAAGCATGTGGAAAGTGTAATACTTCAAAGAGGTGCCTTCTGTAGGAAGTCATTGCTAATTGGGTTGTACGTGGGTGTCATCTGGGTCTCAGTAAACGATAGGTCATGACAATATTTGAATCCTCTGAAGAATTTAGCATAATTAGGGGGAAATAATTAGCATTTCACCTTTCATTGGGAAATTGTGATTAGCTGTTTACTAACCTTTTTAATGATTTTCAGGTTTTCTAGAATTGCTAAGTTCCTTTCTGCTTTCAAAGCTGTTTGCCTAATGACAACCCAAGGGCATGTGGAAATCTTACTGACTATCACAAAGGGTCTCCATTGCTCTGATCCAGACAATTACTGTCATCATGTCTTTATGCTGAAATACTGTCTTTATCCACCTGAGATCTGGACCATATTGTGCTTAGTTCTGCACCTCAATACAGAAAGACAGGTGCCCTGCCTAACATAAGCAAAAATTGGGAAGGAAATCAGGAGTTTAAACTGTTTTGCAGAGAGTCACTTACACGATAAAGCAGATTCAGGACCAGAGAACTGAAGCTATCAGACTGACAACACTGTTCCTCCCAGCCAGAAACGTAAAGAGTATCTTACTCTCTTCCCAGTGGGTTTTAGAGAGATTAATCCCAGGGTGCCACACGACTTCTTTTGATGGAGGTACACAGTCCACACAGACATGGAGAGTGCAGCAGGAGACAGGTATGTGAGCAAACTAAACCAGGTAACTTAGGTACTAATTACACCATAGTCATAACTCAGTCCCCCTGGGGCTCTGGAGTCATCTCGTGCTAAACTCCTTGATGCTATTCAATGAAATGCTTTTTCAGGTATGTGCCCAGAGCCACAGTCACACTTTTTCATTGATACAAGTCTTACCCATATTATGAAGCTTTTCA
Organism: Picathartes gymnocephalus; assembly: GCA_013390045.1. Lineage (NCBI taxonomy): Eukaryota > Metazoa > Chordata > Aves > Passeriformes > Picathartidae > Picathartes > Picathartes gymnocephalus. Next base: position 21,229 of record WEKY01019011.1, on the reverse strand, counting down.
GTTCTTGCTATTGGTGAGTTGTGTGCAATATGAACCAACCTCAGCAGAGCTGTCCCCTGAGGCTGCTACTCCCTTGCAGAGTATCGGTCTCTGTGCTTGTGTTATGGACATTGCTGCCTTGTGATCAGCTGTGGAATGCAACTTTGAAATCAGAATTCCCTGAATTTGGCAGGTTTATGCTTCGTGTGGGAGGAGTACAGAATCAGATCATTTTCACGGAATAACAAATTACTTTTTTTGCCCTGCACCCAAATGAACAGAAGTTTAGCCTCCAAGGACACCTACCAAGCCATGTAAGGGGTCCATCCACAATCAAGGTAAAAGTCCAGGACTCACCGCTCTCTTTGATAGACCCTTGAATACCAATTCCATCAGAGCCAGAGGACAAAGCCTCCCCAGGTTTAAAATGGGGTTTTTATAATGCAGTGGAGAGTATCTTAATGTATTGAAGGGTAAGGATCTGGAGCTCCTGACGCTCCAAGGCATGGCTTTTTGCTGGGATGCATGCATTGTGAACCAATCTAATAGTCCTCTTGCATCCTAAGAGGACAGAGAGTTTTATTTTCTAATTTGATATGTAAAGCTGACATTCAGCAGGAATTTTTGTCCCAAAGTAGGATGTGAATGTTATTCTGCAAGAAAATGGTACCACCCTGACCATGCTTTACCATGGCTTTCCTCTTCTTGTACATTATCCTCAGGTGTCACATTTCCATTAGAAACACAGCCTGGTTCCCAAAACCCTTTGATGAAGTGATGTTAAGTAGGACAGAGCAAAGCCTCAGTATTTTTGATTCCCTGCCTTCACTGCCTTTCTGGCTGGCTGTGGGATGCCCTCTTTGGGGCACTCCAGGGCACTTTGCTGTGCAGTTTTTCAGCTGGTGCCAGCCAGCAGGACCAGACAAGCCTCGAGTGGCAGTGGGGGACCTGCAGCCATCTCCTGTCCAATGCTCTCTGGAAGCACCAAGGACCATATGCTGCTCCTGGCAGGTGCAACCAGCAAGACTGAACACAGAATCTGGCAATGCCCTGCCTTCCCTGAAGCACCACAGAAATCAGAGGAGTTGCCAGCCATTGACAGGCAGGAGGTTGGGCCCAGAGCCATCTGTCCACACTTACTCTGTGCTACTGCTGTTGCTGATGCTCAGCAAGTTCCTACAGGCCTGCAGAACGAACTGCACTTGACCTCACAGAAAAAAGCCGGTGCTGAGAGGGAAATGTGACAAGAAACTTGGAACTTTTAGTTTTCAAAAAGAGATATGGATGTAGGAGAAAATTAAGGAGAAGAGGAAGAACAGCCTGACCACCTACCTTGCTGGAATAGAGATATGTGTCACCATATGTGCATGCTGCAGGGCCTCAGGGGTACTGCGCTTGGAAGAGAGGCGACATCTTCATCCAAAAGAATTAATAACAGTGGTGCAGATAAAGACTGTGGTATAATTACTCATATTAAAAGCTCAGCAGAGAAGGCAGGTACTGAAGGTGACATGACAGGTTCTGCTGGCCTACCTGGTTTAGACATGATTTTGCCTAAAACACATCATTGGACTTCATAGCAATGTGCACAAGCACACATATGCCAGGAGCTGGGATAATGCTGAGGGAAGTTTGCAGGATATGCTGGGAGTAACACTAAATCCCCGTCGAAAACAAGTGCATGGAGGCAAAGGCATGTCCCAGCAGTCTGAAATCCTGACTTTCACATCAGCTTGGCAAAGCAACCCCAAACAGTCAGACTTGAGAGAGCAGGAGTTTCAAAGGGATGAGGAAAAGTCAAAGAATTTACATGTGCTCCATGATGATAAGACAAAGCAAATCACCACCAAATGCCAGAGAAGTAGCCAGTGACTGGAAGCATTCCCAGAGGTGGATGCAGCCTAGGCCAGCTCCACGGAGCCATCTTCCTTCTCTCTACTCAATGTTTCTCTGTGTTTGTGAGGAAACCTCTGAGCCCTATGGGAGCAGGAGGGGGACACTGGGCTCAAACTGGCTGTAATTGTTGCCCAGGGACACTAGATGGAGAAAGGCCTTTAGGGATAGAGAGAAGGTGAGGGGCTGTGTCACCATTCTTACAGGAAAAAAACACAGGGAGTAAAGTGCCCTCCGCTCACCATTATTGATGCTGTTGGCTTTAAGTTTTGCCTAAAAGCTTTCTGTTTTCAGATCCCATTACAGCTCTATGCAGGCCATTAGTTAATTAAGTTATTCCACTAGAGTCTGTCAAAACTTGGATCTGTTATTACTGCCAGCTCTCCCAGGTTTCCCCTCACCTCTCTCTCCTTCACCCCTCACCACGGGCAGATTGCAAAATACAATAAAAAGCAAGATCCTGAGTAGATTAAAGAAGGTGTTCTATCCTTAATGAGGCTGAGGCAACACATCTTCCCTGTGCTAAGTACATCAGATCACTATTTCCACACAACTGTGCAACACACAACTTTCAAAATACTTACCAAAAACATCATCAGAAGTCCTTGCCTACTTTTTGTCACCCACAAGCATGCTTCTGCCTCCCCATGATACATCTCCTAGGAGTAGGAGTTTACTTTTAACAAGAGAAACCCTCTATATGGAGCAGCCAAGCCATTTGTGCAGTATAACAATAAGGCACTGACATCCTCCAAGATGTACAGAGGAAGAAACAAATTGGCAGAGCCAAAAAATTACCACCCCCACCTCCCTCACTTTGTGTGCCAACACCAATAGTTTTGGCTGGGAAACAACCTCCTATGGAACCCATAAATTCTTGCTTGAGCTCTGGGGTCTGAGCTGACAGAGCTCAGAGTAACTCCAAAAGTGGAAATGACGGACCTATTGAACAGAGCTTTTTAGCACAGTGTCCTACTGGTGTGGCTCCCAAGACCTTTATCTTATTTGTGTTCTGCACTCTCCTCTGTCACTGTACCAACCTGGCTCTACACTTGTTTTCTGTACATCACACTGCCCAGCCCTGTATCTGTTTGATCGCCCTAACCAGCTAATTGTTGATGCTCTAGACTGATTGTTCCAGTGACAGCCTGTTAATTAAAATCAAAGCGTGCAAGAGAATTCTGTTTATGAGTAGGTATCTGTATGTAAAACATGCAGATGGTACAGGTGGGCTCTGAAAACTCTGGATGCACCCCTCAAACGAAGGGACAGAAAGTGCTCTGATGCATTCGTTGCTGTGTGATGGGCTGGAGTTTCAAGGCCTGAATAAAGAAAACAGGCCTGTTTATCATCATGTGCTGCACTCAGACAACTGTTTTTATGGAGAGTCATATGCAGAGGGTTATGAATATCAACTCTGTCTCAGAAATAAGACTAAGTTGCTTTGATCAAGTAGCAGTTACTACAGAGAAGAGTCAATGCAAATGATGAATCTTGTACTTGACACAGGCAAAATTTGACTCTTGGTGTCACAGGCTTGAGGGTCATCACAAAATCCTCACAGGTCTGGAATAACCCATACAGCTGTTCACCTTGCTCCTGCTAGCTGCAGATTTTACAGCTGATAAAACCGTGCTGCTGTACTCACTTGCAGCAGGCTGTGAATGGTACAGTCATCACCAGGTGATCCAGGTCTCATTTTACCCAGTGCAAAAGCAGAAGCCAAAGGCTACTCAGCAAAGGGAAGAAGCAAACTGCTTTTGACAAGGGACAACACTCTGTGTTTAGACTTCTTATCAGAACAGGTAACAGTTTGGGAACTTGCTTCTTACATTTTCTAAGAGTGTATTTTTAGCCTCACTAAATTAGCTATCCTTTTTCCTTTCTTAATGTCTTTATGGCAAGCCATTTACAACAAGGATGCAAGATAATCCAGAATTTTCCCTTTATTGGATGCAAGTCAAGGTTGTCTTCATCAAACACCATCCAAAGGGTAGAGGCTTTATCAGTTAACTGACCTTACAAATTCATGAAACTAATGAATTGTGGCTGTAGAGCAGTTCCTCCCAAGGCAGAAAAATTACTGTGTGTGTGTGTGTTTGAGCAGGAAGAGAAAGCTGGGAATATCAAGAGGCTAAGCTTTTCTCACAGCCAAGAACTTTTTTATTATCAGAAAAAGTCAAGTAGACTGAATTTCAGACAAGTCAATGAAGAACTGAACTTAACTGAAAACACAGAGGAGGAATGAGATGAAAGCTGAAAGTGTCAACAGGGACTCTAAATCCAGCTGCATCAAAACTCAGTTCAGGATCCCATAGGACCCTAAAATTCCTCAAGGCTTGACCATGAAGTTGAGAGCAGCCATTGCTGCAGTCGTAAATGGTTAACTAAGCTTGTGCTACCTTGTGTTTAAAGCCTTAGTGAAAAGTAAACCAGTTTGGAAGTAATCCTTAAATAAAGTTCTTGCAGTGCTTTAGACAGTTTCTTTTAAGAAACTACTGAAACTTATCATCATCTTTCTTTTCAGAAAAAAGGATCAAAATGCAGAAGGTCATGAAGTCTTTCTCCCTGCCCAAAGACAGCATATGGTCTGCCTAAAATAACATCAGACAGACTTGCAAGAGGGAAAAGCCTGAAAAGCAAATACCAAAACTCTGAAAACTTGTAGGCTTAAAATTAAGCACTGCATTCACTCCATAGATACCACATCTTAGAGCTGCCAGAGTTGAGTGCTATGCAGTGCCTGGACATAAGCAAAGGCACTGTAACTTGTGATTCCTAGCACCTTCTGTGTGGTTACCAGCTGAAATGGCAAGGATAAAAGGCTAGGAACCACCGAGGAGTGCTCATCAAGACATTTGTCTTACAGCACTGCAAGAAAACCTGTCCAGAAAGAGGCAACTGGACGGAATTTAGCCCAAAGGACTGGACTTGTAGCAAGAGAAAGTAGGAGAAGAAACAACAAAGTCCTAACACCCCAAAGAGACAGCAACTTGTTCCCAGCAGTTTGGGAGCTTTTCAGGACCATGGAGTATCCAAGCTGAGTATCTCCTTTCCCTGTTAATTTGGCCCCATTTGCACTGCCCTAGGTACAATCAATCAGCCTTGTGGCACCGGGACAGCAATAAAACTGCAGATTTGATGAGACCCACCACATGTGGTCACACCAGTGGTCACAGCAGGTTGGGCACATTCTGGGAAATGGTTCGCCGTGGTCCTACATGAGAGTGGGCACAGACCCTATGGACCACAGAAAGGCCAAGTGTATTTCTGGTCTTATAACGTGGTGGTATGATCAGTGGATCAAAATGACAGATGTGACTGAGTGGGAGAACACTCAAGTTCTGTTTCTCACCTGCCAGGAAAACAACTCAGCCTCTTTGCCTCTATTACTCTTTCCAATTTTTGCCAACTTCAGAAGTTACTCTTCTGGAGCAGGAGCTGTTTTTCAAGAGAGTGCCACTGGTGCAATCTGCTGCTCACCAGCTCCCAGCACATCCCTTTTCCTCCCTGAGGGCAACATCTCTCTCCCAGTACCTCCCCATTTATGTCCTGAAGCCATCCTGCAAATATGACTGTTCAGCAAAGGGGGAATGATGAAGCTGGGCTGTGCCAAAGCATCTCCTCCCCTTTCTTTTTGTTGTTGCTTGGTGTTTGGCACATTTTCACTGTGAAACCCCAGAAAGAGCTGGGGGGGATGGGGCACAGGTGGCCCAAATTGTCAGGTCCAGGAGGGGCAGAAGGAAGAGAGATGGTTGGGGGGGGTTCTCCTGCATGTCTCTAACTGTGCTCCTACTGTGTCTGCAGTGCCTAGTCCCAGGGCCAGGCTGCACTCTGATCTGGGACTTCTACTGGTTATTAACATGGAGTGATGCGCTATGACAGATATTAAGCCCATGAGCACACTGATGCATGCAAAACCTCTCTCTGTGAGATGGGTTTTCTCAGGCCACCGTGAGAAGCCTGACTGATCTGAGAGTGCTCTGATGTCACCCCAGCCAACCTGACCCCAAATGCTCGCGAAACAAGCACCAAGTGCCCTCTTTTGCATTGCCTGTAACATCCCAAAACAGTGTCTGACTTCTCAATTAGTCCTACAGAGGACTGAAAACTTGAAATCCAAACTGATGGACTGTGAAATCCATATCACATTGTCACCCACAGCACACTTTCCCTGCTCTGCACTGCGCTATAAATAGACTTTCATTATTAGCAAGCAGACAAAGGCAGCCTGGAAGATGTTCCATGCTAACACTACTCCTGGCTTATGGATTTTTAGTTTTCACCTTGGCATAGGAGTAAAGATGGAGACAAGCAGGGAGGGGCTGATCAACAGCAACAGTGCTGAAATCACTTCTTCCTCCAGCCAGAATTATTTCTGGACTTTGTTTGGGGTTTTGGTTGTTGTTTGCTTTTTTGGTTTTTGTGTCTTTTAACATTCTCTCCCCTGGAGCCAAGAGGCTCAGAATACATTACCCAGTCTTACAGAGTGCATTACACCTACCTCCTCTCTTAGGTCATCTATTTAAACTCCTTGAATCTGACTACCAATTCCCAAACAATGCAGTCATGAAGCCCCTAACATTTTCTTTCTCCAAGTTTTATTTGTTTCGAAAAAAAAAAAAAGGAAGTTGATTTTTGCTTTAACCATTTCAGTGTCTTCCAGGAGCTATTAACTTGGAAAAAATGGAAGGGACTTGGATTTTCTGGGGGGAAGCAAACACTGATATGTCTGTCTCTATTACAAATTCCATCTATGCAAAGAATGAACTTGTACATGACTTTCTGAAAAAAACCCCAGATCCACTACAAAACTGTCTGATCACAACCACTGGTAAGACACAGAAGCTGTGACCCTGAGGCATAAACTTGAAGATTTGTGTTCTTTAACCTCGAGACAGAGATAGCCTTAGCACACCTTTTTTCCCATGGTCCTTCATTCTTTCACAAAAAGGGAATTCACATTAGTAGGTGAGATGAGGAAAATAGTTTACTTTTCCTGCTCATTCACACTTTGGGTCTAAATACCAGTTCTGCCCTTCCCATGCCCTGGTCCCCTCTGACATGCAGCAGCTCAATTTCTGCTTGGTTCTCTGGCATTTACAACCAGGTCAATTAAACAAGACATTGGCTGCCCATTATTTGTACAGTAGGAGTTTATTCCTGGACTAACAGGATGAAACAGCTTGGCAGAAAAACCACGAGGGTTTAGTTTTGAATCACAGCAGACTGAAGTTCTGAGATAACTGGTCCTGTTCATTTGCTCTGCAAACTGCTCTTTTGTATCTCAGCTTTCTTTGAAAATGAAGAAAACCCCCAAATGTCCATAACCCTTGCATGCTGTGCCTGTGAAGAAAATCTCACTCACAGGGCTGTGTCTGAGGGTGTTGTTTCATTAACGTTTCTTTCCCAGAGCTGAGAAGTTTGCATCTTCCCAGTCCCCTTTTGAGCCCTGCCAGCCTTTTCTTCCCCGTGACAGTTTTCAACTCCACAGCTTCTGCTGAGCTGCTAAAATGGTTTTTAGTGAGGCTTTGCTGGAAATTGGTTCTTTGGGCAATGGAAAGAGGGGAGTATGTTGAAGCCAAATCACTGTAATTAGCCCACCTGTGTAAAATGATCAAGGTTTTAAAAGTTTTGGGTTCAGTGATACAGTTTAATGTATGTCCCATAGTGGTAGCATTGTAAAGGGACAGGACATTGCAGCTTGGGAGCATGGACTTGTAGTTTTGACACTGAAGGAGCTGGAAAGAAAATGTTAGGTATTACTAGAGCTACAGCCCTGAACAGGCTTGGAACAACAGCTTTGAGAGAAGTAACCTGTCCAGTCATTTTCAGGAAGTCCTGCCTGAGTGGTTAATAACCCTATAATCAATTCTGCTTCTTCCTGCCACAGTGATGTGGGAGTCACACATCTGTGGGTGACACCTTCTGTGGGGTGCCTCAGTGAGCAGTGCAGGGAAATGCAGCCAAGAATCTATTATACACTTATTCAAATGTTTCCCTACGAAATCTAAATTCAAAGAGCATAACAAAACTCAGCAGCATACCATTGAAACCTGCATTTCATTTTTGCTTTTTTTACGGTTTATTATTTGTGGTTTTTCTATGCTACCATTCCTGCTTTCCACAGGTGATGAAAACACATTTCCTAGTTACTGAAGGTATACAAAGCCATGACCAACCACAACAACTTTCATTTGCCTAACCCTTTTAAAGAAAAACTAAAGTCTAATTAAAGTTCGCATGATACAAAGACACTTTGAAACTCTATAGTGCACACTTGCTGTGTAAGGAAATTAATATCAGGACAATCAGGAATATTACCAGAATAACAGATGCTCCTGAGTCATAATAACAGCTGTAAAAAAGGGAAGATACCGGATGTTTTAAATCTATTAAGTGCTTTTTCTTTGTGTATTGACACAGGTAATGAGTTCTACAGAAAGAAAGCTACACTTGAAAGCCTTTAACACTAAAAGCTTAATTTAGTGTACAATGAATAATACAGGGAGCCCATTCATGGGTCGATCAGAATGGGATGAGAGAGGACCAAAGGAGCAGACAGATCATGTTAATAGGAAGCTTGAAACTTATTTAAAAATCTATACTGTAGTTAAAATTAGAACACAAATTGGAACATGGCATTCTGTTGCTCAGGAAATTGGTAGTGGGATACTAAAGCCTTCCACTTCTCTCTGTCTGGGACTGGTTGGAAGAGGACAAAGGTGATGATAGACACAATGTCGTTTACCACAGGGAGTCATTAAAGAAAGTACTAACATAAAGAAATCAGCCTTTTCCAGCTATTCACAGTATGGTCTGTGCTGTATTCCTCTATTAATCCAAGTGTAGAAAAATATGGGTCAAAATATAGAAGCAAATATTATTATCTTCTTCATGACTGTTTCAAGGATAGATGATAATTTTGAGTTTTTATTTCTTTAGGGGTGAATTCACAAATACCATTCAGCCTTCTGTGGCCAGTGGTTTCATCTGGATCAGACACACCATTGAGCCTTCTGGGTTACAGAGCTTTTGGCCAGGCATGACGGTGCCAATCAGAGACAAAAGTCAATGGAGGGGCTTATCTCTTTCCCAGAGGTGAACTATTCTTATCCCAAAGTCCATCCTTACAGTCAGGCCACATTTATCAGGGCAGATCCTGAAAGCTAACATGAGAGAGGGAGAAGAAAACTATCTTTTGGAGGGATGACGCCTTTGAGTTAGGGCAGAGCCACCATCCAGGGGCAAATTTACTGCTGTTACATTTTTCACAATCTTGTACTGAGGCTCCGTGGCTCTTTCCAGGCCACCCATTTCACTATAGACAAGTATGTAGCCATCTAAACCACAAGCAAGGAAGCAGAAAGCAGGAAAAAGACCTTGAAAAACCCAATATTTGGAAAAAAATGCAGAGGGCAGAAGTCTATGTCTCACCACAAAGGGACCAGAGCAGTTGGGTGACTTCCCCCTATAATCTAACACCTGGGAGGATGATCCTACAGGAACACCGCAGGAGAAGCAGACCACCAGGTGGATTTAAATCCTGAAGGAAAAGGTGCCTGGGGATTCTAGGACATACCCCCGGAGTTAATTTTGGAAATAAACCACAGTTGAAATTACCAGTGATTCTTAGGATAATTGTTTCCCAGAGCCACAGGAACAATGGAGAGTGGTTAAATAACTTCTTTTTATTTTAAAACATATAAAAAGTACTAAAAAAAAAATCTGTGTTCTAAGCAATGCCTTACACAAACATAACGATTTTTTAAAAATTACAGGCTTGACTGGAGGAATAGTCACAATTTTTTTGCCACTGGTTGATTACATATTTTTTTTCCTGATAAAGCCTGACTTCCCTGGCTGACAATTTAATTATTAGGTTAATGTGATGGATAAAGGGATTTGCTCTGTAGTGCCTCCCACTTGCTAAACACTTTCTTGCAATCACAGCTGCAAAAAATACTACAGTTCTTCAAAGCAAAGATAATCATTTCCTTGTTGTCAGTGTCCTTAACACTTACTATATGAACTTTTAAAGAAAAAAAAACCTTTCCATCACTAAGTGCATCTTATGGAACCCAGAGCTATATGAAGCTGAAGACTACTGAAAGTACCAGCCTTGAGCTGCTCTTGAGTGGCCACGCATAAAAACAAACTCTTCTACTTCATGGCGAGTATTTGAGAGCTTCCAGAAAAGCACTTCAAGAATTTTGATCACAGGTCTACAGTGCCTACAAGTAGCCTCTGTTCCCAATCAATTTTGTTAGACTGATTTAAAAAAAAAATTAAAATAATAAAGTCAGTAGATGTGAGGCTCCAGAATAATCACATAATCAATAGAGACAAAACTGCACAATCAATAGAAACAACGACTGACTAGAGATGAAAAATCTTGAGCAATAGGACAACAAACTTTACTGCAGATGTGATATTACATGCTGTCATAAAAACTGCAAAATATTGCAGAATGATCTTCTGATGCTGGGAGAGAAACTGGAAAATAAAATTCTGTGTCAATAAATACAAAAAAAATAGTATGGTGGGTCTAGAAAAAAACACCCAAAATAAACACCTTTGCTACTTGTATTGCCAGTGCAGCACATGTGTTTCTGGTTATCCTGTTTAAGAAAGGCACAGAAGAATCTGAATTCCTAAAGAAAAGGTCAAGAGAGGTGATCAAAGGTAGAAAACAGCTCTGACCCCTGACAGAGTCTTTAGCCTTGAAAAGCAAGAAATGTGGAGATGCTGTAACAGAATTTGACTCAGCATGGAGTCATTACACAAGAACTAGTGAGTACCAGATGAAATGATCAGCCAGAAGATTTACACAAAGAAGTGCTTGCTCACACAGTGTATAATTAAACCATGGAATTCATCACAATAAGATACTCTGGAAGTTATAAATAGGTTCAAAAAGTAATTAGACACTGTGTAGAAGAAAGGACTATCAGGGCCTGTCAAACTCAAAGCAGCACGGGAAAACCCCAAGCTGGAAATTGCCTGAAGGTGGAGGAAAATGCCACAGAAATGGGGCAATATCAGTCTATTTCTGCTTTATTTTGGTATTCTTTCATTAGGCATCTTCCCTGATCATGGGCACATTCAGGTTATTGAGCTGACAGGACCATCTGAGGCAGAAGATTCTTTGGCATCTTAAGTCCAGCCCTGGAACCTCAAATACATCTGCACATGAGGTGTTACACCAAGAAAGTCCCATTTCAGGCCTCCTTCAGTGGGATGAGCAAGCAAACTGGAATATGTTTACAGTGGGGATGGCATGTTCTGGAAGGGCAGGAAGGAAAAGAGGGTTTTTATTTTGTGCCCAAAGTGTGTGCATTTCCCATGAGGTTCAGAAGTGACGCAGATGTGCTGCTGTCTCCATGTGTCTGAAGGGAAGTAATGGAAGGAGATGGATCTTCTGTGGTTACTGTGAACACCTGAAGGAGAGCTCGTAGTGTCAATAAGGCATATCAAGTGCCCAAATATTTGCTGGGAGAGCATGGTGAGTTCAAACTATCTGTAACATCCTTGAAAAGAAACAGGGATGTATTGAATGGTAAAGGAAATTATAAAGAAGCAAAATGTTTTGGATTTGGTTCTGTCTAGTAGAGAAGAACTGGAAAAGAATCTGAAAAGGGGAGGTGAAAGGTAAAAGGGCTGTGAATCACTATTCTAAGAAAAAAAGGAAAGTGTCAGAGAAAAAAGAGTAAAGATAATGGATTTCCAAAAAAAAAAAAAAAATTAAAATAGCAAATTTCAGCAAGCCCAGGGAACTCATCTGTAGGGTCTCTTGGGAAGGTAATTTAAGGGATAAAGGAGGACAGAAGAGTTGGCACTTACAGTAAGAGAGTGTATTAAAGGCACAATAGCAGCCTATCTTGATACAGGGGAAGGACAGAGAGCACAGTAAGAAGCCATTACAACTGCATCAGGAGTACTTTAAGGGCCCAAAAATAAACTAAGAAAAAGAAATAATGACACAAAAGAGAAAAAAAAGTCTGTCATTAAGGACGAGGGATAAAAACCTCAATGAGGGTTTGGGATTAAATGGGTTGCAAGTTAAAAGTAACATAAAGAGTAGCACAAAAAGGTCTTAAAAATACATAGAAGGTAGGAAAAACCATAGGAAATTACTGGTCCGTTACTTTACAGGGAAGGAGAATAAATAGTACATGATCCAAAGAAGACTGAAAAATTCAATGCTTTGCTGCAGACTATGTTAAAAAAATTATGAACAGCTACTTAAGCCAATTAATTTTAACAAGACGATAAGAGGACAAAGCTCAAACAGAAAATTAGTAGGTTAAAGACTGTGTAGATAAGACAGAGTTATTCAAATTCATAAGGTTTCATGTAATTCAAAGGATTTTGAAGGAGTTCACCAAAATAATCTGTGAACCATTTGCAATTACCTGTGAGGACTTGAGCAAGACATAAGAGAAGCCAGAGTACTGAAGCAGAGAAGGGAGAGATCATAAAAGGGAACCCAAAACCATGAGGCCAGTCAGCCTCACCTTTATTCTTAGGCTGCCTCTGGAAGGAGTCACTGAACAATCTACAGGCACCTTGGTAAAAAACAGTTGATAGGAAACAGCCATCAGGGATTTGAAAATAATATACCATGTCAGATCAACCAAATTTCCTCCTCGACAAGGCAGCACAAGTGTTGGATGGAAGGCAGTGGTAGATATGTTCTCAGCTGACTTCACTGAGGCTTTCTTAGTCTCGTGTAACATCCTACAAGCAGTTGAGAGGAAGACGGGACAGAGAATATTTCCAAAATGTTTTTTCATCATTGCAAACATATTTATCCGCAATCCAAATGCTATTTTTTTCCGCCCTGAGAAGGTCAAACAATCAAAATTTGTTTAGTCAGACTATCTTAGCAGCTTTGAGGACAGACAGCAGGACAGGAAGCTGCCATGCATTAGCTGCTTCACAAAACCTGGCCTTTTCCCTCTGATAAATGTGAGGCAGTTGAAGGTGCCTCACCCCTCTATCAAAGAAGAAATATTTATCATCTTTTCCTTCAATGAGAACATATAACTTCTTTCTTTCCAATGACAGATCAGAAGATGCAAAAACAGCCCCAATCTCCCTTGTCTGTCCCTCTGTATATAGGAAGTGGCCATTGATATGGTGAAATTAATGAGTTTTTTCCAATCATTAAACCTTTCTCTTTAATGAACCCCATGCACAAGGGTGAAACTTAGATTACAGACAGATCTTGGATTCAGGTAAATCCAGCATTTCAACTGTAAATTGCAGCTTGCTATCAAACTCAGAGAGCATTACAAAGGCTCCTCTGAGGGTCTTTCACGCATGTGGCTCAATCAGTATTACCTGTAATACTTTGGATGATATTATAGAAAAAACACATAAAATTTGCTGAAAAAACCAAGCTGAGAGGTCTTGCAGGGACCCCTGAGGGCAGGATGGCAAACAAAAATGGTCTTGGTATATCAGGAAACTGCTCTGATATAAACAAAATCAATAAATAAGTGTTCTGCTTAGGAAGAAGAATTCCAATGTAAAATAGGAAATAACTGGCAAAGCAGCAGTGCTGCAGAAAATAAGTCAGGGTGAGAGCTGAGCACTAAATAGGACTCAACAGTGTGCTGCTGTAGCAGAAAAGTCACATCTCATTCCTGACTGAATTGACATATGGAAGACACAGGAGGTAATTAGGATTATTCTCCTTTTTCTTGGTGGTGAAACCTCAGCTGGAGTGTCGTGTCTAGGATTGGGCATCCCACTAAGATGTAGAAAGATTGGAGAGAGTCCAGAGGAAAATAGCAAAGACAGCAAGTTTAAAAATGGCCTGTGGGAAAACTGGCTTTCTTTTGTTTAGGAAATCCTGATATGGGGAGAGATATATCAATGGTCTCCCAGCCCATATAAGGTTATGGAAGAGGCCTATCAAGGAAGAAAAATTTGCAGAGTAAATGTTTCACTTTAAACTGATAGACTGTGCTAGTGAAGGGCAGCAGAAATCCCTCAGAAAATTTGGAGAGTTCCTCCTACAGAGCTTTTAAAAACAGGTTAGATAGATACAGATCACTGATGAGATAAAGATGTGCTTAATCTAAGCCTGGGTAGGAATAAATATCCTTCCAGCCCCCCATCCCTGGTGAAGAAAGGTTCTTTCCTTTCTTTCTCCCTTGTGTCCAAAAACTCTATTTCTGCACTTGGGAGGGAGCCCTGTAAATCAAAATGGAGAAACCAGAAAGACATCAGCTGGCTGATCACCATGAAAAGACAGGAAGGAGCTGTAACACTTTCAAGGGATGGCTGAAGGCTGGATTCAGAGGGAACAGAAGTACCTCTCTGCAGCTCTGAATCAAGCACTGGATAGCCAAGACTTTAAAATCCCTCTTGTCAACATCTTCTGCTGGCTTGCTCTGGACATCTGCATGCTGAGAACAGGGAAGACAGACCCCTCCTCACTCAGCATGCTTTGGATACTGCTCTAATCTTTTGGATACTGTATTGTTTGTGGCCTTAAGAAATGGGTAATTTCTGCAACGCACTCATCTTTTATTCCTTGAATTCCAGTCTTGTCACTTTTTTCCTCCCCTGTTGCTCAAAGAATTAGTAAAAATGGGAGCAGTTAGGGAAGTTTACACACACAAAGTTGTCAGAAAATAACACAAAACAAAAATCAGCATTCAAGGCATATTATCTGAAAATGTCATCTTTACCCGGTAAGTAAAGAATTCCTTATTTCTGAATGCCTACTAATCACATTTTTTACGATGTTTGTCACCATCTCAACTGCTGCTCCTGTCAGATTCCCTCATTTCACGTCCGGTCTCCTCCCAAAATTATCTACTTAAAGAGCAAGTAAAACCCGTTTCCTGTGGGTTTCATCTTGTCAGCAGAACGAGCTGATGTAAATCATGTGCATGAATTGCAATTGCAGTACTTTAAAGCTGTCCCAGCTACTTCCTCCCAAGAACAAACCAGAGTTTATGTTACCACAATGTCTGTTTTCTAGAAAATGAGTTGGGGTTTCTGACTTGCCGTGCCTGCTCTTGTATCTTATCCCAAGCAAAGAATGGAGTATGGTCAGGGTAAAATTTAGTTTTAAATGCTTTCCTTCCCTGAAAAGCCCATCTTTCACTCTGCAGTATACTTAGAAAACTAAATGTCACCAAAGAAAACATTCCTTGAAAAGACAGTTCCAAACAAACAAGCTTTGCTGAAATCAACTTCCCTCAGATTTCTCAGATTTTGGGACATGTTCGTTCACTCCTTGATAGAGTCAGACTTTAGGAAAGGATGAAAACAATCGTAGCATCTAATGTAGCTGCCCTCCTAGCAGCACACAGTGTGTTTTGTTACCTATGCAAGGAAGAGAGGGGGAGTCTGGTTTGAAGACTAATCTGGGGCTTCTTCCTAACCCAAGTGCTTTGCATTGCTCTTACTGAATTAACATTTGCTTTTACAGCTCCATGCCCTTTGCCACCACCATGGCAGTTCAGCTGGACCACAAGATTCACCCCTGGTTCCCCAGGACTCCTGTGGCTGAAGCTGGAGTCATCCAGCACTGGGGGAGCACAACAGATCAGAAAATGGAAGACCTAGTATGGGTGGTTGGACTTGATGATCTTGGACATCTTTTCAAACCTTGCTGATTTATGATTCTATGATTGTTGCATTGGGAACACCCATGAAAGTGCCCAGGGGTGTTCAAAAGGGATCATGTCTGGATGGACAATGGAGGTTGATGTATTATCCACTGCTCTATGGCCATTCAGGATGGCCCTGGGATGACTGGACCTGTCATAGTCGACTCTTCTATAATTGTGAAGAAAATTAAAATTATTGAATAACAAGCTAACAAAACATCAAAACAAGCAACTAACCTTGCTGGACCCTTCCAACTCAGGATATTCTATGAAATAACTGAGAAGAACATAGCAGGCTTGAAAGCTGCACTTCAGTGAAGCAAAAGGCTTGGCCAGGGTAATGAGCTCTTCAGAAAACAAAACACAGTTTAAAACAGTGGCTGGCAAGAGTTGTAATCAAAGGGAAAGAAACAGCTGCATTTCCCAGTCAACAAATCCCTTCAGTAAACACTGGCAAGAACTTAGTTTACTCAGAGCAACCAGATTCCAAAGAAATATTTGCTCAGGCAGAGTTAGGAATGTCAAATAAATTAGAGAGGAGCTGATTCACTTCTTATACATCACACCAGTGCAAAACCACTGCAGAAACTTGGAAAGTGCTTGTAAACCAGGAGACGAGAAAATTAGGTGCATGAGAAAACTGAAGTCAGGAGTTCTGAAACAGAAGGAATCAAGTTTTAAATAATTAGGTTGTAACTTCATTCTCCTTCAAAGCAGGTTTTCAATACTATTAATTCATTGCCATGACAGTGATTTCTAGTAGTGTCTTTATTCTGCAAGGTAATATACAAGTGAGAAACCAAACAAGGCTAAAGCTTAACCTTCCTGAAGCAGCTGGACATCCCAGGGCAGCTCAGGCACTCAAACATCCACAGCACAGAACCAGCACAGCCCTGCCGGCTGCAGATCTGAGCCAGCTCGGACAGGTCTGGCCTCAGTGGTTTACAACTACAGCAGAGTTAATCCATGCCCTGGATAATCCTCTCACTGGTAATTAAGACCTGACCATACCCTGGAACTGCCTGAGAAAGGTCCACAACACCCTGCTCACTGCAAGCCTAATTCTGAAAATTCAGCCACAGAGACATAAGTGTCCTAACTGCACCGTGTTTCACTGGGGACCAGAACATGCAATGAGAAGAGAGGGGCAGCCACTCTCCAAAGCCAGAAAAATCTTTTTTGGGTGGTGTTAAGCAGGTAAGTTTATTGGACACCTCTAATTTGCTTTTATTTGGGTGTTCTGCATGGGAAATAACAGGTGTGTCCATCAATGCTGTGTGCTCTCTGCATGGCATTATGTAAAAGATAAATATGTATTATCTCTCACACAGCTAGGAAACTTCAATAAGACATGATGAAGAAACTGCAATTAATATTTAACATGGAATAAACCAGGTCAATAGCTGCGCAAATTTTTGCGGGTGTATTTACTGTTTGATGAATTAAATTCATACAAAAGAAATATTACAGTACTTACCCAATACCAGATCAATTATACAGAGACTTATATTCCCTGATCTGATATTTTGAACACCAATTCCTTTACTGAGCAAAGAATCACGGAAGATTCTGAATTGGAGGGGCCCCACAATAATCACTGAGCTCAACTCCTAAGTGAATGGCCTGGACAGGGATTGAACCTGCAACCTTGGTGTTATTTGCACCATATTCAAAGAAATGAACAATGTTTTCTAGCATGTCAACTTTCTGGACACTCAATTTGAGGTCTTTTAAAAAGGTGTTGAATTTCCCCAATGAATTGAGTCTGATCACCCCTAAGAACAAATCAGGAGTTTCCACTCCAGATATGGTTTAAACTGATAAAATGAAGCACCAAAATTAATCAGCAATTTTAGAAACAATCAGAACCTAAGGGTTATAGGCTTTAAAAGCAGAAAAAGGAAAACAAAAAGCCTGGCAAACAAAGCTGAACTCAAGTATTGTCTTTTTTCCAAGTGTGTGGCTGTGTGAAAGTTTCTTTTTGGAGATAGGAGGCTTTTTTCTTCCTCTGATCTGATTCTCAGCATTTAGGAAAGCTGCCAGCAGCAGAGGAGCAGCTACATTTCACACATTTACCTTGAACTTCATTCGATAGGGCCTAAACCACTGTGCTTTTTGATTGGATTAGGAGGAGTGCACTGCGGCATTGCATCATTACCAGGATTTTGTTGACCTCTGGGAAAATGTACTTCTGACGTCCCCATCAATCTGGCCCCATGTTTTTAGCTCAGGCAGGAGAGATGTTGAGGGAAGCTCCAACACAGCAGCCCAAGCCAAGCTCTGTGCAGGATCTGTCCCCTGAGAGCAGAGCCCAGGCACTGACCCGCCTGCGCGACTTCTGCAGCCACTTGACTTTGCAGAAGGTGACTGGCCCAGTGCAGGAGCAGGGAGCTGAACTGGCAATAACGCAGCCAGGCAAGGTACTGAGACACATGGAAGGAGGATGGAGGAGGACGAGGAGGCTATTGGACTGTGAAGCTATTTTTCAAACTTGTGAGAGAAGCCTTTTCTTTTTTTATATACATTTTTCCCCTTAGATTCTCAAACAACCCCCATTTATCAACGTATGAAGGAGATTGATTATAAAAGAAATACCCAGTCCACAAGAAGATGAGGCTGAAGCTGCTGCAGGCACACCAAATGTGCAAGGACATCTTGGTTTTCCACAACCCACAGCTTTGATCTCACAATCAAGGACACCAGAAAGAGGTTCTAATCCCTGCCCCTTCCATGTAACCATAGAAGCTTAGGAGTTCTACATGAGAGAAACCCTGGGTTACAGTGAAGAGAGAATCACAGAATGGTTTGGGTTAGAAGGAATGGTAAAAATCTTTTCATTCCAACCCCCTTCCATGGGCAGGGACACCTTCCACTAGACCATGCTTAAAGCCCCATCCAACCTGTCCTTGAACACCTTCAGGAATGGGGTATCCACAGCTTCTCTGGGCAACCTGTGCCAGAGCCTCACCACCCTCACAGAGAGTTAAAGGATCACTGGAAAAAGCTACTGTCCTTTTCCCATGGTGTGCCTGTGTTGAATGCCCTCTCTGAATGTGAGCAAGGGGGTGGCCTTAGCATTGGTGTTAAATTAAGTCTTTGTCTATCAAAGACTTTGGTTGTGGTAGAAGGAATTTTGTGCTAGATCTGTAAGTGGGTTTTGTCTGGTATTCTTTGTGCTTTTCAGTTTGATCCATTTAGGTAAGTGAGACAGGCACGACAGTTTTGTTTCTAAATTGTTTTAAACAATTTCATGGTTTGGTTTTAATATAGAAACAAATGGTTGTTATGGAATAGGTTCACAATAGTGCAGGCAGACTTTGAAATTATTTTGTGGAACTGTCAGTTTATGTAATTGATGTGCTATGTATCTATGTCATGAAAATATTTTACTTTTTAAACACTTTTTAAAAAGTTCAGCAGCAAACTTATGTTTTGGACTGAGTTCACCACATTCCCGTTTGAAAGGGATAGAGGAGTGAACAGAGCATTTGTCTAAGTCTATGTCAATCAAATACTTTGGTTGTGGCAGAAGGATTCTTGGGACAGACCTCTAGTTGGGATTGGTTTGGGTTCCTCTTTTAAGACAACTTTCTTTTTTTCCTCCTGTAATCCAATTTTTTGCACTTGCTTTGCTGTCACGACACTTTTGTTTATTTAGGACAATTCCCAGGTTTCACAGGGAAGCATGACTCAGTGAGGGAGCACAGACAGGGTAAAGGATGGTTTCAGTTTCTCATTTTCTGAGTGGTGCCATGCCATGGGAAGATCGGAGCTGTTCCTCTCTCTCCAGACCAAGACTTCAACTGTGTCACCCCCAGAATCTCCATAGGATGCACAGCTCCAAAGAGCTACAATGCAAATTTTCACAGGACTCCCAGTCCCAGGAGAGCTCAGAGCTCATACAGACAACTTTGATCTGAATTTGGCTTCAAACCAGAGCCTT
Organism: Picathartes gymnocephalus; assembly: GCA_013390045.1. Lineage (NCBI taxonomy): Eukaryota > Metazoa > Chordata > Aves > Passeriformes > Picathartidae > Picathartes > Picathartes gymnocephalus. The sequence goes on along the minus strand of WEKY01019011.1, from coordinate 1,780 downwards.
CACAGCTATTTTCATGGTCAGACAAAGAAGAAACACAGAGAAATTACTCCAAACCCTTGTAATGCTCATTTTGAAAATACATATATTCAAATATTCCTTGAAGATTACCCATAAAGGGTTAATTTATAACTTATCTTTTAATAAGCATTCTGAAATTAGCTTTTAGAAAGCCCAGCAGCTCAATATGTTGCCCACTCCACAGTTTTTCATAATTAAAAATGCTTCTTATCCAGGTGCTTGTCTGTAAGATGCTTATGGAAGCTATCAATTATTTACTAAACCTTTAGCTGTTTATAATGAAAAATTCATAGAAAATGTGACCATAAACAGACTAAGCTAGCAAATGCTTCAGTAGATGAAGAAGAAAAGAAAAGTAAAAGCCTTTCACTTCAGGCAGTCTAAGTGCCTTTTCATCTACCAGATCATGGTGTAGAATGGAAAAGTTCCTTGGTCGTACACCAGTGTGTAGGATGCTGCTTGACGTGGAAGAGGGACACATGCCATCTCTTTGACAGCACATTCTTGAGTGCATTAGATAAATTTGCATGCAGCAGTCAGCTCTGAACACGGATTAAAACTATTTCCAAAGTGTGTCACACAACCAGTAATATCTTGATACTGTGGTGTGCAAGAACTTCCTCTTGCAAAGCGACTTCCCATATTGACAGAGCACTCCCAGGTATCCCATTTTTGCAGAGGATAAAGCTGTTTCACTCTTCCCCCATGACACCACTCAACCAATTGATTTTTGTAACCCTCAGCATTACCATTTAGTGGGCTCAGGGTGATTGTTCTGTTGGGTATCATGTATTCAAAGTCAACAAAAAGTATCCAATGCATAAAAGAACAGTGTTTTTTCTCTGAGAAAACTATTCCTTTTATCCTAAAATGTGGGTGTGCTATCAATTCTTCTGTACCATAACCCAGAAGTAACAAGCTACTGCTAAACTTTGCTTGACTCCCTTCATCACCAAATATGATTTTTTTGTCATTGGCATTGTCTGAAAAAAGCATCTATACCACATGGGGCAGCCCTAAATAAACACATCAATGGAAGGCTGATGAAAACTTTGTAAGGCTGTTATGAGAAACAGAAAACAGAAGTGTAGGAGGTATGTGCAACAGCAAATGCATTTAAAAAATAAAGGTAACCTTCTGAAAAATACTATTTTCTACCCTGGTCATCAGACAAGAGGGATACAAATTCCAATATGAACTTGGTTGATGTCTTTTATAGGAAAAGTGCAGGTTTCTTTGTCTCGTGTTCCTCAAAGGCTGCCAAATCAAAGCTGACCTGGCAACAAACATCTAGCATCTCTTGGTTGCATCCTGGATAAAAAGGGGAAAGAAAGACACCAGAATCTGACAGACCTCGAAGTGCTGGTGGTATGTACAAATGATGTCATCGATCTTGACCATCATAGAATCATAGAATCATTAAGGTTGGAAAAGACCTCCAAGATCATCAGTCCAACCTTTCGCTAAACATCGATACATCAACTAAACAATAACATTAAATGCCACATCCAGCTGTTTCTTGAACACTTCAGGGATGGTGACTCCACCAACTCTGTGTTCCAATGTTTAACAACCCTTTCCATGAAAAAAATCTTCCTGATATCTCACCTGAGCCTCCCCCAAGGCAGAGCTTGAGGCATTCTCCTCTCCTGCTGTCTGTCCCTGGTAGACTGGGAAAGACATCGACTCCCACCTTGCTACAAACTCCCTGCAGGGCGCTGCAGAAAGTGATGAGCTCTCCCCTGAACCTCTTTTTCTCCAG
>WEKY01018985.1:0-23476 GCA_013390045.1 Picathartes gymnocephalus | reverse complement strand
ACCTTCCGCACCTTCCTTCTTCTCCATTCTTTCATTCATCTGTTTCTTTTCTCAAGCTGTTGGGTTTTCAATTGCTTGCTGGCTTTGCTTTTTGTTTAAAGTAAACATCCTCCTCCACTGTGATTCCATACAACCACATAAAAACGTATTTTGAAATGGAGGCATCTAACATCACTATATAGTGTTTTAACCTTAACCTTGGTCTGGTTGTCTGCTATGAAAACTCTTTCTGCAGTTTTTTCTGGCACAGCATTATAGTGTCATAGCTTCAGGAACTGTTTTTTGCTAGTGAAATGGCAAGAATAATCTCAGTAAGGTGAAAGTGTAGAAAAAATTTCATGCTTTAATGGTCAATTACAGACTAATGAAATCTTATTTCCAGATTTGTGAGTCATGTTGTAAGGTTCACATGTACCAAGCTTTGTCACTAATTACCATTTCACTGTTTTACATAATTGCACTGAATAGTATAGGCTTGGCCTAACAGAAGTAGTTTAATGGCTGAGTATCCCTTGGCATAATTAGCATCATAGGTTCTTATTTCTTTGGTGCTTGCAGGCAAAACACTGTCTACTGTAGCTGTGGTAGTAAGTGAGAATGGCCATTTCTATAGGCCCACAATATGCTACAATGACTGAGTATATTTAGACAGGAGGGTTTGTGAACAGGATGCAGCTATCACATGTTATGTGTGTGGTCCAATATAAACTACTTCAATTTTAATTCTTGAGCTATATGATTACATATTGGGCAGTGTCTCTATTTCAGATATGTTTAACTCAGTAATTCCCCTAATGGTTTACAAAGTCCTTAGCATATCCCTCCTTTTCTTACTAGTTTCTGTCAGTGCAGTATCTGATAGCAGTGATGTTTGATAGAGCTAAAAGGTGTAAAACATTCTTCATTTAGTCACAGCCCAGAGGATATAGAAGTAGTCACTGTATAACCTTTGAGGAAGAGCTGTCTTTCCTGACTTAGAAATACACAACTGATTCACTTGTTACAGATAATTCAAGGAAGCTGCTAGGAGGCAAGAGATTAAGATCTGAACACTAAGAGCATACAAAAAGATCAAGACTTGCCTAAGAGCATTTGTAGCCAGAGGTGGAAAAGTAATTACCCTTGTGGTGAAAGTCAAGCTCCCTATCATTTAAAACTAAGGACTGCTTACCAGGTGCTTCTCTACTTTCAGGTTGCCACTTTCCACCTCTGTGTCTGAATATCTATAATAATTAATACATAGCCTTCAGAACTTGCCCTGAGCAGGACCCAAATCCTCAACATCTCATATGGCAAATTCCTTGCAGAATCGGGTTAACTGGCTGAAACGAATCATCTTCTGCCAATCATATCTTGTAAATACTCTCAGAAGTGAATATAGGATTTCCTATCTCAAGATACTGCCATCTGAACACAGACATCTACTTCCCTTGCCACACAAATTCCAGATGATCCAAATATCACTAAGTGCACTCATAGCTTGTCTATTTTGGAGTCAGGCACACAGGATGGGATGAAGAGGAACCTACTATGCCTGTTTTGTAAGATTTGTGTTTTTCTGTCCAAAGTCTGAATTGAGTGTGTCTGAGAGCTTTGGGAACTGTAGTTCGCCAATATGTCAGGCAGCTAAGGATGTTTTTTATTGCAAAATTTGCAACTGGGATAATAGTGACTGATCTTCAGGTTTACAAATGGCAACCAGCCATCTCATTGCCAGAGATTTCAGTATGAAAATAGACACCATTTGTGCCTGCGAATGGATCTGCTGGAAGTTTTGTCAGATCACTCAGAAGATATGTAAGAGGGCCAGATATTGGAACTTATGGCAGTTGTATCTTGCTGCAGTGCACTTTCACAAACCTTGGTCATTCTAGATCAGTCTAAAGCATTCTTTTCTCCTATGGAGATCAAAAATGGTTGGTCTGGAAAAATTTAAAGAACAGAATAAGCATATGGAATATTTCCTCAGAATGTTCTTACTCCCTCCATCACTTTGATAGTCAGGAGCTTCTGAGGGCAAAAATGTGAAGATTCTCTGTGAGAGTGTGTGTGTGTAGTAATCACCCCTGAAAGCTTTTTTTTCCCATTCCGTTTTACTCTAAAATATCCTAATTTGTTTAACATCCATTACACCCTATTCGAAGGAGATAAAAACTTATTTATGAAACACTTTACAAAATATTCTGTTTCAGTTGTTGGGCCTCCTAGTTCTTATTTTGTAAGGAAGATAGCAGGAAAATTCTGATGTGCAACTTCTCTGGACTTTCAGGTTTCCATCATGTTCCCTGTTTAGTTCTCTCTTTTTCAGGTGGAAGGTCTCTAGGCCACTTAATCGTTCTTTCATGTACTGTGGTTTTTCTTCCTTTTTCCTTTTCTGCCTCGTGAAAAAGGTGTCATTTAGGTTGGAGTGGAATCATATAAAGTGATTAGGGGATGCCTCACAGTATGACATAGCACAGGTAGCTGGATCAGTGAGAACACATTTGACTAGTTTCTGTATTAATATACTAATGTGATATGAAAGTAATGTTCATACTCTACCAATAACAGCAAATGCAAATGGAACATTAAGAATATGACTCACAACTGTTAATGTGATAAGCTGTTGATTTTTCATGAGTACAGCAAAGTTGTTTGCAGCTGCTTAGCTTGCCTTCAGCCTCAGCTGCTGGACCCCCAGCATTTCAAAAAACTCAACATGCAAAAACAAATGGCAAATACACCTATTTCCATCCAGACTGACAGGGATTCCTTTTGCCAGGCAACTCTAATGCTCCCTATGCTAAAAACTAACTTGGACAATCTTGAGCAAACTATTCACAAGACTTCAACGTGTCTTGTTTTTCTCACTAGAGCGTTTGGGAAGAGACTAGATGGAGGCAGCAACACTGAGACAAGCCCTGGCAGAAGATATGTTATGGAGGAACAGCTGTCTTTTTAAGCCCTGCTCAGGTACATGGCCTCACTGGCTGAATTTGTGGCAATCATTGATCAGAATTTTATTTTTTTCTGGACAGAAAATATTTGTCTTGCCAGTTCCATGAAAGTCTCCAGAAGCTGTATTCTGTTGACTGTTGGTATCGAGTCTGGTGTACCCAAGACATGTATCTTGTTGCCTAGAGATAAGAGACTCATTCCCCCATGTTGTGCAGCAGAAGTGCCCATATTTCCCACCTGATAAAAGAAATCTCCAGCTGATGATCCTTCCTTGTGTCCAGTTTTCAGTGGAAAGATGCATTTGTATCTTGGTTTTGAACCAGGGGGCTTACATTTCTTCCTGTTGAAGCATAGGTTTATTTTATGAGGTTCAAATTATTGTCTATAGGGTCAGTTATTTTTTAAGAAATATTTCCCTTATTCAAAGGTGATCTATAGTCATAAAAGCCATTAAAAATAATCTAAATACTATATTATGCTATATAACCACAGGCAAAGTAGAAAAGGCAATCTTACTTAACCTTACTTGAAGAATTATGACTATCTCAGAAAAAATACAAAACAAACAAACAAACAAGCAACCCCCTCCCAAAAAAACCAAACCAAAATAAAAAACCTCCACCACGAATAAAATTTTAAAATCTATCCAAATTGTTTTTATATTCACAAATCTGAAAAAGAATGAAGCTTGAAGCTTTGTCAAGTGGGCTTGATAGATTTAACACTGAAAGTTCTAGGAAGAAATTTCATTTAGCAGGTCTGTCTCTAGAAGCTTGTTATAAATTTTCAGTGTCTGGGATTTGGAACTGTTTCTATTTTATCTGAATGAAAGAGCGAATGTGTGATGCCTTTCTTTATGGAGTTAACATAACTTCTAAACTTAAGTTTCCTACAAATTCTTGTGCTTAAAAATACTATTTCCTTAAATTCTTGGTATTATTGCCTGTCAAGCCATTCACTTCAGTGTTCACAGAAACAAAACACAAAATATGCATGAAATCATCGAAAATGAATGTCTTTAAACTTCAAATGAATTTTAAAAGTCATATTTTGCAATACTTGCTTTAAACTAAAATCCTTGCGATTAAGAAATTTAAATCAGTTAACACCTACATGCTTAAATTTAGTAACTGGCAGAGAGACTGCGAATGATTTTATCATAAATGAAAAGTTAAAATAATTTTTTTCAGTTACTTCACTAGAAGCACAGTAGTACAATTTTAACATTGATTCCTGAGTATCAAACCAGTCTTTTAAATAATTTGTCCTTTTCCAGACAGGGAAACCTTTATTCCTTGTGGCTGTACAGACCAGTGGATTCTGCAGGTAGTTTTAGCTGAGCATTGGCTTGGCCAAGTGTCTAGCATTGTTATTATTACTACTGTAAATGACCTTAAGGCATGGCAAAAGGGCCATGAAGGCTGTATTGAATGTTAAGGTGATGATGAGAATGCTTAGTTTTTCATTGTGGCATTTTAAGTTTCAGAATGAAAGCATAAGCCATCACTTAATTGATGTGGCAGATCTCTGAAGTGGGAATTAGCCTGTGCAGCTCCGGCTAAGTTGGTGTATTCCTGTGAATTGTTACTTGTGTTAACAGTAAACAAAAGACTTTTTGCCAGGAAGACTGAAGTGGGGTACAAGACTGCTGCAACAAGCTCCAGTCTTCCTTCTGGCAGAATTTGTCCTTTTTTTTCTCTAATAAATTCATTATTCTAAGGAAAAGGAAAGTTTACCTGCACTGGTAGCTTGTGTTCAACTTTCACATCTTTCTTTAAGAGGATGGCCTCAGTGTTTTCAGAACAAGCTAATAAGGGTAGTTATTTCCTTGGTCTATTGCTAGTAGAGGGTTTGAAGCTGTATGTTATATTCTGTGGCTAAAAAAAATAGGATGGTGTTTTGATTTGATTAAGTATGAAACCTGATAGACTAATTCATGTTGTGGCTGAGAGCTGAGCTAGTCATCTTACTACTGCAATTAGCTGGGTATTTTAGCATATGCCTGAGGCCATGTTCTCTCAGTTACCCATCTACATCTAAAATGCTACAGCAGTTTAAGTTAAATTATAATTTTCAACTAGTTTGGTTAATCCAATATGAAAACACTCCATTTAAATTCATTTTACTTAGGCTAAGCTTATAATGTTTTAACCTAAATCACTTTGGAACAGGGCTAATCTAGACCAAAATAAGAAATTCTTGAAAAAAGTGTTAAAATGTATGATTTTACCCAGAAAAGTTTAATAAAACTGGAGATGTGTTTGGGCAAAGTACCTGCCTCCTTCCTGTGTTCCATTCTCTGAGGTCTACGTGTAAGTGATAATGCCCTGAGCTATATCTATGCCTAATACATGATTTTGTAACCTCCTTGCAAGCTGCAGCCTTACCATTTCAGAGCTGTCTGGTCTCAAAGAATCATTAAACCACTGATGGTTGGAAGCTTTTGCTGTGAGAAATGAGATCTATTTTTCACTACTGTCTCTTTCTGCGGTATCGCTGTTGGCCACAGATGGGAGTGGGATGCTGGGCAAGATGAACTTTTGATTTTACAGGACATGGCCACTGATACTCTGCATAGAAATATGACCTTTGGGGTCCACTTCCCAGGCCACAGGAGAGTGAGCAGGAAGAATATTTTTCTTGAAATGAGCCTTCCCTCTACAAATGTTTTCTAAGCTCCGTTGAAATCAAAGGGGAAGAATATGGGGGAACACAATTCCTAAAGGGAGGTGGAGGGAGTTTCAGAACCCTTATTCCATAGATGTGGCACTTGTTTCCGAACCCATCTTATGCACCAGCAGTCCTTGCACACCCCGAGTTTCTCCTGCACGCGCTCTGTGCGACGTGTGCTGCACGCGATCCTGGGGGAGCTCCAGGCTGGCCACGGCCACCCAAGAGGAGGCACCGCACGGGGGTCGTGGTGCCACCTCTCACATTACGTCAGGGCTGGTGACTCAGTGTCCCCAGGAGCAGCTGTCTCCTGTCCTTGGCACTCTCACAGTCAGAGAGAGGGATGACATGATCAATCGTGGCTTCAATGCAGGGTATCAGCCAGTTCACGAATAAAACTGGGGTTGTGGAGAGAGCTCATGCCCCATAAGTCACAGGTTACTGCCTAAGGAGAGGAGCGTGCTTATTTCTGGGACATTAGAGGGGCACTCCAAATCATGCAAAGCACATTTATGTGTCTCTAGACAGCCAAATCTCAGAGCTTCTTGAAGATTTTTCACTCTGGAGAACATGTTTTTTTCCTGGAAGTAGCAGACACAATAGTGATGAGATATTATTTAGGTCTAAGACTCTTTAAGCTTTTGGGTGCCAAAAAATACTTGCCAATTTCATGTCCTTTTCTTGTAGGGCACATGGATGCACATGAGCCAAGTCTATATGAGCAAATTAAACTCTGCCAGTGCTCAGGCCTGAGCACTGGGACTTGCTAAGCTCTATTGTTCCATCAGCTGAACCATCATTGCCACTAACACAAACTCAGAAAATAGTCTGGGGGTCAGCAGAGGCAGAAACAACTCCTGCTGCATCACAGGGGTCCTCCCTGGCATCTGGTCCTCAGCACCTGATAAAATCAGTGTGCACCTGATAAAATCAGTGTCTGTCCACAGTTGTCCTCTCTGAGTCTTGACTCCACAGAGTCCTTGGCATGGCTTCAGTTTGGGTTGTCAATTAGAGGTAGGATTTAACTCCAAGCGCTTCATTGAAGTAGAACATCAGTATAGTTAAATTTCTGCTTCCTCTCAACAGTTTGGCTCCTGGAACAGAACCACAAAATGGTACTCATCCAAAATACTTGAAGCAATAAAGAAAAAAATAGATAAGCAAGACTGCTTTCTATTTGTAGGTTAAAATACGACACTATTAGAAAAGGTTTATTTTAATGATGCCATGCTAAATTTGTATTAAAAATTATACATTTTTAAACTGAGCATGTCACTGCATCTATTGTTGATTATATTATAAACCTCCCATTTTCACAGATAAATAGTTATTCCTTTTAATAAGTCTCAAAAATGTATATACTCATGCGGAGAAAAAATCCTAGCACTCCAGCTCAGAAAAGGTGTGATAGCTGTATGTTCAGAACTCTGGATTCTGGCCTGTATACATCACTTATTTTTGTTGGTCTATGCTTCCTCTGAATTTTGATATAGTTGAAACAAATGCATCTTCTGTTAGTGAACTATCCACAGTGAGTCTTTCTACCCAGATGTTTGTGTGATACTGTTCATAGAGCAATGGTATATCTGTGTTTAAATAGCCAGAATACCAATGGTTGATCAGGGGAGTTATTGTCAAATTTAATCCAGCCTCTGGCTTGTGGCTTCATCCATTTTTAAGTTTAACTCAAGTTACCCATCTGATGCAAATGGCTCCAAGTTATGTGTTCTATAAATGCAAGAGGCTGTCATCTGAACTCAAATCTTTGCTTAATGCTATAAAAGATAGCTGTATTTTACCAGCTTCTGTTATTTAAATGAACTGAACATGTTTTGCTGATCACTTGACTGAAACGAAAGCATTGTGAGTATGTGTGCTTTGTTGTCAGCTACTAGTGAAAGATCAAAGAGATGGTACTGAACACTGTCACAGACTCTAATTAATTGGCACTTATTTGCTTACATCTCAAGCAAGCCCATAAGCAGCTCCCTAAATCTGAAATAATTGGTGACTTGCTAAGCTTTTTAAATAATGCCATTTTATTTTCTAATTCTTTATATATGAACGCTATTGTGATTGCAAGGATTATTGATTCTAAATCTTCTGATCTCTTAAAGTGTATTCCTGATCTTAAGAAACACCCTGCAAATGTGATGTGAGCATATTTTGTGATTGCATTGCCCATAAATGAAATATTCCAACAGTAGCTCTTAATTCATAAGACATATCACATTTATTCTAATGTTGAAACAGAGTTATATTAAACATAAATGCAGCACCTCTCAGTTGTAGCTTCAGATTCAGCCTCTTTTCAAAATCCCCAAAGCAGCAAGAGAAGCTTAGATTTTAAAACTCAGTGTAAATCTGTATATTTCCTTTAGAGACTTTTCAAAAATTCCAGCTTTAGTCATTAACTATTAAAATTGTGGCTAATTAGTGGGCAAATAGAGATGAGTCTAGACCTCCAGGAATGGTGACTCTACCACTTCCCTGGCCAGTCTGTTCCAGTGCTTGACAACCCTTTCAGTGCAGAAATTCTTCCTGATGTTCATCCTGAACCTTTCCTGATACAGCTTGAGGCTATTTCTTCATGTCCTGTTGCTGGTTGCCTGGGAGAACGAACCAACCCCCACCTGGCTACAGTCTCCTTTGAAGGAGTTGTAGAGAGTGATAAGGTCCCCTTGAGCCTCCTTTTCTCCGAGCTAAACACCTCCAGCTCCCTCAGCTGCTCCTGATCAAACTTGTGCTCCAGATCCTTCCCCTGCTCTGTTGCCTTTCCCTGGACTTGCTCCAGCACCTCAATGCCTTTCTTGCAGTGAGGGGCCCAGAACTGGACACAGGATGTGAAGTGCAGCCTGACTGGTACCAAATATAGAGGGACAATCTTCCCTACTTCTGCTGTCAACACTGTTTTTGGCAGGCCAGGTCAACAGACAGGTAAAAAACTAAAAGGCTGAAGCATCAACAGAGGATTTTCTTATGCTTCCATGTTATCACAGATCAATTGAAGTTTTTGTCCCAAATTACAAAAGCATCCATTTATCACTCTTCTTGGAAGAACTAAATGGCTATATGTTCAGAGATGTATAATTTGTTTAAAGCTGAGTTATAATTGACTGCACAAGGCTGTAAAGTATGGCATTAATTGCAGCTGGAAATAATCTGCCATTCATTTTGAGTCTAAACGAATATGTCTTTTGCTATAAGGTGTAATACGACTTTGCTCTGTTTCTCTAAGCTATACCTGGGCCTATTGCATAAAGTTGCATAGAACTGTTGTAGATCACTTCAAGGTGCACGGAAAGCTCAGGCAGGGTAAATTTTTTTTTAAGAAATACATTGCAGAATTCTAGTAGAAGAAAATCAGGTCACTCCCAGTAGGAAAAGACTAGGTCACTGCCAGAAGGATCACAATACAGGATTGTAGATAACCTTAATGGGGGCAGACAGCATCTTTTCTTCAGCATCATTTCTCTAGCTCTTTGTGGTCTTCACCGTTATTCCCTCTATTAATTTTAATTTTCTCCTTATGGATTCATGCCTAGAGAATGGAAGGGAATGACCAAGGGATACATGGTTTTGCTTGCAAATCTATGCTTCATGTTTAATATTTCTTAATCAAACGTGTACTTGAATGATGTCTTCAGCTCCCTCTGCTTGGGGTTTTAATCGACTACAGAAGAAACCTCAGAAAGAACCTCTTTCCAAATAAAGTTCTTTAAGATCACTTGTTCTTCCTCTTAAGATTAATTTCCTATACAGGAATTGAAAAATAAGATGAGAAATGTGCAGAGAAAGTATTCAGCAATGAGTAATATCCGCTGGTAAATTGGGGCACTATTGGTTTTATGCAGTGATTGTCACATCTTTTTAAACACACTGATTAATGGGTGGATCTATTACTGAAAGCATGCATGCTTAATTTATTCAGAGAAGTTGAGTGTATGTCACCACTCCAAGGCCTGTTTTTCTAGCACAGAGTTTCACATTTACAGTGTTATAACTACTGAGAACTCAATGGAAGAAAGAGAACTAACTCATAGCACAAAGCACTAAAAATACAGCATGATCTGTAAGTGATAGAAGCTGACATATAAGAAAATATCAGTGGGGTAATTTAAATCCAATAAAAGTGAAGCTGTCAGTATTTGGATATGTATTCTTAGACTAAACATTTTCAATTGTGACACTTAGCTCCATATTCTTTTCTTCCACCCTGTTTTATGGGCAAATGTGTTATTTGGAGAACAGAATGTGGAAACACTATGGAAATGGCAATTCTGTGAAATACCATTTGAGAACAGAGACACACTTTTAAACAAGGAATGGAATTCAGGTCAAGCATCACAAATGAAATGGTTATTGTAAAAGCAGTGAGAGCTAGCCATCTGCCACTGCAGTGCTCAAAAGGGCTGAGATACAGGGTCTCTGCAAAGATATTCCTTAGTGCAGTATCAGTTAAGGCCCACAGAAGGCTCAGTTACAGACATTAATATAGCAACAGATTTTCCAAAGGGAAAAATACTCTACATGCTTACAAAATGCTGTGCCTGTGTCCATGGAGTAAAGTCAAGCAAGGAGAGGAACAGCATTTTGGTCATTTTAAAAGAGGGTAATTTGTGCCTCAGAAGGGACTGATCCTGAATTATTTACTCAGAGTCTGATTATAGCTCCTTTTTTGGCATGAATAAGATGTTCTGTGTGTTGGTGCCATGCTGAAGATTTAAATGTCCCACACATTTGATCCAGGCTGGGGCTGTGGCAACTACTGCACAGCTGATGACAACAAAGGCTGGTTTCAAGCTCATTGTCATCACCATGGTGTTACACCAGATGAATGGGTGGCATTGATTCTGATTGGCATATTCATTCACATGCATTCAAAGCTCATGAATTTTACTTAACACGTCCCTTTGCTTATTGGCTGAGATTTAATTGGAGTGATGTATTGCAGCACTGCTAGATGAAGTGGAACAGTTTCTTTTTTTTTTCCTTTTTTTTTTTCCCTTGGATTTTTTTAATTCTCTTTCTTCCAAACCTCCCAACTAGAGACACCACAGCATTATTTTTCACAATCACCAAGCCATTTCCATGTATGGAACCTAATTCTTGGCTTTGTACTGAAGTTTGCATTTAATATTTGGAGACAGAAAAATAAATACACAAAGGGAGAACTCACACAGATTTAAGTGTTGACTTTTGTTAGAGTTCGCAAATTGTTTATTTAGCATTTTCTTTACATACCAAGAAAGGAAAAGGTCTTTTTTGTGCTTGTTTCTATGATTTTTTTCCAACTTCCCCATATTTTAACATCTTTCTCAGCTAGCTGAAATGGAGAATCCTGACCTATCAGCCAGCAGATTGTTGATATCTTTCCAAAGAGTGAATAAATATGTGGTTATGTGCATGCATCTAACAGATATACTCCTATGTATATTTGAATACACCATTGCTGTGTATTGATCAGAAACATTCAGTCAGAAAAAAGATAATTTTTTTTAGAAGAAAAATGTGTGGTTTTGTTGCAGTTATCTATGTTGAATTTTTCCCTGTTGCCAATTATAACATGAAAAGCAAAATGTTTCATCTGAAAATCAAATATTTTTGTTAGCAAAATCAAAATAAAATACTTGGTTTGGGATCAGATCTATCCAGGTCAAGTTATTTTAGTTTGTTGAACAAGATTAAAGAGTTTCATTTCAAGGTAGTTCTGCATAAACTGTGGAACATATTGGCAGAAGATAAATGCATCTTGGGGTAAATACTTTGGAAGTAATTAATAGCCTCCATGGTTCTTGCTATGAGCTAGCTCTGGAGATCTCAAGGCTTCCTCCAGTGTTTCCAGAGCTCAGAGAGACTCATCTTCTTGGACGAGAGTTATCACTGTAAATAATGTAGCCTCAGTCTGCACAGGGTTTGGTGTTTCTTCCCTCCCAGCCTCCTTTTACTCCATGTGCCTGGAGGAAATCACATAAGCCTGTGCATCATTCTACAATATGTTAAGATGTTCTTTCTTCCTACAGAAGTTACACAGAAATGGTTTTGTGAGAATTGTTGGATGGATTGCAAACCTATTCCACAGTGGTGATGTGCAGAAAAGTTTACACATTACTGCTGAGAATTATGCATGCAGTAAATGCTGTGAGTACACAATAATTCCATGCTATGCTTAGTATTTTTGCTAGCATATATAATCAGTTAAACCAAAATCACATGAAAGTTTCTTAATTATTGTGAATGCAAAGCTCTAAGTCTGTCAGATAAGTCCTAGAGGGGTTTTGAACCACAAATTATGATAGAAATGGTATGGCACTTTGGCCTCAGCTCAATTCAGCAAAGTTCTCCACACAGAGTCAAATTAGTAAAGTAATTTATGAAAAAATGCAAAAGTCTGTATCAAGTACCTTTATGTATGGTTTGATGCTTCTATATATTATTAGATTTTCTACCTGCTGTGATTATTCTATAATTCAATGGTATCCACTGCTTGTTGCCTTCAGGAAACTGCCAGAATATACGGTTCTGACTTCTCTCTTTTCTTCCCAGCTATCTAATCCACTGATGAGATCAAAACATACTACAGCTATTGAAACCCAGCTCATACCATACACAGCCTGAACATCTCTGAGGCACAAGGCTGAAAAGCCACAGATAATCTAAGTCAGAAATGTTTTCCCCAGATTTTTACCATGTTTCTTTTTTTTACTTTTCCATGGTCATGACATTTCCTGATTTATTGCTTTTTGTGCTGTTTGAAGATAATAAAATTAAGATTATGAACATCTGCCTTGCTGTAAGTGGGTCTTTAGGTTTGTCTGGCTTTTACTGGGAATTGAGTTGTACATGCAGCATTGTCTATTCTCCTCAGAGATACACAAGCTTTTACAGAAATGCTTGTACATACCTGGGCTATAGCAAAATGAAGAAAAACCCCCAAACTCTGACATTTGGTGTCTCTGAACCAACAATCCATGATTAATTTGACAGAAGATATGTCTGAAGACTACTGTATTTTCTTGTTCTGCAATTTCAAATAGCATTACATGGGCTGAATTGCATTGTGTGGAGATACCCTAAACTGTGCTTGAGGAATTAGTGAGCTGTGACTGAGGGTGTGAAGCTTCACAGTGAAATTTTTCTGCAAGTTTTTAAGAAAATCAGACCTAGCTACCAATTCTGATCACTGGTATAAACATTGGCCAAGCTACTGGCATTTGATGTTTATCTATCTATCTGAGGGTTTGATTAACATTTATGTGGTCCAAAGAAGCCTGAAATTGAATGTAAATTTGCTACTGGAATATAAGCCAAACAGCTTATTAGAAAAAGCAATAATTGAATTTCCTGAGTGCTAAAATCCTCATTGTCTCAGTTAGTTATTTACTTCAAAATAATATATAAATTGAAATAAATCACTCCTTTTGAGAAAGCGTCTAAAGGTTAAAACCTCTAACAGAAAAGTATAGATACAAGTAGTCTATGTCAGTGACAATGAAAAAAAAAAAGCATATCTCAGTTTCAGCCATGGGGAACCAAAGCAGATCAATGCACAAACTGAGTTACCAAGTGGAGCTCTAGACGGGATGTTCAGGCACCAAGAGTTACCTTGCATCAGTTTTTTTTCTAACAGCCTTGATAAGAAGAAAAACTCCATGAATGACCTCACGTTTAGAGCCACGGGCTGCAGGGGTAAAATTCCCCAGTAAATGGGGTGACAGTGAGGTGGGATGTGAGTGTGGGCACAGTGTGGATCCAGAGACAGTCTCTGTTGGAGCTGCAGCACATGCAGGGTCAGGGTGAGGTCTGCTCCTGCGGGGATTAGCAGCATGTTTGGCGTTTCCCTGTGCAGAGGAGAGTGCAGCTCAGCCTCAGCTCCCTCTGAGGGAAAAATCACTATTTCAATCCTGTTCTTCAGCTCCTTCCACAGGAAAAGCAACAACAAGCACAACCACAGCTGAGAAAGGACTCATCCCAGTGAGAGGAGCAAGAACACCCTCTGCTTTGATGCACATGGTAGCACCAATAGGTGCTGCTGGCTCAGCGGGGCTCGGGGCTGTCCCATGGCAGGCTTTTGTGTGACCGCACATTCCAGCCCTTCAGCGGGGCACTGCTAGCTTAGCGACATCAGTGAGCTGTCAATATTTGTCTGCCCAAATCCCACCATTAAGTATGCTGCTTAGAGCTGGTCTTTACAGATAATAATTACTGTCCTACCCTACCTTCTAAGCCTCTCCTACCCTCCTACCGCCTCCTTCAGAGAAGGGATCACTGCAAGCCTGTGAAAGAGAGTCAGCAGTTTTATCACCAGCTTCTTTAAGAAAAGAGACTGAAGACTTTTGTTTGCACACAGTTGTTAGTTATACTTATTCAAAAATTTTCAGATTTCCTGTACGATGTATATATTCGCAATATTTTAGGCGCTGTCATGTGTTCTCTATTAAAAGTGCATGGAAAGTTACCTGTTCCTCTATGTGTCATCCTTCCCCTGCTTCTCTCAGTCCTGCTTCTCTGGCAGTTTAAAACCACCATATGGATGACACAGAAGTTTCAGCCGGCTAGAATGAGAAGAAATGAGCAATTTGGGCAGAAGCAGATGCTGTAAGAAAATAGAAGATAGAAGGGAATAACTTTCCAGATGTTGCAAGAAATCAAAGTATGGCTACTCTGTTTTGCCTTAGTCAGTAAGCTCAGAGTCTGTCACAGCCAGCTGGACTCCTGAGAGCTGCCCCTCCTCCTAGTTCCAGCCATCAAAATTATGATATTAAAAATATAATTACTCTATATAATGAATGGTCAAAATTTGAGAAGTATTTCTTTGTATGATCCGGATTTCAATGGGAATTAGTTACATATTTATCCAAGATCTGCATCATTGGTTATCCTGCATAGCTGTGCAGTCACTTCTCCCAATACAAGGCAGGCAATGAAATAGAAACAAGAATAAATAGATAAAAGTGAAAGTGGCAAGAACCCTCTGAATTATCTTAACTTGGCATTGCCAAAGAAATTTGGCATGGCCTCAGGACTGTGCTGTCTAGTTTGTCATCTCTGTAAGTCTTTATTTCACCTAAATCCTTCTGTCCAAATCATTGGCACATGTGGACTGCTGCATTGTAGACCTCTCCATTGGGCCAGGTGAAATACACTCAGCCACCCACAGAGGTGGCAGAGACACACTGAGAAGTAATTTGGATAATGAGATAGTAGGTGAAGAAAGAGAACTCTATAGGACATACCAAATAGGTTTACCAATTAAACGTGGGTTAGGAAAAAGCAGAAAATCATTGGGATGCGTTAAAAATGTTTTAATGATAGCTGTCTACAGGTGAAGGAATGCAAGGGCCAAAGGCAGTTGCCCATGAATTGGTGCACAGGGCCTTTTGAGATGAGCTAATGCACCAGAGATGTCCATGCAAGGCTGCAGGCATGGCACAGGACCTGTGCTGACCTGTGGCTTATTGGAGTTGCAGCAGGAGACTGGATGCCATTCCTTATGGCAGCAGATGCTGCATCTCACGTGGAACCTGATGCCTCCATGTAGAGGTCTCCAAACCAAAGTGAACATAAATACTCTTATTACTAGGGTTGAACAGAAATTGTAAATTTTACACTTCTGTTATAAGAAATAGAAATAAAATATATTAATTCTTTTAATAGGAGAGGAATGTTTCTCTTTGGAACACAGTAGCCTTTAATATATATACACCTTTTTCACAATACAGAAATGTGCATACTGTAAATAGTGTAGGTTTAATGTGATGCTCAAAAGGATATGTCTGTTGCTGAATATGCTTTTATACATATATATATATAAACATATATACATTTAGGTGTTTCTTAGATCTATATGTATTTTCAGCTAGAGATACACAGATATATATATTTCTAAGGTCTGAAATCAGTGCATAAATATCAATGTACATTACAGTCAAGCACAGACATATTGGTGTAAGAACAAATGTATTTACAGTTCTACATAATAAAATATATTATCCATAGCTGCACATACATATACATACATCCTGTCTCTGTATAAAATGAAAGGCAATCATGGACATCATGTTAAAGCTTTGCCAGTATATATTTTTTGTTATGGATCTGTTACCTTCCTAGTTTACAGCAGCCCGAGCAGTGAGTGGAATTTGAGTGTAAGCCTGCAGTACCAGCTTCCGCTTGACTCCAGCCTTGCTTTGTCTGTGGGGGCTGCTGGTAACAGTTAAGAGTTTGCTGGTGTGATAGGTGAGCTTCATCTGTCATGGCTAATGGCCTGAGACAGTTGTGCCTCCCTTTGTTTCCATATTCCCTTGAGGACACGTTCTGGAGGCCTAAGTGTGTTTACTCTGAAATTTTTTTTTTTTTTTTTTTTTTTTTTAACAAAGTCAGTAATCATGTTTACCTTCCTTCCTCCCCCAGTGCTGTTTGCCAGCTTTGGTGTGGTGAGATGACTAAGTCAATATATATTAAGGAATACATAACAACGTTGTAATGAGAATTAGCAGTACTCTGAAAAGGCACAGACATGGGCTGCTATGTTTTGCACTGTTTAGTCTGGGGGTAATGAAGAGCTCACAGATGACCTGATTTCATTAAAGTAGGTCAGATTTGACTGAAACATAGCTATGGCTCTCTCCCAGCAGTGCAGTGTCTTTCTCCCCCCCATCACTGCCTCAGCCACACTGCCTGTCACCTCAGCATTTGAAATCTTTCAGGGAATTTCTGTAGGGTTTTGTTAGCATCTTAGCCAAGTATATACTAGACAACTTAGTTTCTACTACTCTCTGTGCTTTCTGCCAGAAGATGTGTGGTGAAAAGGATGACCATACTTCTGTCTGTACTACAGGAGAGGTGATGATGTGAGAAGATGGCACACGTGATAAGATGGCATTTATGTACCATAGATATTTCTCAGTGAAATCCAGTCTGGAGAGGATATCTGCCTTTACTGAGGCAGCTGAGTCAGATTAAATCTACATTCATGCACAGCTTTCATCTGATTTTCTATTTATTTGCACTGTTTCATACCCCATGTTCAACACTGGAGTAGGTAATTGAGATTTGGCAATGTCCTAGTAGAAAAACACCTGTAAAAAGGTACTAAGAATGTCTTTACTAGCCTTTGTGCTCACAAATAAGAATATATTACCATATATAACACTTATTCCCAGCTTCTGATGGGGTGGATGTGAGATGCTGGAAGCAAATACAAATTAGGTATTGTCATCCCACAGGATGTCTGCTAAGAGAGTTTCCTTCTGACATCAGTGGGAGTAAGGTGGGATCTATAGACCAGCCCTAACCAAAGACATTAGGGAAGCTATTCAGACAGCGCTCAGCTTGAAAAAAAATCAGGCCCTGTTGGGTGGAAAAAATGATACAGTAAGATGTATAGAGTCTTTTACCGAAAGATTTTGAAAACACTGGGTAGATAAACATGCTCAAGTTTGCTGTTCAGCTTCTAAAACCACACTGATCTTCTATCATGACATATTGTTGTTACTTTTATTACAGCCTTTCTATAGTTATAGGATTCCCAGAGAGACACAATGTC
Organism: Picathartes gymnocephalus; assembly: GCA_013390045.1. Classification (NCBI taxonomy): domain Eukaryota; kingdom Metazoa; phylum Chordata; class Aves; order Passeriformes; family Picathartidae; genus Picathartes; species Picathartes gymnocephalus. Next base: position 6,321 of record WEKY01018985.1, on the reverse strand, counting down.
CTTTGTTTAACTACTTGTCCCTGTTTAATACTATCAGTTTTTTCAGGTCAAAATGTCTCTGTAAAGGTGTCAGCCAAAGTGTATTGCCTTTCTTTTTCAGCTGTATTACATTTAAACAGAGGCCTATGTAACAGGTGAAATTTGGGAACTTCACTTCCCAACTCCCTCCTCCTCCTCACTTCTCTTTCTTGCTGTTAATTGTTGTGATTGTGCCTCTCATGACTTCTGAAGCAGGCGTTTTGTTCTCACATTTGCTTCAGGTCATTACAGTAAAATCTTTTCATTCCTGAAATCTTTTTCCCCCCCATTAGTCCTGAGACAAATAAATTCATTGTGATTTTCAGAGGCAACTGGGGTGGTCAAGCAATTCCCAGAGAAGTCTGTAATCAGATTACTTGTGTAAGTAATCTGAGGACTGTGGGCTTTTGAAAATCCCAAATCTTCTGGCTAAATTTTGTCTTTTTAATTTTTTTTTTTTTAATTCGCTTTTCCTTACAAAGGGTATAGTAGCTTTATACAGTTTGCACCATTAAAAATAGAACCAACATGTGTTCTAACATAGAAATATCATGTCTTGTTTAACTTTGAAAAACAGAACCTTCTGGTTCATTGAGCTCTGTCTTCTGCTCTTGCAAGCCGCTGCACAACATTAGCTTGTTCATATATCTCTGTATCTATATCTATCTATCTGTCTATCTATCTACCAGGTTCTATTGCCAAACTGCTTCAGTTTCTGCCCTTATCCAGTACACTCTTTCAATATGTCTGTTTGAACTGAAATACTTCCCAGAAACGAATTCTATCAGGTAAAAGCTATGTTTAAAATAGTCTATAAGATTCGATTTAAAATAAAAATAATTGCCATGATTTCATTAAAAGATGGCATGGAAGTCTTTGTTGCAATGTTTTGTCTGCTCTTCTGACAGGTCTGTCAGTCTGTCTGTGCTGTAGGGCTGTGCCATTGTCAGCATTTTGTCACGGAGAAAGTAACACAGAAAACACTGGAACACGTTGCCTGGGAGTTGATGGTATGAGGAACAAGGCAACAGAAAATCAGCCTCATGCCATCTAGAAAAACCTCTTCTGAGCAGTGCCATAAGTCTTGCCTAGCTTGGGATGTTCAGTGATGGTAGAGGTAATTTTGGCCATTCTGTACCTCATTAATCGAAGTTTTGCCGGTTGTACTACCTGGATAACAACTTTGGTTACTCTAGGGTGAATTGTAGTGTTGTTATTAACTACAGTTGTGTTGACAGCTGTATCAGTTATTTCTTTTCTAACTGAAAGATGCAAAAGATATGTGCTCACTGATTTTTCTCCATGCAGATTAACTGGAAGGATCTTCATTTTCAGCTTCAGATTCATCTTTTATAAACTTCAACAAAGGCGTAATGCTTTAGTTTACCACTGCCCTCAAATCAAAGGAGGGAGATCAAAAACCCTGTCTTGAAAAGATTATGCAACTCAATAGGACCTGATCTTGTTGTATTATTGCATCCATTACAACAGCACAGTTCAGGCAGGTGTTAGTTTCAATTAACCTGGGATTCAGGTATTCACAACATCTTGTCTGCCAATTACTCACATAATTACATGGCCCAGGACTGTAGAATAGAATCAGCCATCATGCTAGGCATGTATGATTACAGAAAAAAAGAGGAATTCAGAGGATGTATGGGTAAAGCACAGCTTCAATGATCATGGACAAAAGTGGTCTTTAGTGAAGAAAGCTTATTTACTAGGCTCTTGCTGATCTCTTGAATGCAGGAACTGTGCCAACAGTGTTTGTGTGACACGCAGATGCCTCACAGCTGTCTGTTGTTTTTCTATTCTTTTATTCAGTAGGTAAAGTGAGAACTTATTTAGCATTTTTCAAGGAAGAAACTGAAAGGCATTCCAGGGAGATAATGGCACAGCCATGGATGGCAAGAAATCAAAATATGAGAGTCAAGCAAACATTAAATCCAACTTTCTCAGACCAGGATGTCAGCTGAAAAAGACAACTGCTGACATTTTGACCTGAAATATCCACTGACTTGGTCAATATGAATACCTTTTTTGTATGGCTCTGTCACTGTACTGTCAAAAATCAATCTACCATGGGCCTCCACATAAAGATCTTTTAAGGTCAAAGGCCAAAGGTCTTTCTGAGTCTTAAATGCCATGTATCTTTGTACTATTTTAAGCTATAATGCCAAAGACAATGTGAAATTATGGATGAATGTTGTGAAAAGTAACAAGTAACTTCATTATCTAAAATTATAGACACTTAATTATATATACTTAATGTCACTGAATTTTATTGATAGCATCCTGAAGGAATCAATAGAAAGGCAAGATGTTTCTTTCCACTTGCTGTATAGATCCAGACTAGGGCAGTCCAAAACTCTTCCTAGCAAAATAACAATTCATTTCAGTTGAACAAATTTTGAGGAAGGACACTGCTCAGTCCTGATGGCAAAATATGGGCCTTTATTTCATCAGGCAACTGACATGAGTATGATATAGAGCTAATATCATTTGACAGTGGTACAAGTCTACTTCTTATTCTAAGGGAGAACCTAGGCTGTTATAGCCCCCTTTTGTCATGGGAAATTTTTGATATGTGTGATAGATTTTGTAGTGATTTTTTTTTAAATACAGGAACTTCATTAAATGTAATGCCTATTCTTAAATTTCTTCAACATTTTCTTACTAAGCACAAATATTTAAACAGAGAAATTCCCAAAGGGCATACATATTCAAATATTTGAATTTTTACAGAAATCCTTTGCTCCTAGTAGAATGCATAGTATATGAACTAACTGCTTTACTATGGCTAAGACGTAATGGTATGCCTTTCTATGTATCTGTTTCTGTTTGTGTGTATATTTATTTGCATGGGTAATTAAAAAAAGAATCATATGTTTTGTAAATGTTAAATTGAGGGAATTTTGTTGTTTTCTAGTAAGGGAGTTAATATGGCTTCTACTGAAATTCTGCACTCTTTATACCAAGATAAAGCAATTTGAATGTATACCAGTTCTCTGGGAGCTATAGTAGCAAAAGCTCAGGGACATTTGTCCCACAATGCAGCCTTTTCTCGACGTCATATCCATACATCTTCTATCAATCACAGAAATAATCTGTTTGACAGCTATGTGTTTGGGGCATTGTGATACATGAAAGTTCCAGATTAATACATGAGCTCAGAGTTATTTGCTGTCATGAAAATAACAGTTTTAATGCAGTTTGAGTGTTGTCCGTATTCAGAGATTAGGTTTAAGAAAAGCTATCAGTCCCCAAACCTATCTCTAGTGATACGTGCTGTTTTATATTATATGATCGTTTTCCAGATGACATGTAGTTTTTTTTAACATAGGACCAAGGAAGACTTAGATGGTGGCTGGTAAGCAGCCAGGATTATTCCTATATTGGGAAATATATTGTTATTGGAAGACTTACCCACCTCCTACTCAGTGGCACTGGTGTGAAGTAGCAGTCTCATGAAGGTTCTTCTTGCCTCTTATTTACTGCTGTTCTTAATAACTATAATATTGTTGTCCATTGAAGGATATTTCGAGCTTCTCAGAGCTTCTGTAGACATTTTGGAGTTTGGCCAGGGTATCCCTTTTTTGAGGGGGAGGAGGTGTCGGACAAAGGAGAAGAAGAGACAGAGTGACAGCAATGAGTCATTTGACTCACATAACACACATGGGTGAGCTGCATTTTGTTTCTGCATTCCCACAAGCATAGTCTGGGATGTTTAGGCAGGAACATCACCTGTAAGACACTGCAATTACACTCCTGAATTCATCAGGTTTGCAAAATCTCACCTGTGACAGTGTTCATTCTGGTTTGGGATATGTGTTACATGGACGATGTAGCCTAGCTGGAGAGAATCCAAAGAAAATTATGGAATGATTAGAGAATGATCCAGGAAATGTCACACTTGGAGAAAGATAGAAAGAATCATAAACTGAGAAAAGATTGGAGAGACATATTTACCTGGTGTGTGACAGGACTGTGCAGAGAGGAAAGTAATATGACAAATAGAAAGTATGGGGATAGTTTAGGCTAACAATTAAAACAATCCTTCTCTTGGAAGTTCTCACAAAGGACTGGAATAAATTGCATGTCGAAGCTCTGGAGTCACTGTTAGAAGAAGCCTATATAAGGAGGTTAGACAAACAGCTCCCAAAAATGAATTAGACATGATCCTCTGGTGTAGGGAGATGGATCAAACAATCTCTAGAGGGGTTTTTGAGCTCTATTCTCTCTGATTTCATCTTTAGGCAGGTATAAATCTGCCATAGTGTAGCAGATTGTTATATCTGATAGCTTTTCTAAGTGCCCAACCTTCAGGGTAAGCTTTGGGTGACCAGTTCACAGTTGTCAGCACTGCAAAAGTCATAACCATAACTGGCTCTAATTAGCAGCCTACGTGGCAATTTTAGCAGTTAGGACAACAAGTTGGCTGTAAAGGATGAATGATCCTTCTGCCCCGGTGGGTGTTTCTTCAAGCTCAGCGAAACCGGTCAGTTGGAGTGAGGGAGCTGACAGTGCTGCTATCCATGATGTATCTTTATTCACAGTGCTATACTGCAGAGGACGTGGGTCTCTGGGACTGTGCATTCAGCATCTTTCACAAGCGCGGCTTTCATACACAGAATAACCTACTTGTGCTTGCGGCTCTGTACTGAGAATCATAGGGGTTTCATTGGAGAGGATGAAGGGAGAGAGAGGAGAGATTTATGATAAGCAGGTAGTTGGCTGCTCTTTGCCAAAGGCATGTAAATAGAGCAAAATTCTGACATCAGCACGTTTTCAAACTTAGGCACTGTTGTGAGCTCTCCTTTTAGATGTATGTTTTTAGACAGGGCAGAAAGATGACCGAAGAATTCCTCTCAGCCTCATGCATAAATATTTGCATCATAGATTTCAAGAGCAAAGAAAAAGCAGTGTTACTTTGCCTCCCCCTCTCCCAAGTGTGTTTCTGTTTCTCTCAGTTTTCTACTACCCCAATGGCAAAAAATACACTTTTCAGCTGCAATGAGTGCTTCCGATTTGTAATACAGGCCAGTCCGTGTCTTTGCAAACTGCCAAAATTGTGAAGGATGCTGGTCTTTGCCAGATGCTCATATCTGGGGTCAGAAAAAGGCTGATCTTTTGCATTCTGTCTGCACTAAAGCCAGAAGGCATATGTGCTGTACCTGCCTGAGGGTCGCTTGAGATTGCAAGGCTGATATATTTCTGTCTGTCTTTTCAACCAACTTCTTTGTTTCTACCACACAGGAACTGCATAAATTCACATTGGTTTCTTTGTTATATCTGTTTCATTTAAAATACACAGGAAGCCTTGTATAAAAGTGAGATATTCTGGAGCTTTGGCTCTGATACCTCCCGATAAGGAAAACCCAAACAAATTCATGACAGAGCATTAAGGAGAGCTGTTGAGAGGACACCAGTTAGGGGACACACCAGACTAACCCAGTCGGTTGGCATGTTGATGCCAATAGTGACTGCTTAAAGGCAAACCAAAGAGAACCTACAAGACTCTGTGTAAATGTGGAAAGGGAAACAGTGCAATAGTGTGATTTATCTAAAATCACAGTGCATGTAATTTGATGAAATTAGGGGGAAAAATGAATGCTCCCCTAATTTCCACATGTATATCCATCTCTTAAAAATCAGTAGGGTAACTAAAGTGGCATGTAAGCCCTGTGGCAACTGTCAGATAAATTACACTACAGTGAAGAAATCTCCTGAAAGTAATGCAATATCCAGCTAACTGCTTTTCCTCTTTCAGAAAAAGACCTTGAGCTGCTGCATTTGATTCTACTTCAGAAATGTTACAAATTTTCTCACTGAGAAGGCAGATCTATGTTTTTGTGCATGAATAAGCCTTTTATTTTCTAGACAGGGTGCAAATGGAGGCATAGTGAAAATTATTAAAGGGCACTAACAAGGGAATACCAGTCTTTAGGCTAATTTTTGGGTAACTATTTCTATTTATTTTTTCATTAAACAAAGTCTGCCGTTGCACAGATTGTTGTTATGAAGTCCCTAAAGCCCCATAAAGCATGGTAATGCGAGTAAGTTTTCAGAATTTAGTAAGTCTAATTCTAGGGTTTTACTATTACCTAATGTTTCCATTCTAAGGTATTATGAAAGCACTATAAATGGCACCTTTCATGAACCAGCTCTTCTGAGCCCTGCAGGCAGCTTCTGCAGAGTGCTGGTGGATCTTTCTTCAAACATGCACACACACACACAGACAGTCACAGACACAGTCACAGACACAGTCACAGGCGTAAACCACAGACACACACAGACAGACAC
>WEKY01018968.1:5536-73924 GCA_013390045.1 Picathartes gymnocephalus | reverse complement strand
GGCAGAGCACAGGAAACAGAAAAGTCCTTGATTTGGGGCAAGCATTGCTCAAAGCCCACACATCAGTGAGTTTTCAACATTATTGTCCTGCTAAATTCAAAACACAATTACAGCTACTGTCCCAGCTACTAAAAAAAAAATTACCTCTATCTCAGCTGAAACTAGGACAATCTGGTCTGATAGAGTACAGCCATGCTTTAATAAAAAAAAAAAAAAAAAAATTAAATTAAATCCCCTTGAGATCAAGCAGTCACTTTGAAAGGCTTTATTAGTTTGTTCCAAAAAATGTGGTTCTCTGTTTATCAAAAACATCATTGAGCAACATCCACAATTGCATGGCTTACAGGGCCACTTAAGAACAAATACAACTTTAGATGCTTTAAGATTGTTTAAATGAAGGATCTAGGTAATAAATGTGATACCTGAGCACACCTGGTAGCCTTGCATGCAGTGATGACCACTGCACAAGTTTTGCCTTGTACAAAGGACATGGCTATTGTGATTATTGGGAGCATGTAGCCACAGGGATGGTCACGTTGGAAAACCAACCTTATCGAATGCTTTGAAATTCTTCCAGAAGCAGCTGTGTGGGTACACTTCCCGTTCTAACCTCACATCCCTCTTCTCTCCTGGGTGTTTGCTGCCATTTCAAAAGGCAAGAGTTTGGCATCTGCCACTTCTGTGGCACCCTTTTGTCAGGGCCAACAAGAGAACTGTTCCTCAACAAAGATTAAAGTCTTCATCCTGGAGGAAAGCAAAGTTTGATGGAGGGGTTTGTGGTGCACTTGGAAATCAGGACCGTGTCAGATTTCTGTTGTCACCTTTGTGATGAAGGGAGGATGTGAATGGTGACCCTTGTCTGTATTGAATATGTAATAAATAATATGGATCGTGGGAATCTATTTTAATCAAAGTGGGGAGAAATTTCAGCTTCAAAAGGTAATGTAGAAAAAACTCTGGTTTTATCCCTTCTACCTAGTAATGTAATATGATAAACTACCAAGGATCTTGTTCTTAATACAAATGGGGAGAATTCAATTTACTTCAAAGAACAACCTTAATAACATCCTTGGAAGGCCTGACTTGCTTTCAAATTTTCTCATATGAATGACGATGTAGTTTAGGGATGTCATCTCCAATAAGTTTCTTCTAAGCTGGGAATCTTGAAATTGAAATTTCAAAATCCCCCCATCAGCTTCACCATGTGGGATCTAATAGATCTATGCAAGTGCACACGGTGGTTCAGCCCACTGAATTACACCGCCTGTAACCAAGTCTCTTCTTGCACACAAAGTATTGTCCTTCTGGCTAGTTATCTTTTGCATATTGAATCAGAGTCCTGTTTTTAAGAGTTTAGAAAGAACTTGGCTCAGGCTAAGTATAATGATTTTTGCCTCAGGGGGTTTCTTATTAAATTCTTGTGGGAAACAACTGCAAGTTTATTCAGTGAAACAAGAATAAAACGTACCTACCCAACTGACTCTCTGCTTTTATATTCATTCATGAAAGCTGATGAATCAGAGCCAGATGCTATGGCAAAATCCAAATGTAGATATTTGCTGTCCTTGCTAATGGGAGAAAAATATAGTATAACGTTGGCCTAAAGGCTCCAGCTGTGATTTCTTTGTAACTTGGAGTGCATTAAAAAAAAGCTTCAGTCAGCAAGATAAGTTAATTTTTTACGACCTTTGCAAACTGTTTTAGACTGGAACTTGGGAACATCTCTTTAAGAATAAGTGTTTAAACCCTTTTGGCTCAGGATTTCTAAGCATCTTGAGGATTCCTTTGTTTCAGAAGAAAACTCCAAAATCTAGAAAGAAATTCTGTTTGTGACAATTATTGTCAAAGGAATGATCGGCTAATGTGGAATTCCAAGGTTTTCAGTGGGTTCCATTACTACAATACTGACCTAATAGAGGGGAGCTGATTTCTCTGAATATGCTTCTCAAGTTGTGTGCTTGGTCACCAATTGCTGTTCCTACACTTAAAAGCACTTGGAGGAACAAATTGACTTGTCACCAGAGTCGTCACTTTGCCCTGGCACAGCTGCTGCCTTGGCCAAAGAAATTGAAGAGAAGGACAAACCTCTCTTCTGTGGAAGTGCACAAGTGTAAAACACTGGGCTGCTTTGAGAAATTGCGCTGGAACTGAAGTTGTAGCACATCAAATGAAACAGGTGAGAAAAAGTAGCTGAGACTTCAGGTGGACTTCTTGGCTGTCGCAGCTCAGCTCCGTTCCAGTGCTTTATGGTCAAAGCTGGCCCTGTGCACATCTGCATTTCCATGGTTGCAGCAGAGGATGGATCATGTCTCTGATTGCAGCACCTCTGGAACAGTCTGCTGCATGTCAGTGGAGCTGGTCTCCTGGGAATAAAAAGCTGTTTGCTCCTTGATGTGTGAGTTGATTAGCTTTTAAACTAAGCTATTTACATTTTGTTTTCCTAATTCTGTTTCAGAATGAGTAAAGCAACGTGGCAGTAGAATATTGGCAAATTAGATACCAAGGATATTATGTTGTCTTTTTTTAGGGGATAAATTCAACTCAAGATTCGCTATCCAGAGTTTGATGCCGGCACTGTAAACCCCAAGTGCTTCTTGTACTTTGTGTGTTTTGTAACTTGAAATAATATCTTTAATCAACAGATTTAAGTGGGAAAAATAACTGTGATAGGGAGAAGATGCCTTTTCCTTGTCCGACCAGAATTTGAGATACAGATGAGCATATTAAAATTTAATATATTTTCTCCCAACTACATCAGTCTAATGTAGGATATTGTTCCACCTACAAACCTTACCTTGCCTTGTTCTCTACACTGAGCGTTGAAATGGACTGACTTAAATAGAAATGTTTGTTTTCTTGCCATGTCAAGCTAAATGAAATGGATTCACCTTGTCTTTATGGTGGCTAGAATGATGAGCATCTCTCCTGGCTTGTATTTGATGAGGTCACAGGCAAACGGTTTAGGATTTTTCTTTTAACTTAGCTGTATTAACTTGTTGGTGTCTAAGGTTGACATTTTGCTCTCATTTGGTGCAAAGTCAAGAAATATATGTATTTAATCAACTATTGGAAAGTGTGGTGGTTACAATACTGACTTCAAAGTAAATTTAGTTTTTCTTTTTTGGTACTCTGAGATTCCTTCTTTTTGTGTTGGAGTTTTAGGGGGTTTATGTAGGATGTAAATAGTAGCCCATGATTACTATTTAGTTAATTCATTTTTGGTTTATAACTTGATAGCCTCATTTGATCACACACCAAATCAAAAATCCAATTTCAGACTGAATGCAGAAAAGGACAGAAAGGTTTTGCACAGCACTAGCAACAAAGGATTGTGCATCTTTTTGTGAAAATAACACTGGTTAGGGACGTTTCTTCTGCTTTAATTTACCTACAAGAAGTATCTCTAAATATAATTGACCCAACCAGGCATGACTGCTGCTGTTCTTTAGAACCCTGAAGGGTGACTAGAAAGGTACAGCCACATTATTTTATGGAGAAATCTGTACCTTCTGCACACTGCTGAACAATACAAAGTGTATTATTGATCATATACATGATTAGATGGAGGTTAGTGGAGGGGATACCCTCTGTAAATTTCCTTTGATCCTGCTAAATGTTGTTACCAATGTGCTACAGGAAATAAGTGAGTGTAATGATTTTAGAGTGGCGTTATTGTTGGTTATATCAAAGATGAAACACTGCCTGTGTTCCCTTAGCAGACTTTACAGTAGTGCCACCATGAAAGATCTGAAGATCATTATTTACTGGAAATAAAAGAACAAGGCAGAAATCGATTACTGCGACACTAGATTTATGTCTCCATTGCACTCTATATACATCTCCTATTTGTTCTAACTTCATGGAAGGATATTTAATACATAATGGAAAGAGGCTTTTGCTTTTGATTTATTTTTTGTTTATTATTTTTGGCATTCCTTGGAGAAATTCTGGAAATCAATACTTGGATGTGAGTGTGCCTGGATGTAGGTAGTGGGAGGCAGTGGCAATTGATGTATCTGTGTGTTTTTGTGCTGATGTACATCTGGCACACTCAGGACTCTGTTGTCGCAGTACAATGTGCTCAGCCTAAGTGGGGAGAAAGTCATATTTCTTCCATCATCTGTTTACATAGAATGATCCAAGAGGCATAGATAAATTTGGGCAGTTAAGTTCAAGCTTGGAAATCTGTCCCACTGAAGCATTTAGTTGCGAGTGTACATATTTGTAGAATCAAGATGAGAGATGAAGACAGATGATGGAAAGCATGAGCACAGACTGACTTAAAATGAGGCAGGGGATGGTGGGGGATGCCAAGTGCTCAGAAATTTCAAGCAAAGTTAGAGATTGCTTGAAAATGGGCATGGCTTTTCTGTCTTTTTATCTGATAGGTGGCACTTAGTTAACTTTAGCCCTTGTGCTGATTCCAGCTGACCATCTTAGATATTACAGTTTCTGCAGTCATGTGGTAAGGGAAAATACAAAACGATGCTCTTGTTAAGATAAAATAGTGTTAGTTGCTCTAAAAACCCTAAGGTTGGTCACATGCTGCAGCAGGATTAGAGGGGTTTGAAAGCAAAGTCAGTTTGTTGTGCCACAAATACCTTTTGGTGAAATAACATATAAACAGCAGATGAAATAAAAATAGGATCAACTAGCTGACTGTTTGGTGCATGGTAAAGAGTAGATCAAAGGCAGGGATGCAATATGTCACAACACAGAGAGCCACACAAAGTACCCAAGAAAAAGCACAACATTACCTCAGATCCCCTGCCACCAAAGCTGTGCTCTCACAAGATATAAAACGTGATTTTCCCACAAAAATAACACACTTTCCCAAGCAAGCATGTGCTTTGGAAGCTTGTTGCTACTCCTTTTTGACTCTTCATGTCTCATTTGTAGAAAGGCTTATGAAAGCTTCACTTGGCTGTGTATAGTCTGCATAAACCATGATCTTTGATGGTGTTCAGGACCCTTGCGAGAGCTGTTGCTTTCTCCCTGCAGAGGAGGTTTCAGTGTTTTGTACCTGCAAAACCAGTGACTGAACCAGTCACTGAGGTGTGGCAAGACCAAATCTGATAATTTGCAGATCTGACACCTGCTCCCTGTGTGGTGAGCAGAATGGAAGGAAGGGAAAGCCTTCTTGATGTCTTCCCCCTCCCCCAATTTAGATAAGTAATTTGTGTATTGTTGGTTCACATTACAATAAGTTTAATCTGTGGGTCACCTGTGACCATTCAAGCTATTGTGGATGGTTGGTTGTATGACACAGCACTAGGCTTCAGGAAAAATACCTATTTTTTTTTTAATTCAGAGGCAACTTGAAAACCCCGTACTTGCATGGCTTTGTAAAACATTAAAATGCTTCCCTTTCTGCACAGATTGGTTTGTGACAAGGGGAAAAACACTCATGCTGTTTCCCGGGCTGAAATGTTTATCCCCTTTGTTCCTTGTTGGTTTTTAGTCATGATTATGAGCAGCAGATGGCCAACTGCAGTAGTCTGGTGTTTTTCCTGCTCAGCACTGACCAGTGCTAGGTCAGATTCTGGATATTATCTGTGGTTACACAGTTTTGAAAACACTTCTACCTTGCTAAAGCATCTCTCAATAACAATTTCTAGCTGATGTAGAAGTTGATGTAGCTTTATGAAAAAGAGTCAGCATCAGCTGAAGTCTAACTCTGCATCTCCACCAGGGCTTCCTGGAGCAGAGCGATCAATATCCTCAGTTAAGTTTATGAGGATGCCGTGAAAGCCTCTAAATGCAGTGGCATTCTCTTCAACCTTTCTTGTAGCCCATCAATTACAGACGAAAAGGTCAGTCTTACTGCAGGAAAAGTCCATCTTCAGTAAAGATTTTTTTCTTTTCCTGCTAGGTGGTAGGTAGAGATATTTGTTTTGGCAGGATCTGTTCCTTTGTAACAAAGCTTGCCAAGAGAGCCAGAGGACAGCCCTTCTCTGTGCATATCTTGCTATTTTATTTCTGAATCCTCTCTGGTAAGTCCAAGGGTGTTTTGAACCTTGTGATTGTCTTCTCCAAGTAGTGAAACAGCCAGTGGTGATGCACAATCTCTACTGAGCTGGCAGGGAATAAATGTAACTCCAAAAGTAAGTGCCACATTACGTTATTAACAATTTCCTGCTTTGCTGTCATTCCTTCTAAAATAATTCCAGTTTTCCACGAAGAACTCCATGAGGTTACAAAACAACTGCAAAGGGAATGCCTGTCTTGTACATACCTTAAAGTTCTCTTTGCTCTTTGAATATGTATGGAAAGTTTCTCACATATTTGGTTACCTGAATCCAGGCAAAGAAACAGTCCTGGTTCAGCAACATTACATATCTCAGTGTCTTTGGAGCAGAGCTTTTGGAAACTTGCTTCATTCATGGTCAGTTATTTAAAAAATTGTCAGCATTAGCATAGCTCCATTCACCCTGGTGCGCTGGCTGCAAGTAGAAAGAGTTTGTCCATTGCTGAGCAGCTCCGAATGCAGCTCTCTAGTGTTTTATGGAAAAACTGTCACCAAATGCACGTGCCTTCATGTATACTCATAAATTACTTGAGAAATTCAGCAAATAATAAAGGGGATGGAATGAGAGGAGAAAATACAAAGTAAAAATCTTAGAAAATACAGTGGAAATGAGAAAAAAAGTTTTTAAAAAACATGAGTAATTCGAAGCTAAGAACTTTATCATCCTCTTTAAAATTACTAACCCTGAATTCTGAGTGAGAGCCTTTTTGACAGAGTCAAAGAACACCCAGGGGGAAAACCGCACGAATCCTTCATAATAGGCTGGATGTAAATGCAGAAGTGATGTTCCTTCTATTTTTCCCCCTGTGAACTTACTGGTTTTGTCCTGTAAAACAGCTTTTAGGATTGTGACAATTTACTTTCCCATACCTGGACTCTTCTGAGCCCTGTCTTCCATGTTATTCTCAGGGTAGTTGCCAGGTATCAGCATAACCAAAGAGGAGGTCAAGTTGGATCAAGCGGACATTTCCATCTTCTCTTTTTTTGAGGCTGTGTCCTCGGAGTCAGCAGCTGCCAGTGGGTTGCTGGTGTTGCACTGTAGGGAGAATTTCATCTGGATAGCTTGAAAAGGCATGGGAAATGCACTGAAGGAAGGGATTTATGTAAACAGCAAGTATGTTGATGGTAATTTGGTATGAGATCTTGCTGTGTGTTAGGTTAAGTGGAAGCTGCTGTTTGTTAATGACTTGCCAGCCTCGTGGTTCCACGAATGGATTTATTACGATGTACTACTCTGTGGACCACTGCCCCATTAGCTTTGCTTCACAGTTCCTCTACTTGGGGAAACCTGGCATCAAACACAATGCCAAAAGCAATCGGAGATACTCCCGGGGCAGGCAAGTCTCCTGTGCCTGTACCTCCACGAAAACCTCCTGCAGCACAGCTGGACCTCTGCCCTTTGTGCCGGTGCTGTGACAGCAGCCTTCCTCTCTCAGTAGTCTTTCAGAACTAAACCACAGGCAATTGGATTCCAGACAATCCCAGACGTGGGGTATCTTTAAGGACCAGGTTTTAGCAATTCATTAGCACCTCGTTAGGGGAGGTTAGTATGGGATTAGAAGGTGTTGGAGAGGGGTATTGGCCAAAGCAGCAGATGGGAACAGAAAGGCTGTGGAGAAGCTCTGATTTTTCTCTGAGGGAGCTCAGTGCTCCTCCAGCTCTGTCATTGCACACATCACTATGGCCAACTCCCTACCCTCTCTGGGTTCTTGTGCTCCAGAAAATGAGCACGTTTGTAAGGCAGCTGTTCTGCCTTGCCTGACAGCGATCATGGGTACATTTGGACTCATTCTGGAGTGAGAGCTGGAAACACATCATATCACTGGGTCAGGGAAAAACAGGCAGACTCTTGTGCCCCATCAACCAGGTATGGGGTTAGCACATAACTTCAAGAGGGAAGGGTGCAGAAGCCACTCCAGAACAGTGTTTGGTTTGGTTTCCTTTAGTTAAAGGCAGACTTCAGTTCTAGAGAAGCCTCAAATCCTTTTCCTTTGAGTTTACCACTTTTAGGGCAAGCCATAAAATATTTCAGCTCTATCAGTTTAGAGGTGACTGTAAACAGGTGAAAATGCAGGATTAAAATAAAAAAATATTATTTGTAACCGTCAAGTTAATCCCAAAGAATTACAGTACATTGTGCTGCTACCTCTCAAGTGGTCTGTGTGTGTGTGAATATATGTATTAATATGCATGTGAACACAGGTTTTTTCACATCTACACTCAACTTTGCACCCAGGGCAGATCAGCTAGTTAAATTCCATTCCAGAAGAGAATATACACTCTCTGTAGATCATCTTCTGTGTTAGAAGCCTGGCTCAGTTCCAGCTTGGATTACTTTTGTCCTGTTTTTTTGTTGTGGTTTTTTTTTCCCCTGTGAGGAGGGGAAGGACAAACCCTTCTCTTGGAAGTACTGCCAGTCACATAAGGCGTGACACAGACCTTGTGCAGCACATGACAAGAGGTTGGCTCTTACATGGTAAAAGTTGGGAGCCTGTAAGGAGTCACCACACAGATTAATGGACTTTTGCATGGATGTGTTCAGAAAATCACTATGTGGAACTGTACTGGGCTGGACATTCTTTGCTCTGAAGAGCTACTGAGGTACCATTTTCCCCCAGTAGCTCCAGCAAGCAGAAGAAACCACCACAAGTGCAGCCCCTTAATCCTGTCACTGCATAAAGACAGCAGGATTTGATCAAGAACAGTTTGTTGAGGAAGGATTTCTGACCTGGAAGCACAATATAAATTATGGTAACTCTTCCCTGGCTCCCTCTGCTTGCAGGCTTCCCCTTCAGGACAGAGTGTCTCTGACACCATGGTCATAATTCAAAGCGCTTTCTAAATAAATAATAAATAAAGCCAGTGAAGAGTTAAATGCAGCATATATTAGATTTCAGTGATGAAGCCTCTGATTAATATAATGAAAAGCTTGGTTTAATTGCATTACCTTCCATTAGCTCCCATCTTCCTTTTTTTTTTTTATAATTGTTTCTAAGGCTCTGTGTACTTCATCCCTGCTGGGACTTTCATCCCACATTTATTCAAGTGAGACTTCTGCTTTCAAAACTGCACCTTTCATCAATCTCCTATTAATTAGCCAAATGCCACATCATATTATACATTGATGCATTCAGTCAAGCATGTGCCATAAGGAGAGCAGAGCCCACAGTCTGTCCCGGCTCCGCTCAGGAGCTGGTCATTGGTATTCCAGGATAAGTCAGCTTACTGTAATTTGAAATTGGTCTGCCGTCCCATTAGGAATCTGCCCGATCAATACCAAGTGAATTAGAGTTTCAGTGATCTGATTAACTCCCCATTATTTTCTACCCTGGCTGATTTAGAATGCATGATGAGACAATATTCCAGTTTCTTTGCTTTATCCCAGTTTAAATGAAATATAGACATCTGAGGAAGCAGTGGCTGTGCATTTGATTTGGCTGTGGTGTTATAAAGTCAAACGCTGTGTCTGCCTTGCTCTGACAGCCGGGGACGAGGGCCACCATGTCACACGGAGGGATGGCAGGAGGCCACAGGGAACGGGGGCATTTTTCCACACTGCTGCTCCTTTCTGGCTCATCCATTCTGTGCCTTGGCTGGGCAGACTTGGGTAGAATTACCTAACTTAGGGTAGGTTCATGCTGAGTTGATGAGTGGCCACACCATTTGTGGTCCTGCACAAGTATTGGTCTGTAAGCCAAGACTGAGGTGGAAAACTCTCTTTACAGAAGATGCGCAGTGGAAACGTGAGATTTGCTCTAATTCATGGGATATCTGCTGTCATGAAAGAGAGAGTTTAGGAAATCTCATCAAGTTTTGTTAGGTCACAAGTACTTCACCTTCAGGACATGGATGATTATTTTTTGTTGGCTGCTTGTGGATGCAATCCCGAAATGGAGTTTCCAGTTGCTGTTTTATTGCAAGTATAGAACAGTGTGAAACAGGACCAGAAAAAAAGGCTTAATTTTGTGAGTCTGGAAGGTAGATTTTAAATAGAAAGCTTGCTGGCTTTGGTTCATTTGCTAATCTTGAAATTATGCTATTAGATCCCCGCTTATCAACCCTTTTTTTCTTTCTTTTTTTTTTTTTTTTTAATTCTTGCACTTCCAAGTTAAAAAGGCTTAGTGTTTTTACTGCCAATTTTCTTGGCAGTTCATATTAATATTGGCCTGGGGAAACAGGGGTGATAAAAACAATCCTGGTGTGCTGCAAAGAACTGTATAACCTGATAACCCTAAACTCTGTCTCAGTGTTCACTGCTCACTGGCTGTGGAAAAGAAGTAAGAGAGCCAGAAAAGATAGCCTTTGTAATAGCTGGAGGTGTTTCAGCAAGGTATTCTTATCTAAAGAAGTTGCCCCTAAAAAATCAGGCCTTGCCACCTACACACACAAAAGAGAAAAAAGGAAAGGTTTCTCATGGTGCTTAGATACTCAGAGAGGATTTGGACCCAAAGCTGTATTGTAAAATGTACAGTCATAATGTGCCAGTAGACCAGAATTAAAAAATACTTTAAAAGATGAGAAAATTGTTTGGGGAACTCTGCAGATGCATTTATTTTAGGAGACAAAATCTTGTTTGTATTCCCCTTCAAGGTGTTCGTAGCGTCCTAGCCCCTTTAATGCATTTCAGGGCATCAAGTAATGAGCAGGGCTGCACATTTTGTGTGCCAATAGGCAAAAAGCAGGTCATAATCTGCTTAATATGTGCAATGTGTGTATTAATATTAATTCATCTCTTTTACAAATTAATATAGATTTGCTGAGTAGTACCTGTATAATGCATAAATACATACATAAAAGTTTAATGTGGACATACTCTCGTGCCTTCTGCCAGTGTACACTGACATAATTTTAGTGTTTCTTCATTGCTTCTTCCTGGAGAGTTTGCGGGCTGTGATTTTTTGGGCGTGTCCTTGTTTGGGGAAATTGTGTTTGTTCGGGATTTGTTTGGTTGGTTTTTTTCGGTCCTTTTTTTGGTTGGGGTTTTTTGTGTATGTACATGGGTTTGTTTGTTTGTTTGTTTTTGAGAAAAGAAAGTATAAGAGAGAAGACTTGCAAGTGCCAAGAGCTTGAGTCATCTGTGGGCAGTGAAACTGAAAACTCTGACTCGCAAAGTTAAGGCTCTTCAGAGGCCCTGGGGCAGGATGTCACCGGTGGGATGGTAAAGCTCTGTATGCAGCCCACTAGAGGGTGACAAAGCCTAATGCTAGGGACTTGGAGGGGACACTGGGGGTCCAGAGCCCTTGGCATCGTCCTTGCCTGCCTGGGCTGCACGGCCTGGTCCACCCACCAGGCTTAAAATGTCCATGTTTAATGCCATGAACCACCCCTTCCTGAGAAGGGTGAGCTGAGCCTTCAACCCATGGGTAACAGCCACCCCAGGAACCTCCTCAGAGCATTGTGAAATGGAGGAAACAATCGAAAAATTATGGGAAAAAATATTAGAGCAGGTGCAGGACCACTGACCTGATCCCCATACCATATGCAAGGGATGAAAACAGTGCATTACAAGGTCAGCTTTAACAGCAAATAAGACAAGGAGCTGCACAGAGGTGGCCAGGAGGTAGCTTTGTGAGCCAAAGGCCAACTGGTCTATTCCAAACCCTCTGGAGCTGGTGGGAAGGTAGTCTGTTGTCTTGGCTGGGCTTTCAGTCATGACCACAGCAGAAAGGCACATTGTGGTGTGTTCCACAAAAAACAGCTCACCTTTGGGCTGGAAAGACAACATAATTTCCTGGGTTTGTAGGGTTTGGGTTCATGAATAAAAAAATAACACGTTTCCAGGAGAAATATTGCAAATTCTGGGATGTGTGGAATTTAATGTTTGAATGTTATGGACTGGCTCAGTATTTGTCAGGGACTGAGGCAGGAAAACAGGAAGGGGGGAAAAAGAAGTGTTGGTAAGCATTCATGTAAAATGTTGGGCTAAACTAGCAAGAAAATAATTTCATAATTTAAAAGTGTTGCAGTAACATTAAAAAAGGGTTAGTCATCTTTGGAATTGTGCAAACCGTACAATCCTAAATAAAAAAAGTCTGTGGGATCTGAAAGAAGTTTGTGACAAATTTCAGATGTGATTTACTACTTCAATGTTTTATTATTATTTCTGAGAAACCCATATAGGACTCTATTAATTAAAACTCAGACTGACACTTTGGCTCCATAAGATTTAGGAATTAGTGCGATTTTATCTCATTAGTGCATTTATTGCAGTGTTCGTCCTTTTAATTAAGCATTAAGTCCCTCCAAGGTGAGTTTTATCATCCCATAATGCATCTGGGCTTTCGCTACTTGTCTAAATACATATTAGGGGATGACAGCCACTTTGGAGAAAACTTAATTGTGTTATCACTGAAGTTTGAGTCTTTTATTTGTCTGGGTTTGGGTGATAGGTTTAAATTTCTTTAGGGGCCTGCCACAAGGAAACACTGATGGAGGAAACACAGTGATGTCAATTGCGTCTGTGTGGGCAGGAAGGCTGAATTCCAAGGGCTTGAGAAGGACCTGAGCCAGTGCCCAAAGAGGTTCCCACTGGTCCTGGTGGCCTTTGGAAAGGGATCCAGCATGTGGTACTGAGCACACAGCAAGGAGTGTTGACATAACTCACATCACACCTGAGCTTTCCAGCCAGCAGCTGAGGCTGGTGGTGGACTCCATCTCACACGGCCAGCTGAGCTGGAAAGTGGCTACTGCTCCTGGATGTGAGGCTCAGATCTCCTGGGATGTTCAGGCCTCTGCTTCCCATGTAAAATACTCAGAGGGATTGAGCCCAGGCTTCTGTGGTACCAGCCAGTCACCACTTTAATGCAAACGAGGGGGTATCTTGTATGTACGCACACATACCACGTATACACACCTGTGTGTGTAAAGTTCTGTGTATATGTGTATATATAAAAAACTGGGCCATTTTTGCACCAGGGGGTTTGCAGTGCTAACACCTGAAGAACACTGGGTAAGCATGCAAAGAAGTGATGTGCAGTGACCAAAGAGAAGATTTCTATAAAGAAATGATCCCTACAGACATGCTCAGCCCTGAATACAGTCCTGTTTAAATGGCTGTTTGTGCAGTATGGATATGTGTATATCTCTCGTAGGAGCAGAGGTGATATTGTCAGGCTATTTCAATAAACTATTTTGCTGTCACCAGATGGCAATGTAATGATATTTTGCCATTATTTTTCCTTGATATGTTGCTGCTAACCTGTGCTACTTGGTGTTTCTCTATAAATCCTCACTGAAACAGTTACATTTTAAAATAATAATTTTTAAAAGCCAATATTTTCTCTTTCAATTTTATTTTGTTGCTAACTTCTTTATTTAAAAGCAGAACTTGATGCACTTAAAGTGCAGGAATTAGGAAATAAATTTTCTGCACATGTCTGCCTTACAGCTCCAAACCTCCCAGGTCAAATAGAGAAACCTCATGATTTACTGTCACAGTTGTTACTGCTATTAACATTAATACGTGAAATATTTTTTAAAGTGTATCGTGACTGTAAAATGAAGGAGTTGGGCAGCAATACAGACTTTTTTCAGTAAACAGGAAAGGCTGAAAAAGAGAAGATTGGTAATACCAGTCAGACTAAGCACCCAGAAATTAGGCAAAATCATTGCTATTTGCCTGAGCTGTGTTACTTCTGACTTAGTGGGAATTGTGTGCAATTTAATAAAACTAAAATTGAGAGCTCTAAAAAATCTCAGCAAAAAGATTTTGCTCCTTAATTATTATTATGATACTGGGATATTCTAGTATTTGTCAATCTAAAAAAGAAAAAGAGAGTAATTTTTATTTTTCTCAATGCTAGTACAAAACATATCATTAAAATAACCAACACGTGCTTCCTGGACTGCTCCTGGCACTTGGAGACAATCTAGTCAGAAAATCTGATGTTTGCATCTGATGATGCAGTTGTAAATCAATAGATGTTCTCCTGAAGTAAATTTGAACTCCATCTGCATGGAAGTGCCCTGAGGAGCGAGTCACATACAGCAGTGCTTATTAAGCAATATGGAGCATTTGTGATTTACTGCTGCTAAATTCATTTCCCTAAATTTCAGGTTACTCCTCTGTAGGCAATCCTAGATGCTGTCCCCTAGGAGAGTGATAAGATTACTCTGTACGATTGCAGTGAAGCTCTAGTTAGAGGTCCAGGTGTAGGGACTTGCCCCCTCCTATATAAAGAGATTATCAATTTTGAATATAATCTGAGGAAAAGTTAACTTGCCCTGTTTCAGTAATGAAAAGTCACCTATTTTTCCAACAAATTACAAGAAAAGGTTTTTTATTGTATGAGAAATCCAACCTAGCACTCTGCACAGGGTGCAGGAATCACCTTTTGATCCCAAATATGGATGCCCAAGTTTGTAAATTTAATAAAAGAGATAAAAACCCCTATGGCAGTGCTTATACCAGAAGCAATAAACTCTGATTAGATCTCACTATTTTTGTATCAGAGTCTCTTGGGCTTGCACAGAGGTGAGAGCTCTGGATGAGATAGTGACTTCAGACAAATGCTAGAGCGTATGAAGTTTAAAGACCCACTCAGATCTCACATTTTTTAGGAAATTAAAATAATCAAGTAAGTTTTCTGTCACTGCCTCCTGTCTGTTTTAACTGTCTGTGGCCTTCCCTCATTCATTCCTGCATAACTGAGGCTGTATCTATGCTCCTATTTCATGTTCTGGGTGTCTGCATGTGATGAATATCTCCATCAGCTCATCTTTATTAACTTATAAAACAGTGAAGAGTCCTAACCAAGCAATCAGGTACCATCAAAACATCAGAGATGCTTCTGGTATTTTTGTCTTATTGTTGGCACTTAGAACTGAGGGAAATGAGTATTTAAGAAGTGCAGCAACATGCTTGTTGTGCATTTCCCTTAGCACAAGCAATTAAAGAAGGGGAAATAGTAGGGTGAAAGGCAGGGGGGACCAGTTGTGTTTCCCCAGGCAGACTTCATGGGCTTTAACTGGTACTAAAATGCAAGTTGTAATTGTGCAAAGACAACTGATGACTAATTGAACCTCAAAACTGAGATCTGAGTCAGCAACTTTTAGCAAGTCACATTCATGGGTGAAAGAACATCTGTAGAGACTGCACATTGTCTTCTCAGTAATAAGCTCCTTGATAGGAGCTGGGTTGAAAGAAACAGATTAGGACACCTGTAGCTTTCTTTTAAAGCCAGGGAAATGTTCTGTATTCAGTTTGAAATCTGAAAGAAGACATATGATAACTTATAAATACTTTTGCGGTGAATATTCTTAGACTTCAGTTGTTGTTCGGACATAAAATTGTTCCTGCTTGCCTTTTCTCACTGTGCCTATTATGTGATGTTGATGAATTTGCAGAAATAAAGTAATTCACCAGTATTCTGTGCTATTGCAAAAAAAAAAAAAAAAAAAATTATTCAGCAAGTGTGTGGAATCACTTGATTCCTGGACTTAGGTACTGCAGAGTCACTTCTTGGGTGAAAGACTCCTTATACTGAGCTGAGGTGCTTGAAGCTTTGGGTGTTCCTGCACTGCACGTTCTCAGGCCTTTATTCCCACTGTAGCTGCGCAGCTGCTCATCACAGAACAGTAATTTCTTTATTTAGCTTGAGCAATATCAAAGTATTACACCTGCTGCCCATGCTGCTTTGATAAAGCCCAGGACACTTCTGGTTTCTGGGCTGCAAGTGCACATTCTGGGTCATGTTGAACTTCTCATCCACCAGCACCCCCAGTCCTCCTCCTCAGGGCTGCTCTCAATCCATTCCCTGCCCAGCCTCTACCTGTGCTTGGGATTGCCCCAACCCGGGTGCACAACTTTGCACTTGGCCTTGCTAAACTTCAAGTGGCAAATCTCCTCAACAGCAGTGCTTGGAGCAGCAGAAGCCTCAGGTGTGTTACAAGGGGATGTATGTGTGAGGGAGGATTTTCCTCTCACGGCTTTGGGAGAGGTCTGTTTGCAGCAGCAAGGGTGGTGCCTTACACTCCAGTAGCTGTGCATGTACCGTCTTTCTGTAGACAACATCAACTCACTAGAGATAATAAGTGCAAATATCACCACAAACCAAGAAACTCTTGCTTGAGAGGATAACATAAAGTGAGTCTGAAAGTCACTCATAAAGGACAGGATATTAAAGACAGTGGTGGGGAGGGGGCAGGTTATTAATCCATATGTCAGTGATGCCAAATGGGTCTTCTGCAGTTGAATATCTTCCAGCAGAGACCTTTACCAGTCCAAGTATACAGCTTGGCCTACCTCCTACCCTACTCTCTGATTTCTGGGGAAAGAGCAGCAAATATTTTGCAGGAAAGCGTAACGTGTAAACAGGATTGAGCTGGAGCAGTTCGGGAAACAGTGTGTGTGACAAATCCTCCTGCTCATGACACAACCATGCTTTCTCTAAAACTGCACAGAATTAGCTCATCCTGAAGACTGTTTGTAGACAGAATTTGTGGCAGAAGTTGGTTATTTTCTCATAACTTTGAGAGGAATTTTACCAGACTCTCAGGTCATGTGAAGAGACTCGGGCTGCTTGGAGTCAACGATGCAACAACACTGTCGGGTTGGAACCTCTGATCCCTGCTCTGTGCTTGCACCTGGTTTAGGTCAGACCATGAGGGGAAAGGTTTCACCTCACCTCTGAAGACACAGAGTTGTCTTTGCCCTTCTAGAGGAGGTGGCTGCCAAACTTGCTTTTGCAATTTTTGCATGAAAAGGTATCAGAGAGTGGGAGGATGGCCTCCTACACAAGCTGGCTTTTTATTGAATTTTTATTTCCTCAGACTCCTGTTAGGTGGAGAGAGTGAAGCCCAGATGAACCTGCTGATGCTGGGGACAGCCAGGATGTGGTGTCACACTGCCCATCCTGGTGTTTCTTGTCTCCCAAAAAACTGAGGGATGTGCTCCTGTGACACACTGCAGCACAGACATGTGCACAGCTGGGACTTGTGCGTCAATTCCCTCCCCTTCCTACCAAGGACCGTATAAAAAAAGATCCTTTGTAAAGCAAGTTTATAAATAATTTAATGCCAGATATAAAAAGCTTTTACTTTTTTTTTTTAAACTGGCCTTTTTTTTTTTTGTAAATCTGTCTACATGAAAAACATTCCTAGCAAAGTTCACACAGAGAAGGCTTAAAGTTATTATTAGGCCCATAAATTGACTGCTTTCTCATTTATATGCAGGCAAATTTCTTTAATTTATTAATCTGATTTGCATAGAAAATTATGGCACTCATCACTGAGAAGTCTCATTTAGGAAAGGTTTTATAAAGCTGTAACTAATTAGAAACACAAGAAAATGCATAAATGTGTTTAATTTTTTACCTTTTAAAACTTTTTTTCTTTAGATGGAAAAAAAATTATTTTAAAAAGGTGCCTAAAGAATCTGGAGCTTGTTTGAAATTTGCTTCACAAATACATGTTTTGTCTTCTAATATTTAATTCAGGATAGAAGAAAAATATTATTGAACTTAAGTTTTAAAGTTCACAAAGGGGAAAAAAATAGCTTAGAGGAACTGTTCTGTGGTAATGTAGGAAGACACTTAATTAACTTGAGCTTCATTTAAAACCGTAGTGTAAATCTTTTCAAAATGAATCAAAGTCTCAGCTGAATTATATCTTAGTCAAATTTTACAGTCAAAAGGCTCTTAAATCAGTAAGACCTGTCACTGTGAGAGCTGTGGTAGCGTTTTCACATTCTCTGCAAGCTCCTCTGCTCTTGGACTTGAAAGTCTTTTCCCTGGGTCCATTTGCTCTAGCAACAGCTGGCTGTTCGAGGCAGCACATTAGCAGCCCACAATTAAACAATATTCCAGCTAATTTGAGCTCGGGCAGATGAAGAACATCAGTGACAGTGAGTTTCCTTCCTCCCACCCTCTGTTTGTTCAGTTTTTAAAAAAACTTTATTTTACTTTAATTGCTCCTTGGAGACAAGGTTGCTAGAATTCTCTCTTCATCGCCGTGTCCAGCTGAGAAATTGTTCTCCCATCTTGCTGAGGCAAAAGGAGAGAGCATTCAGCCCACACATGCTACAGATGTGCAAGGGGGCAAACTGGGGGAAGCAATGACAATTAAAGAGCATCTGGTCACAAATAAATCTGTACAGTAGTGCCAGTCCATATTAATCACAAGATTAGAATAACAGCGTATCTGTACAAGTAGCGTGCTAAATCTCCTATTACATTTACTAGCCTTCGTATATCTGGATCTGCATGCTTATCAGGGTGTCTTATATGATATACTATATGAAGTGAGGAAGGATTTATGGTACATTTTGTGTAAATGGGCCTGATAAAAACTGGAGGAAAAAAAAAAGGGCTGGTAAAACATTAACATCTGGAAAGACGTATGTCACGGGAGCAGCACACACCAAAGAGGCGTGTGAATGTGTGAAAGAACAATGGAATTAAAGCTTCATCCTAGCAGAACTGTAGTATGCCAAGCTTTTCACACATCTGGGTAAAAATGTAGTGAGTTTTCATCTCCAGTTTTGCACTGTGAGGAGGCTTCTTGCCCCATAGCATTGTCATCATGTGGCTTTGAGGTCTTGGGGGTTAGTTAGCGTAATTTATTCATACTTCTTTTGAATGGGTCTGTTCTGCTTTGGGCATGTGTTCCTTGAGGGGTGACTGAGAGAGAGGCAGAACTAAACTAGGGGAAATTTTCAGCGTGCACAAGTTTTATCAACCAAAACAACACTTTCAACAGGTCTCCTCATACCACTTGTGTTCTGCAAGGAGTGAGCAGGAAGGGGACTGATGACATTATCCACAGCAGGACTTTTGTGACCTGGTCTGTTAGAAGTGCATGGTCCGGTTTGGGAACTGGTACTCCACGTGCAAATGTGAAATGTAAATTTTGGGAAGTTGTAACACTGTCTTAGAACTTAGGCTTTGAAAAACCCTTTCCAAAATAGCTGTCCTTCCATCCCCCAGGATGGTGCAGATCTCTGAAAAGTCAGTTATCTGTTAAAAATTAAACCAGTGTGACTCTCTACCGTAAAAATTAAGCACTTAAGTATCCATGATAAAATATATGGGATTTTTCCTATCAGCACTTCCATGAAGCTGTAAAGTTGCTGTAACCAGGGTTTCCCAGAGGTAATATGGAAAGGGATAATTCCCCTTGTGGAAGGATGGTGTCCCGTGGGAGGCAGGTGGGTAACAGGGATACTGGGGTGGGAGTAGCAACCTCACCAGGCAGAGTTCTGTGTGTTGCAGCTGTCACAGACTTTTGGGTGTTACTCAGCCTCAAGCTCGAAGCAAAGTAAAACCCTGCTCTTTTAGGCTACCAGATTTCCCCTGTAATTCTAGGGAATTTCTTTTGTAAAGGATAAGAAGGTTCCCATTACCCCATAGGTAGTGGCTTCAAAGGAAGGACCATCACAAGTCTCAGGCTAAGCCATAAAAGCAGATGCTTTGCATTAACTCTGAGACCTATTCCTAGATCAAATACCTGCCCTTAATACCTTGCTTCCCTTCACCTGGGTTGTACTTTTTGTCTTCATCGCCTGCCCTACAGAGTTCCGCATTTCTCATTTGCAGAAATAGCATTACCTGGAAGGAAATATAATGAATACACAAAATATTATCAGAAGTACAGGGTGTCCTTGTCGCTGCCAATAGTCACACCCCATTTATAAGCCTGTCTCACTGTGGCTGCACATGCCAGGGCTGGTTTGTGCAGGATAGGAATGGGGCTGCTTCAGAAGCATTCAGAATGTTTGTGAGGTGTCTGATGGAGATGCACTTCATCTGACAGGAAAGATAATAGAATTGCTTTTCCAAAATCAGCTCCCAAAATAGAGAACTTTTTGACTTGATATTTCAATAGATATGGAATTGTTTATCAGCTTTGCAATTCACACAATCTCCCGAATCCCTCAGACAAGAAATACCACAACTGTGCCTCTGTCTGTTTGCTCCTGCTCTGTCACTGATCTCCAGGTTTTATCTCTACCCTTATTAAGTAGCTGCAGTAAGAGAAGAAATGAAAATTTCCCCTGCTCAGTTCAGCACTTCAGGTGGTCTGTGGTCTTATGCCAGATTTTTGAGTATGAAGGGGATGCAACTTTCCTTAAATGAAATATTTTTAAAGTTTTGCTGGTAAAAGTACCTGCAGAAAACTTTTCAGATATTCTGACAGCCACCTCTCTTGAGTTGCCTCAAAATGTTTCTGTGAAAATGATAACTGACAATGAACATGCTGCACGCTTAGGGCTGCCTTGTGATGTTGACAGGTTTGAGTACAAGCAGAATTACTTATGAGGGCTGAGCTGCTCAAGCGTTACTAAATTCCTCAAAATGGAAAGCAGTTATTGCACTGCTGAAGCTTCTTAGGTGGACAAGAACTTTCTGCTGGTCAGCATCTCGTTTTTCATGCCAAGTCTTCTGTTCTTTCCTGTTTCCTCCCCAGCACATGATATGTGTGCAGCAGCCTTCCTAGATTTACTGCTTTGCATCTGAATGAGGAAGCAGCTGCTGATGCTGTGATGATGCATGCAATCTAAGGCTGCCAGCTTTTTATTCCGGTCCGTGGGGGTTGTCTGTGGCTTCTACTGGGAAGCTTACTGGGCATGGTCAGAGTTTTAGGATGGGCTGGGGACACAGTTAAAATACAGTTAATGGGATGTCTACATACTCAAGGACTTGCAAATGCTTAAAATGAACTAAACAAGGTCCTGATGTGGGTAGGAGGGATTTTTTTTTTCATGATTGACTTCACAGAAATGTTTCTGATGCGTTTCTTTTCTTGTGTGTGATAGTTTCTGAACCAGTGTTTGTTTAAGGTTATAGCGTTGGTACAGAGTCTACAGCCAAAGAGATGGTTTTGGTTTATGACTTGATTTTTGTGGCAGAATGCACAGAAATTGGTCTTGATTACCAAAGTATGCTTTTTTTAAAATGAACAAACTATGAACAAAACCCTTATATTTCTCCCTTGTTCTGTTCTTTTCGTACTTTTTTGAGCTGAACATTGCTACTAAGTGCAATTCAGCTTAGTTTTGGTCCCTGTGCCTGCGTTGTAGTTCCTCTCTCCAGGCTGAACTCTGCCTCAGTAGGGATGGAAGTCTCCCAAAAGTGTCTTTTCCTCAGTATTTGTGCAATGTGGGAGATTTCTGCAGTGGGCAGCATTAATCAGAGCTGTGAAAAGGAGTTTGGGCCTTCATCTCCATGGGTCTGTCAAATGGAGTTTATTTGGGGTGAAGCTGAAAAAGGACTCTGCATGATGCAGGGAGTAACAGGATAAGAGAGAGATGCAAAAGTTCTGTGATTATTTTCAATAAATTACAGATATATTTCTTTTGCAAAAACAATTTGCACACAAATGTGAACAGAAGTTCTTATTTAAACAGCTAAAAAGGTCAGTCGTAGCCAGAGCATTGATCTGTCTGTTTGTTTCTCCAGACATAAGTGGAATAACCTCCAAGTTGCTGCATTTAGTGGAATTCTACCTTCCTGTCTAGGCCTTTAGCAATATCCAGAGCTCTTTTGGTTGCACAGTTTCCTCTTCAGTACCTGTTTATTCACCTCATCTGATAGTCTGTGCTTCTTGTCAGTCTTTCTCATATTGAAAGTAGCTCTTAAACTGTTGACACGGCATGTGGGCTTCCTCTCCTCTCCCCAGATTTCTCTGCAGAAGTGTCATTTGTTTTGTGTGACAAATGAGTGTTTTTACTTATTATATCCCTATGGAACAGTAGAGGGATCTTTAAGCCTGATGTGCCAGTAGTCATGTTAGACAAAAAGAGTTTTCCTTTGCCTCTTGGGTTGCCTGAATTGTTGGGTGGATAAGTACTTAAAGTTTGCTTACTGCTAAAAGATGTCAGGTTAATGATTTTTGTTATCCACCCAGAAAATACAACAACATGGGTCATACAGAAAACATGAGAGTTTTCTTCTTCTGACTGTCCAGATCCCACTAAAATTAATGTGAGGGTACATCCTGTCTCAGTCTTAACCTGAAGAAATTGTTCTGTGGGTGAACAACTTGTTAAACCTGCATGAACCCTGTGTTTCTTCCTCCAGTGGCTCAAAATGCCTGCATTGCTGGTGCAGAGCCACATACGAAGAACAGGACACACATTCATGGGACATCTTCCTGAGGAGTGGGGTGGAAATCTGTATTTTTGTCACTTTAAAAAAAGGATTCTTGTAAGGAATGGCATGAACAGCTGAAGCAGGAGGACTGAGCACTATCTTGACTTACAAGCTGCTGTTTCAAGGTGAGAGCATGTTTGCTTATGAGGTCAGATCCAGCAGCTGTGCTCTGGCCACTCGTACCTTCCACCTGACTCTGCTGTCAATAAAGGGTTAGAAACAAGAAAGTCCTCTGCAATTGCAGTGGACATTAGTGCAGAAGAATTCTGAGATATATCAAAATAAGTGTAGCTTATTCTGAAGCAACTGCCCTTCACATTAAATGCTCCAATCTCCCTGTGCAGCAAAGAAACTGTCAGCCTCACATGAGGCAGGAGTCATGTCCTGTTGCATAAATCCATTCTTGATGTTGATCTTCTATTTAAATGCATTTGCTGAAGTTGGTAGTGTTTGGATAAGACCAAAAAAGGGTTGTCGGTACAGAAGAAAAACTGAGTGATGGTTCCTGTTGTAGTGTTAGAAGTACTGTGTTGGTTCCAGTGATAACCATGAAAAATCAATAGATGCTCTATAATGGGCCATATAAAAGAAAAAGAAAAAAAAGAAACTAACCAAACAAAAACCATTAAACGTACAAACCCCCCCCAAACAAACAAAAACTCCAACAAAACAAAAACAAACAAACAAAACCACCACCACCAACAACAACAAAAAACAAACCACAGAGCCAAAACAGACCAAAACCAATACTTATGAAAAAAGAGCCCCCAACAAAACATAAACCAACCTGTGGCAGAGTTCATCAGTACCCATTTTCCAGAAGGATGAATTGAAGCACAGAAAAGGTCAGCCATCTGCCATCACCTTGTGAATCAGAGCAACTCAACATGCAACCCAGACGCCTGTCCTTGGATTCTTTTACTCAAGGAGTAAGACAGCTTGCTCTGAGGGAAGGTGTCTGACTTCCTGTTTGGAAGGAAATTGAATTAGCATGGCGGTGTATGCTTTGTACATCTGCTGTGTAATCTGCTTTGTGAAACGCAGACATCCAGAGCAAGGATGCAGATGCTCCACTACTTGCAGAAGTTAATGACAATTATCCCAGTCTTTGATGGCAAACGAAGTGGTGAGGCTCTCATTTCCACAATCCATCATGCCACTGGAGGCTTACTGCGGGATACTTCGTGACGGGCTGCTGAGAAAAATATACAAACTCATATGCTGCTGTTGCAAATCAATTCCGCAGCAAAGTGGAAATAACTCTTGTACCAATAAGCAGTGAGGCCTATGAAAAAATACCCACTTTCTGAATTTTCAACTTGCAGATAACAGGAGAAGCCATCAATCATGTTAGAGAGCTCCCATTCCAGCGGTGCTGTTCTTAAAGACGCACCAGATGAAATCAGACAAGACCAGAATATGCAAACCCCTCCCCTCCCCCCCCTTTCTTTTATCTTGCTTCTTTCTAGAGAGTTGAGCATGAGAAAGGACCTTTTCCTATTTTCTTTTCCTATTTTTTTTAAAAACAAACCTGTATGCTGGCAAAGGCATGTATATTGGTTAAGTTTGCTGTCAAAATGACTAAGTAATTTTTTCACAAATGGCTATTAAATGTGCATTAATGAGATACTCTCTTTCTTTTGGCAAATAGATATTCTGTGGCACCTCTCTTTCCTTGGCACCCCAAGCTGGCTAAAAGCATGCACAACTCAATCTCACCATGTCATGGGGTGTCCAAAACTGTGCTCCAGCTGAAGAGAGGCAAATAACTGGGATGTTTTAACTGCCCACATTTCATTGTATAAATTCAGAGGCACTTCATCATTCCTCCAAACCTTCTTTTTTTCATTTTCTTTCTGCCTTTTTAGGTGTATTTGAAGCATATCCCAGGCCACAAGAAAAAGGCTCCAGTGCATCTATACCAAACACACTCAGCAAAACATGTGTTCCCTGTTGTCTTGCAAAAAAAAAATTATTATCTCATGGGTAGCAGATAAAACTTGAAACCTACCAGTCATGGTCTCAGCATCCCTTGAAATCCACCTGCATTGCCAAAGTGAATTAAATCAAAGGACATCATGCATTGGGATACTGTTTCATTTTGTCATTGGCAAAGATGCAAAATACTCTGAGATAGAAAGAGAGCGTCAGCCAGATGAAGTTACACTTTCCTCTCTAATATAAATTAAATTAAGTCAAATTGCAGCACTAGAAAACCTAAGGCATTTTGCAGCCATTAGTTTGTTAGTTTTGGAAATAAACCTGAGCAGTAGTGTCTTGATCAAGATAACATAAGGCTCAAGCTTGAAGTTATTCTGAAATAGGCCACAGAACACTTGGCCTGTTGCTGTCTGTATCCACAGACTCTTCAAAAAGTTAAGGTAGGCACACAGTTCACTACACCCTGTTGATGTGCTGTGCTGTTGGAAGGTACTTGAGAAATTTATTCTCTATATTCAAAGGGGTTACTAGGACATATTAAAAACTATCAGCTAATCCTGTTCATAATTAGCCATGAATTAATTTTTGGAAATGCAGCAAAATCCACATGTTGAGGAGTGTGAGTCAGCTTCTGCATTGGAATTGTAGTAGGAAATCCTAGGATATTATTTCTTAGCTTGGTCTGACGTGGCTAAGAGGGGCTGCTAACATAAATGCCAAAGCATGTTGATTTTTGATGTCATTGGATACAGCAGTTTGTGTGTTCTCGTGTGTAAGGATGTCTCCTGGTAGTTTCTCAGCAGTGCTTCCCTGTCCTCTTCTCCATTCCGTCACTGCCAGTGGTCTTTTCTGTTTCCGGTGGCTGTCATTAATTTAGCCTTTGTGTCTAAAAGGGGATCAGCTGCTTCACATGCTTTGATGGGTTGCACTGTTAAGAATAGTGTCTGCTAGTAAATTAGGTTTAGCTACAGCAGGAGCTGAGGGACACTTTCTTAAATTGGTCCTTCTTAAGGTTAGGAAGGTTTGGCCAGCTGAAAACACACACCCTCACGTGCCTGCTCTTCTAGGCTTTCAGCATGCTCCAAAAGCGCCTGCAAACTGGCCAAGTGGTCAATAGCTGTGGAGCTGTTTTTTAAGAAGCTACAATCAGTTGATGAATAATACGAAAGCCAAAGAAGAGCTCTGTATTTCCAGTGGGTTTTACTGCTGGCACTTCATATGACCTTCTCTGGTTAGTTCAAGAGGCAAGTTCAAACACACCAGGAAATGGAGTAATACCAAATACAGCTGTCAGATGAAACTCTCTGTCCAATTGATGAAATTTTAATTTACTTTGCTCTTGTCCTTTCCAAATGGTTACCTTTCAGTTTTCCCTGCACTGAGATTCTGTAGATGTTCATTTTCTGAGAAAAATGTATTTGTTCCCTGAAGGGTACCACAGTGTGTTTTCTTCTGGCAACAGGCTGATGAAAACAATAAATTATTCAATCCAAGAATATCTAAAATGATGACTCATTGCTGGTTCCTATTTTTTAGGCCTTGTTTTCATTAACTTCTACATTAATAGTCCAAATGTGCCGTTAGATTGAAATGTCCTGTGCAATTGCCCTGCTTTCCTCAAGTTGGGTTGCCCTCTGCCTCTAGAAAATGTTGTGAGATGTTTTTCCTCATTCTGTGAAATGAAATATGGTCTGCATTTGACAAGAAAAGATAAATCTGTAGCCACTGGTTGCCACCCCTCCCTCCAAACAAGAAACACTGCAGTTACAGCCACAGCAAGGGTAGGAATTGTTATTAAAGAAAGCATCAAAATGACCTTCTCCCAACTGTTTCACTTTCTCTGCTTCACCTCCTTCATAATGAAAGCCAGGACCTAAGTTCAGGGAACCCAGGTACCAAGTATACTCCTGAGTAATTTTAGCTTTCTCATTCATAAGGGAAGACTAACACTGCAGGTTACCACCATCAAAATAAATTTGTTTTCACCTTGCATAAATGAGACAGTGTAAAATATTGCTTCTTTGTGTGTTGAAATCAAATACTGTGGCAGATGAAAACACATATTCATTGTACTGATGAAACTCTTCTCTGCAGGTGAGTCAAAGCCTCCGAGCTCTGTTCAAAGGAGAAACCTTCAATCCTATAACTAAGCCCATTTATTTCAAAATTATCTTTGGACAGAAGACAGTAAATGGGCATTTGACATGCAAATTCTGGGTTTGTAACTGCGTGGTATGTAGCCAAAAAGTAAACTAATAGCATGTGGCCAGCACAGTTAAGATGCTTTGCAGAAACTTTAAGCCATCTCGGTGTGTTTAAAATGGGGCAGCCCCAGGGAGCTTTGCCAGGGCCAGTGGCAAAGGGCTCCCATCTGCTCTTAAGTCTTTGTGGTTAGTAAAACTCAGCATAAAGCACAGCCCAAGTGGTAGCAGTTGTGGCTGCTGCAAAGGGCTGTGGCTCCAAACTTCCCAATGAGACCTGTGAACGACTAATCTACATTGTTGTGCTTTTCCCAGCCAATGAAGGACTTGGAGGCCCTGTTGGCTTTTGCTTTCTGTTGGTGTTTTTTGTTTAAAATATTTTTAAAATTGTGAGGTTTCCAAGAGGCATTTTCCATATTCCCAGGAGGACCAGTGGGCAATGGCAGGTGCTCACCACAGAATGCACGTGCCAGGTCCTGAACAAAGGCTTCAGCTGGTCACAGTTAATTAGTCAGTGCCTGGGTCCCAGGACTTCTGCGACCTCACCTGGCATCCTATTGCCTTGCACACTGAGCTGGTGGGCTTGTGCCCTTAGCATCAATAATATTTTGGATTTAGTGCATTTCAAGAATCAGAGATCACCTTTACTGTGATAGCTGCCATCAGCCATTGCTGATGGTTTCAAACATTCCTAAGATGTTCTCTTGGTTTCTTTCACTTGCAGCTTTCTGTTTCGGTGTTTTGACTATATTTTTTCTATGTAAGTTTGGGTTTGGGGTTTTTATTGTTTCAGTTTTGCAAAATCATAGAAACAAATAGGGCTGCAAGGGAGATGATGTAGCCAAATTGCCAAACCCAAGGCAGACCTTACAGGTGTCTGCCCAAACTGTTGTACAGGGCTGTCTGTGATGGCAGCATGATCTCGTTTCCTATTGGAAAGTTTATGCTCCTATCTGAGACAAGTCTTCCTTGCTGCAGCCTAATCCTGGTGCGTTTGACCCCATTAACAATGCCTGCTGGAGCAGGTGATTCCTTTCACCTTTACAAAAGCATTTTTCTGCTGTTAGACTTTTTTCCTTCCCCCTTCCCTTTAGGCTAAAATAACCCAATGGCTTCACTATTAATAGATGGATTTAGTAAATTTACACCATCCTGGCTGTTTTCAGGGTGGTTTTCAGTTCTTTCACACCCATCTTCTGAAGTATGTGGTAGGGGTTACTGTACACTAAGAGTAGCACTACCAGATGCTGTAGAATTAAAGGAGCTTCCTCATGGGGCCATGTAAAATAAATTAAGATATTCCTGCATGACAATTTACTGTTTTGCAGCAGGAACCAGCTAGACAGCATCAAACTAGACAGTTGATAACATATTTTGGGTCCATCTGCTTGTTTTGCCTGGAAGGCATTTAGGCTATTCTGTACCCCCACGGAAGGCCTGTTCTGGCTAAAGGTCCTCTGTCCGAGGGTTAAGGCAGATACCCATTTCATGTTAAGGCCAGGAGGGTACTTGGAGCTGCCCCTTCATGGATAGGAGCAAAGAGGGCTAAACATCTGTAAGCTTTCAGGTTTGGGCTTTCCCCACGCTTGTTAACAAAATACATGTGGGTGACCCCCGAATTCATCCTTAGAATCTCATTTGGTTGTGGAGTTTACACGAAGACAACAGATTCTTCCCCGTGTTTGATCTTGTTTGTGCTGCAAATTCTTCCTGGGAGTCTAGTTATACCCTATTTTTTTCTGGGCTGTGTGTTTCTTATTTCTCCTCGGCAATGATTGTGTTCTTTTCCAACGCAGCTAAACATGGAAACATTTCCGTATATTTAGGGGGTCCTGGGAATTTTCCTTTCAGATTTGCGAAAACAACAATCTGACAAGCTGCTTCTTGGCATGACACAGCATGTGTTAATCTATGTCGTTTCCAGGCTACTTTGTTCATAGTTAATTTGTTAAATTCTTTGTGAGAACAGACCGTGTTCCCCACTGAGCCATCGGCACAGCTGCGGCGAGAGCCCGGCGACCAAACGGAGCCCACTGTGCGCTGTGTGTTCAGAGCTGGGATGTGAAGTCAGGCTCAGGGCAGCACCCTCAGCAGAAGACACCACTGATTCGGGGTCGTCTCGGCACCCAGGATCGGTGCTGATGCCAGTTATCCTGTAAAAGGGAGAAAGGAATGGTGCTTTTAGTCTAGATGGACTAGATTTGCAGTGTAGGCCCCAAAAGAATGAGTAAAACATGCCTAGTGAAAAGAGGTCAAACAGTGTTACTTAGTTAAAAAAAAAAAAAAAGGAGAGGGAGAAGTTGAGTCTAACTAAACCCTGGCATGTACAAATACGTCCCTACAGAGTGTCTCTTAGAGTGGTAGTAGCATAAGATCCCCCAAAATATTAAGAAAAAAACCTCTAGAAGTCTCAGTTGATCTTCCTCAGTTTTATTAGGCTCCAAATTTTAACTCTTCTGTCACTGAAAATCAGGTCCCTTCAAAATACCCCAGGCTGCATATCAACCCCTTGTGTAAATGTTGGGGGAAGCAAGAGAGATTAAGCCCTTTGTGTTTATCCCTGGGTTTATGGAAGGCTTTTCAAAGGCCATTGATATGAAAATGCCACTTGACAAAGAGCCTGTGGACACTTCACAATTTGTGCATCCCCTTACATTTCAGTGAAAGATTAGGAGGAACGCACCACTGCAAATTCCTTTACAAGCTAGGCATGTTATCCACCTTACTCCCGTGACTCTCATTAACCTAGTCTTGTACCCGGATGCCTATTTATGCGTAAGAAATTAAAAATTGTTTCTTTTTTCTCTGCCTTAGACGCCTTGTCCTCTTGCAAGGATCTGAAGAGTGTTTTTGTCTAGCTGTTAGGGCTCTGGGTCTACAAGATAAAGAGAGCCCTCTTTACTGAAGTGCTAGATGGTCACTATCCAAATGCAGTGCTGGATTTTGGGGAAGCAACTTTCCCTATACTCCTGTTGGTTGCAGAAGTGGAATTCTCTGTGATTTGGAGCTAAACGAGGGCAGTGCTTTTTCAGTGTCTCTATCAGTAAGATCCACGGCTAACAGAGTAGCTGGAGAAACAGGCTGTCTGAACAAATATTAGCATTTAAAGGGATATTTAGATATCCCACATCAGAGGGTTTAATTTCAGCTTGTCAGCTGTTTTCCTACACCTTTTTTATGTTCAGGAGGACTAGTTGACCATGAAGTGACCTGCAGGACACCTTTTTTCCCTTTAAACTTTATTGCACCACGTTACCTACAATTTTACAAAGCTGGTTCCTTCAACAGGAAAAGATTAAGACAAGGTGTAAAGTGTATGGAGAACAGAAGTAAATAACTGATTGAATTAATAAGGAAGGACGAGCAGAACAGTTATAAATTTCAACAGCAACCATTTTAAGCCACTCTGTCTCAGGCCAGGTCCTCCATCTGGAAAAAAACCAGCCAAGCAGTGCTACATTATGTCCCACTTGGCCTTGATGGGCCTCCCACTCTTTCTTTGGAGTGGGACTGGCTCTCTGGAAGGTGGCATTCAAAGATCAGAATAACAAAACTCGTTTGTCATTAATTTCCCACTGTGGCCACAGGGATCTCGATAGAGCTGAGAGATAGGTTTTTACAGTGCTCCAAGGGTAACATGGTCCCTTTCACAGCCTGTGTCCATCGAGAACCCCCTGTATTTTTCTGAAGGATTTGGTGAGATTCAGTCACCCAGAGCAGCTCCTGACTGTGGGGGGGAAGGGATAGAGCCTGCCTGACATACAGGTCCTGCAGCATGAAATCGCTCACTGTCGTTGCAGAATTTTCATACCTAAAGCCTGCCCGGTGATGTCGTGACTCACGGACGCGTTGTTTGGGCCAAACATCTCTGGCAAGCTATCTGCATCTTCTATGAGCTAAAAATGGAAAGCTGGTTTCCCTTAGTGGAGACAGCATTGGCTAAACAGCTGTCAGGCTGTGCCCTAGTCACAACTGCGTTCCCGAGAAAGCCAGCTACAAATAAGTGCATACTCATTTGATAATAAGCACAAGAATGCACTGAGATCACCTGGCCTTTCTTTTCCTTTGTTCTCTCATTCCCTCTCTGTGGCTGGGGGGAGAACGGGGAGTTTGTTATAAAAAGGTCAAACACATAACTTTGCAGCTTTCAGCCATCTCTATTCTTTTCTTTTGCAATTCTTCTCTCTGATTAAACTTCCAGATAAGTCTAGGCACTGTTGCCCGGCCCTTCACATTTAATGATTTTATGCATCACTTGCTCTTGGCACTGCTCACAGCCCTGCCATCTCCACTGCAGCCTGTGATCTTCTCCTCTAAATGTTTGACATCCACCAGCATTTCTCTTTTGCTCTAAGATGGCTTTTTTCGTGTGAGGTCTAGAGAGGGAAAATGATGGTGGACAACCCTGAGATGAATTACCTAATACCCAAGGATTTTCTTTCTCAGCTCTCCTAATGGAAGGGAAGTCTTGTCTCCCTATTTACCTTTGTCTTATAAGAAAAGCAAACAAAAAACCCCAAATCTATACCTTGTCCTAGATCCAGGTCCCTGTCCCTCAGCTCAATCTGTTCAAATGATTCTGTGAAAAATTAATATGCAGCCTTCCTTCAGAAGATATATGGGGAGCAACCTCATTAGGCAAAAAAAGAATTTTTTCCTGTTTTTTTATATTGTTTTTATTGTCGTTTTAAAATGTCTTTTCCTCTTTGTAAATCAGAATATGTAGGTTTTGTCCCATAATTTAGAGGGGTTTATCAGAGAGATGTGTAGAGAGCAGGCTGGGGTGAGGAAGGCAAATAGAGAAAACTAGTTTACCATGTCACTTGAGGAAGATGAACTCAATAGCAAGATTTTGGTGGATGTGAGATTTCTTAAAAAATTAATAAAATGTTACACAGGCTTACCTCTTTGAATTCATCTCTGTTTATTTCAGTGGATGTAAAACAATGAATATATCAAAGTGTTTAGGCAAATGAAGCCCAGGGTGTATTTTTCCACAGCTTTTAGGAGCAATACAGTAATCCCTGGCTTAGGAAGTTGTTATAATCCAGATTGTTGATGCCTGTATGTGCAAAAGGATTCAACACTTCTGTGTTCTTTACTCTTCCCTTGATTTTGTGCTGTTGTCTGCTGTGGAAGACAGGGTGCTGGACCAAATGTGGCTTGGGGTCTGATGCAGTACATCAGTTCCTACCATCTAACCAGGAGAAACTGTATTTTGTGTGTGCTCAGAGACAGAGAAATGTGGGTTTGCTGTATAAAACTGCAATTCCAGTATCATTGCAGTAGAAATGATGGAATGCTTGTGTAAGAAATTCAAAACTTCAGTTAGCAACGAGGTAGCCTTTGAAAAAGAGCAGGAAGTCCTAACAGCTGTTGTCTTACATCTTCTGGTAATGCTTAAGACGGACCGTAGCTCCTCTTGGAAGTGCTCAAGTACAAGACATAGCAAAGTCTTCAGCAGGTTAAATGCAACAAAGCAGATGATGTCAAATGATGGGTTCTGATGATGGAAACAGCCTTCACCTGGGTGCCTGAAAAGCTTGAGGTCTTTAATTGGAGGCTCAGATGTTCACAGGACGTCTTTATTGTCTCTCACTCACATTAGTTGGATTTTAGGGTTCCAGTAGATTTTTTCCATGTGCTTTTGAGTCAACAATGGGGTGGGCACATCTGACTTTTGCACAAAGGGACTATCACTGCTGATATCACAAAAATGCATGCTGGACAGGGAGGAATCCCCAATGTATATAAATGCTTTCAAACTCATCCCATTTCTGGGAATACTTATATAGAGAGGTTGGGGAGCTGAGTTGCCTTTGGGGTAGGCTGTTAAAGAGTAAAGACAAACAGTTTATTGGCTGGGTAATGAAATGTTGGTTTCTCCATTTAAAGAGATTATATTTGAAAACTACTATCACTTTCATTACCTGCATACCAGGACTTGTCTTCAGGGTCCCACTTGGGTCTCTTAAGAGCCAGTGATATCATGAATGTGCAACTTCAGTATTTTGGGTAGTGATGTCTATTAATGTAGCAAGAGCAGAATCTAAGATTTAGATCGTCGGACATATTAAAAAAAAAAAAAAAAAGACTGAATTTTTTTAAAGAATATTTAATACATATGGAAATGTGTTTTATGAAAGAAAGGCCAGAGACTATACAGTTGATGTCTTAAATATCTGCTATGATTTTTATGATTTGCACTGAAAGAGGTTTCTACCACTTGGATATAGTTAACATTTACTAAATAATATTGGAATTAAGAGTGTGACTTCTGGAGGGCACCAGTTCATCAGCATTATGCACTCTGTCTTCTCTGTTGAGTTTGTAAGAGCAATTACTACAGTAGTTCATTGCCCTTTGTAATATAATCTCTTTCTGTCTCTGTGGGGATTGCAGCAGTTACGAGTGTGGAAG
The DNA here is from genome assembly GCA_013390045.1 of Picathartes gymnocephalus. NCBI lineage: Eukaryota > Metazoa > Chordata > Aves > Passeriformes > Picathartidae > Picathartes > Picathartes gymnocephalus. Next base: position 41,246 of record WEKY01018968.1, on the reverse strand, counting down.
TATCCCATTCATAGATGCTGAGAACTCTGCTTGCTTTCTGGAGTTTACAATAGCAAAGAGCACAGAAAGAGCTCCTTCAGAATCACCACCAATTCATTCTGTACTTCTTCTTTTCCTGTTTGTTGTGATCTCTGAAATGTGACTTTTATAAGGGCTGTAAACTCGGAGAGGGTTCTTTCCATTGCTTGCTATTCAAGGGAGATAAACTTCAGAACTAAAGTTGACTTATGTTTCATTCAACAAAATATGCACAGATTGAGTTGTTTTGTTTTTTTTCTAGAGTGTGGATTTTAGTCTAAGGACTTGCATAATACAGTCTTTATTGTAAAAAACCTTGCAAACCCAATCAAAAAACAACACAACAAAAAAAAAACCCAGTTTTACTTACTGTGCAAGGACTACTGAGAACCATCTGCTTTGGAGAGGCCAACTTCTAGGCCACAGATGGTATTTTAAAAGATTTCAAAGAGTTTCCAAATCTTGCTGTGGCACCTTTCAGAAATACATGTGTAAGTCCTGCCAAAGCCTGGAGATTCATTTTTCTTTTTCCTCCCAGAGAGAGGGTCACTTTTTCTTGGAATAGATCCCATCTCCCAGACGCGTATTGAAGGCATATTTAAACATTTAGCTTTGGGCTGTGGATCAGCCTTTTGTAGTTCCCCGTTGTGCTAGGATAATAGTCCATGTAGCTAGAATTGTGGAAAGTCCACATGCAGATTTTGCCCTTGTGATTATAGATCAGATTATCAAGTTCCAAAGGATTAAAGTTATTTTCTTTGGCCCTTGGCCAAGTAAGTTAATTAGGTGATTTTCTTGAGATCGTGACCTGTCGCAGAACTACACTGCCCAGTTGTTAAATTTCTAGTCTGGTAAATGATTCCCTCCATTTTCATTTCCCTTTGCCTTTTCATGAATGATATGATATGTAAATCTCTTTTTTTTCCCCCTCATCATAGGAAAAAAAAATAGATTTATGTTTCCTAGTCACTGGCATCTATATAGCTATAAGGTTTGAAATCAATTTAGTGTAAACTTTGAGAGGTGTACTTTGAACAGGTTAGACTTTCTGACAAAAAGAAACATTTTGACTTTTTGCAAAACTTACCTATATATCATATCATGCCTCACTGTTTAACAGAGAGAGCTTTAAGCCTTGCCTTGACTGAAGTTTAATGTCTGTTACTCCCTGAAGTACTTTATTCTAATAAATTGTAATTCTAGTGCAGTGAAGATTCATTGAAAATGGGGTAAAATATGAATTTGACATATATGAGAAGGCAAAAACTGTATTCTTTTATTTTGGAACCCTGAGCCTGACTCTGATCACTGCAGGCAACACTGGCAAAATTTGCTGATGAATAGTGGCTAAAATTGGTGTAGTGTTTTCTACAATGGACTTTGCAATGTTTGCAGGTAAGATTTTTAGTTTTTCAAGGTGTGAGAGCAGTCTCTGCTTTGAAGACATTTCCATACCCTGATAATTATATCACAATCAGTGTGATGCAGGCAGCATTTTTCTTCTTTACATTCAGTCATCTGAGCTCCAAAGTACTGAAGCATAGTAGAAGCTGGGATTAACCAATAACCAAGTTCTAGCTAGAAACAGCACTCTTTGAAAAAAAAACAACGTGTTTCTTCATTCACTGGGCTTTTATTTATTTTTGTTGACACAGAAGATAAAACAGTAACATGTTATACTCCTAAGTGTACACTCTTAACCCCCACTTAAGTGTGTTGCTTCTTAAATAAAGTACAATATGGCTGATTATGGGGCTCTGCATTGTGCTTCCTTTGACTGGTCTTGGTGGTAGTTGTATCAAATGCCTTGTAAAAAGCAATTTGTAGTGCTTTCTACTGGGGTGGCAAACAACCAGGCCAAGAAAAGGCACCTCTTTTTTACACTCCAGGCAGCAGGAAATAAGTCTGCATTGATTTTTTTTTTTTTTTTCTTTGAAGGTTATGGATACTTTAGGCAAGGTGTGAAATGCTTAACTGCTGAGGTGAAAAATTTTACTAAAGCTGGAACTAAATTACTGTCTGGCTTTAGCAGAGGTGTAGTGCAACATGACCTCTCATGCTAAAAATCTTATGAAATCTGACCTTCTTTTTATTGGTTTTGTACTGTTCATCTTTGGCAAATGCGGAAACTTAAGCCCTAAAATTCAGTTTCTTATTCAGTTCTCAGTGAAAATAAATTTTAAGTTAATCTTTCAGTTATGAGAAAAGGTGTAAAACCCGACTTTGTGGTTTGTTTTTGATGTTTTTTTGGTGTTTTGTTTTGTTGAAACAAATCAAAAAGTCTGCAATTTTTTTTTTTTTGCGTCAAACTCATCAATAATTGTGGAAAGTATTTTGAATTATTTAACTGTGTGTAGCTTAAACCTGGATTTCTATGTTTGTGCATACAAAATAAGAGAAGATTAGGCACTCTTTTCCACTTGAGTAATTCTTGTAGAAGCAGATATTGTGTTGTATGGCTGAAAGCTTTTATTGCTCTTGTGTTGAATTGCTCTGTACCCCTTTTGAATAAATGCCAAAGTAGTTTTAGTGAAGAAGGACTAACCTGTCTTTGGAACCTGAATGAATCCTTCAGGCATTGGCAGTTTTCTTCACCACTTGAAATCTGTAAGAGGGCTTCACACCAATTCTGCAGTTGCTTGACTTTGTGGCTTCACCCCAGTCTCTTGGTTCATAGGCATAAGCAGAGGATAAAATTTTGGTTTTATACTGTAGTTATCTGGGTGGTCTTTCTTTAACAGAACAAAGTCCATGTGATACTTAATTCAGATTAAATTCCCTGCCAGCAGTGCCCATCAGCTGACTCTTGCTGAAGCAACACCTCCAGGAGTGGTGAGTTAAAAGAATGGGTTGTCCCATACAGGTCTTGGTGAGCAGGGCTGTAACATGAGGTGAGAGACCACTGAAGTTTCCTCCTAAGGAGGAGCTGTAACTGGAGAAGTGAAGAACAAATTAGATTTAACTGATGGGGTTTTGATTTGGCTGTCTAAACAGGTTCCCTTTCCTAGGATGAATGCTCTTACGGATACTATGTTGCGTATTTGCTTAAGTTACTTGGGTTTTTTCCAAGTTTACTTTTATGAGTGAGATATTTCAAATGTGCATTTCTTGTTATATTTTTAACTATTCATAATCAACACAGAATTGATCCTCGTACTTGAGTAATAGCATTTCATAAGAAATCTGAAACGCTGATATTTCTTCCACTTAAAATAAGTCTGTCCAAACAATATCAGAGCTGATTATTTCGCTTCCATAGTTGTGTGACATTTAGTGTTTGAGTTACTTTGCACCCTGACTTGTGCAAAGATGGCACAGGATGAAATGAACAGAAACGCTCTTCTCTTTTTCTTGCTTATGGTTCCCTGCAGAAAGAAGCTCTAGCAAGAAATAAGGCTTTTTCCCAGAGGTGGTAAGAATGGTGATTTTTCAATGTGCTCTGCAATGTAGAAGAAATTATACAGGGAAACAGAGGCTTTTGTCTTTAGTAGATCATGTGAAAATATTTACTGGGGATGACAATGTTACCCAGGGGAAGCTGACAACAACTTGAACATGAAATGCAGCAACTGAGAGAACCCAGACTGTCACATTATGCTAACAACACGAAAACTTCAGTCCCAGTGTTTGAGGGAACTGAATTTTGAATTGAACTCAATCACCAGAAGGCTCCCACTGGCCTTGGCTGTTTTTAACCACACTGAATTGCTGGCTGACGCTGGTAATTTAACTGCTTCTTCAAAAAGCCCCATGCACGTATTTTAATATCAAAGCAAGTTCTGCAACAGAGTTTATCAGTTATTAGTTGGAGTAATCATTAATTTTGTGGACTGTGGTCCTTATGGCCACAGTGACCAGGTCAGCAGCTAAGAGATGCTCCTTGTCTCAGCAGCTCCTTCCCTCTGGTTTGGTCACTCACTCTGGTTTTCCTGTTCTACCTGCTTGGCTACTCAGAGTTCCTAGCTCTGGATAACACACACAGGTTGAGTTAGTCCATGACTGTTTGTGTAGTTCTTGAATGTGGGATTCTGTGGCTAGGTATAATCCCTCTTCACACTTAGCTGATGGACACCTCATTCCTCCTTTTTTTTTTAATTTTTTTTTTTTTCAGGAGAGATAATACCTAATGGATTACCAATTTGATTGAGGAAATTTTGCCTATATGCCTTTGTGGTTAAATGCTGGATTATTACATTGAACCATTTTTCTTGTAATAGCCTCATCAGTAGCACTAAATCTTTGCGTTGAGCAGATAATTTTGAGTAATCAAATAAATTCGTTTTTTCTGTAGGAAGAAACCTTTATTTTCTTCTAGCACTAGTGAATGTAAAAAGTGGTCTGAGGCTTAAGTCTCAGAACTAGTGTTATTTATTTCTACAGATTTATAGAATATGACAAACTCTGCAATAGTTTGGAATAAAGGAAAAAAACAAAACGAAACAGAAACAATCCGCCTGAATTTAATTCCCTGTGTCCTAAAAACATTTTTGGAGTCAAATTCAGCTTTCAAGATCTATAAATCTTGCAGTATGTAAATTAGATCATATATACAAGTCAAGTAACACTTAAAATTTTATAATGGTTTTGGGTCTTGAGCCTCCCAAGGGTTGGAATTAACTACACCCACGGGCTGGATTAGGACCCTCCCTGCTGTTTTACACGTGCATTGTAAAGACAAATTTACATTGCAAGTTTAACCAAAGGGAATTGAACACAGCACTTGGAAGAAGACTGCACCTCTCAGTATTTGTCAAAAACACATTTTGATAGATGACACTCTGCCCTTAGCCTCTTCCATCCAACAATTGTTAACCCTCTCTCACTACTGCTACAGCAGCCTGGAGATAAATTCTGCTGTCTCTGCTGCCTTTCGCAGTGCCCACAGAGCAAACAGCAATTTGAAATCAGCATCATAAAAACACATTCCTACTGCTTCAGAATTTGCTTGGTGTTACTTATTTCCATGGATTTAGGGAGCTAAATGAGCTAAAATCACATGAACAGTATTGCATGATGTTTTCAATTCAAGTATGACAAAAAATTAGAGGTGAGGTGACTCTTCGTGCTCATTTTGTCATTGAAAAGGGAAAATAATTACCGGAAAAATAATATTTTCACTGACAGTACAGGGTAATTAGTTTCCCAGGGAGAAGACGTTGGTAGCAAGGGGCTTTACACAGGGATCCTTTGTCATTTTATGGATGCTCATCTATCAACTGTCAGGTTGTTTCAAAAGAACTCGGGTCATAATGTTTTCCCTCTGCACCTTTCCCATCGTGGTGGCCCAAATTTGCCTGAATAGCCATGAGTCGCCTTGTTTGCCTAGTCTGGGCATTCACAATGGGGCAGGAGGTGGCCGTGTTGCTGTGGCTGCACAGCGTGGGGGTTTTGTCAGGGACAACATCCCCTGTGTTTTCAGGGCTTTGGTGCACAGGACACGCTGGCAGGACACACACTCCCCTTCTCCAGGCAAAGCATGCTGAGCAAATTGAGGGGGACTTCCCTAGGTGGAAAAAGTGGGGGAAGGCTTCAGTTTGGTTTTCACATGGGAGAACATCCTCCTTGGCTTGAGTATTAAAGATACACCTATAAATACATACATAAAAATGCCACAGTTTTGTTAGTCTTTCCCACGCCATATTTAGGGTCATCATTCCTAAGACACAGTTGTTATCTAGGTGTGACATCAGAATTAACGCAGAGAAATACTAAAATTTTTTGACCTACATGTCTCAAAGGATGCAGGTGCCTTGACATTGACAGATATAAAAATGATCATCACTTCTTGCAGAGATGGCCTCACCCATAAAGTGATAAATAAAGGGGTTTTGGCCAAAACCAGAGGAAGATCGATGTTATGAAACAGCAGCTGAAGGTTTGCTGTACCTCCCCTGCTTTGGCTTCCACTGGAAGCTGCTGCCTGGCAGGGTGTGGCTCACCTGTACCCCTGGTCCTGCGGCAGTATCTGAGTGCTTGGAAGGCTCATATACTCTTCCTTATCTATCCTGGCAAGTCTTTCTTCTCAGCACTTTGCTTTAGAGAGGTTTCAAACCAGTCCTTGATTCGTGTTGTGCCTGAAATGTTCCAGCCTCCTTTTTGCTTTTCGTTTTTTTTTGGGTTTTTTTTCCCTGATTTCTGGTGCATAGAGAAAAACTTAACTCAGCAGAGGGTAGGCTGCGGTTCTCAGGACAGTAGACAGCATCTTGCAACATAACTAGCTTGATTTTAGATATGTTTATAAATACAGCCATTGAAACGTTCATGAGCATTTAATATTTAATATTAAGGACAAAATACTTATCCTTAATGTTAAGGACAATAGTGTATGTTGTCAAGACAAGGTTTAACACATCTGACCCACTTCTTCCTTTTTTTTTAATTTGGAACAACTCATTTGAGTTCATGATTTATTCATAAGGAACCTGCAATCTTGACTTAAAGAATTTCTATGAGAATTCACTGACAATTGCAAGAAAAGGGTAAAAATGTGACTTGAAAAATCTGTGTGGAGGAGGGAGAAAACCTAAACCAAAATGATTTGTCTTAAAGAGTGGTAGTATTACTGCCTTTCTTTAGCAAGACAAGTAGTTTTATAGTTTGGATTGCTTGCGTATGCAGCCCCTAATATATTTTTCATTAAACGAATTGGCTGTACAGAGATCCCAATATGACAAACGTTAATTTCCAAGATTTTTACTGGGTGTGACTAAATAAATGTAAAAAGTGAAGGTTGGAGGCCTCTAGCTTGTCTCAATTTCTACTTGTGTTGCTCAGTGACGCTTAAGAGTAGTTGAAAATGCTCCCTTGATGGAGTCAGATTGCTTCTTTATTAATTCCATTCATAAATACACACTGGGTGTCCAGTGGAGCACTTAAAACCCTGATAATCAAAAGCTTATTGTGTGTTTGAGAAGCTTGAAAGGGAAACTGAAGTAAATACCAAGGGAGAGTAGAATAAAGTTAGAGTTTTTCTTTCTAAGTCAGCAGGAGGTCGTCTAAAGTATAATGTTATGCACAGGTTTTACCGTCGAGGCTGTGATGGGGGGTGTGAATACGTGTGCAATTACAGTAGTAAAATCAGCGTGCCATGCATAACGAATGCAGCACTCTGCAGCTGGCAGCACCCCAGAGCAGCATGAACAGCTATCTGATGGCCTCCGTGTGTGTGAGACATACAGGACTTGTACCTTCATTTCAGCTCTGCATTTAGCTCTGTTCCACTCAAACAGCACAAGGCAAAATTCCTGTGAAAGCTATTAAGGAAAAGAGGCTAATTTTTCCTCAGCTGTGTTATTCTCTAAGGCAAAAATGTTGAGTTTGAGTGTTGAGGTTTTCTGGGGTGAATTAATTTTGTTGCATCGGTAAGGTTCCCTTCTCAGTTAGCGAGTGTGTATGAAGAATGGAAAAGGTGGTGTTTGCACCACCGTGGAGCTGGCTTGCTTGAATTAATTTGGTTATGTCTACACAAATTGCTCTCCTTCCTTTAGCTCTAGGGCAGAGTTATAGGGAGATAAAAAGCAGAGGGTCTTTCTTCCAGAGCTGCCAATTGCCAATTCTCCATACCTTCTGAAAAGCTTCTTCAGTTCTCATCAGCTGAGGACTTGCATAAACTCTCAGCCTACAGCTTCGAAAAAGGAATTTTGGTTTTGGATTCGTATCACTTCTGCTTAACTGTAAATATACTTCTACCTGGGTGAGGGGTGTGTCCTGAGGCTCAGGACTTGTGCAGGGCTTGGATCTCTTTTAGGGTCTTCTCTTAAATCTCAGACCTGGCAAGCAATAAGAAACAAGTTCTGAGCTGGTAGGCACTGTGGTGCACTGAGTCTGTGGCATAGATGGGTGCATCCTGTGAAGAAAATGATCTGATTCTTCAGCACCTCCTGTTATATTATGGAACCATTTCCATGACGGCATGGAAGCAGAGGATCTCTCACATGAGGAGCCATGAGAAGTACTGAGAACTGGAAATAAATACTTCTCTGAGATAAACAATAACATTGATCTTGGCTGAGCATAACACAGAATTTCTCCCAAGACCCCCCTGTCAGGTCCTTTGAAACCTCGAGGCCTAAGCAGGTCCATTTTTGGGCAGAATTGCTTAGTCGCTTTTCTTTGCAGAAATACAAAACTTTCTTTTTCTTTTTTTTTTTTTTATCCTCTACTAATAACCATGAATGACAGCAACGTAAGTGCCTTCCATTCTACTCTCTTCATAAAACCACAAAGAAGTAGAAAGAGCTGAAGCTCCCAGGCCACGGCAGTAATAATGAGGTAGATTTTTCAGGATTACATGCTCGACAACAAAGCAAGGGGGATGCTGCTCCATATATCCACAGTAGACAGACTGAGAAGTTGTCTTTGCCATCTCAAATTATTTGGTAAGAGGAAAAATGGAACACCACCACTACACAGAATTAAACTAAGTTATAAGGGAGTGATGAGGAGACAGTAGCAAAATTGGTGTTTTAGCCACCAAATCTTATTGTAGATAGATTTTCCTTAGTCTATTCTGCAGTTTGCATTTGTAACAGCAAAGGACTTTTTCACCTGTGCTGTTCATGAAGGTATGTGATCTCACTCTGCCTACTGCATGCAGAGAAAGGGCTCTCAAAAACTGCTCCTGATCACAGGGAAGAAAAGTTGGTGCAACAACTATCGTCACTTGGGCAAAACTATGCTTCCATGTGTTTTCACTGCAGTGCAGTGTTGGAACAATCTTTATGTTTCTGCAAATTTTGTGGTGTGTCTTCTCCCAGGCTAATAACGAACAGAAGGTTAGGGCTTTTACACTGCTGGTGTCTGGCAGAGAGGACCAAGAGACAACGAGGATGGAGTAAAAAAAATCTTGTCTTTTGATGATGATCTAGAAGGGCCAACAAAATAGAAGGTAAATGAAACCAGTAGGATTCCAGTGCGAATGAGCAGACCTAGCAAAAGAGAAACTTAAAGATTTGGGTTCTGCCAGGTGCTTCCTCCACCAAGCATGCACACTGCTGGAGCTCTGACCTGATGCAGGGGTCTGGTGCAACCACTGGTTGTGGCAAAGGTCACCTGGACTGTGGAGCACTGGGTACACCTGGAGCCAGCACTCATTCCAGCACCAGGGGCAGGTGACAGTGGCCCCTGGCTGGTGCCCCAAAGCAGGAAGATGTGCACAGGGATGTGCACAGGGATGTGTGCTGGCAAACAGGTGGCTTTAACTGTGCACAGCCTTTCTGCTGCTAATCTCCATTTGTGTGTCAAGGGTTGTTTTTTCACACGTCTGTCAGTTTGAAAGCAATCCTCCAGATTCTCCAGCATCTGCAGGCAAGTGCATGGGAGCTGAACGGTTTGTCACGTCAGGCTGGGGTTTCTGTTTGCATGACACAACTTTTTCATGACATATGAGTTTTTAAATAAAAACCAGGGAGAGGCAGCAAATCACTTGGATTCAGACAACGGAAGAGGAAAAAAAAAATCCCACCTAAACAATAGATGTTTAAGTAGAAAGTGTTCCAGCTCCTTCTGACAAAGAGCCTCCAGAGGATTACAATGCAGTCAATGTTGCTTTAATTAAATTTAATGCTGTGTGAAATGCACTCTGAGAAACTTTGATGAATGACTGGGGCAATTCATGTGGCTCACTAAAGGGCATCCAGCTCTTGCAGGGGTGTCAAACCACGATGAATTGGTTAGTACAGGCATGTTTATAGACTGCCTAAGGAACCTTGTATCTGTGTGGTAATGTCAGAGATAATGTTATGATTCTCTGGACCTTGGGGGGCTTTGGTGACATGGTTAATGAGATAGCCCAGGGAGTGTCCCAGTAGGTTACTTGCAGACCTCCCACATCAAAAGGAGCAGCTTTGCCCCTTCAGAGCCTGCCGTCCTCTAGATCTCTCAGCTGGCCCTCGCTTTCTGTAGGGCCACTTTTTTTTTTTCTACCTCCTCCCCCTTCTTTTTTGGTTCTTAGTCAACATTAACTTTGGCTGCTGAAATTCAAAAGTTGTTAGTTTTTAATTTGGTTTCTCTTTGACCCACCTACACAATGGTTTTCAAAGATTTTTATAGGAACAACAACCTCCAGTTACCCTCCTCTCAAAGGCTCAAAATGATGACAACAAAGCTTAAGCCAAAGAAGAAAGTAAGGGAGGAAAAAACCTTAACTTTCCCTCTTTCTGTTTCTTCTTTCCCCATCACAAAAAAAGAGGAATGTTTCTCCCATGCAGAGTTTGGTTACAAAGAATGGGCTATGATAGTACAACTGGGTCTTTTATCTGCTGCACCCAAAAAAGTGAAGGGGAAAAAAAACCCCACCAAAAAACAGTGGATCAATTGATGAATGAAAGTCTGTTATTCATGTTTGATTTAAAGGGTTGATTATAGGCCTATGGAAAAGGTTGTTTAACAATTTCTCTTTGTAAGGGAGAAAACCTCACTGTATGTTTGGTTTAAAGTGAGGTTAGATGGCAAGTAAACATTCTTGTAATAATGCAGTGATCTTTGCAAAATTCCTGGTCCAGGAAGTAGATGTTCAGTAAATTACATCATTGATGGAGGCAAACATCAAAGTTAATGCAAGACTACCTCAAATGATCCTTATAAAATATAAAAAAACTGAAGTTTTTATTGTACATTTGAATTTTTTTAGAAGAAAGAAAAGGAGCATGGCAGATGATGGACCATGGAGTTAATAAATTCTTATCTCACGGATTTAATGGCAGATGGAAGTGTTCTGCTTTGGATGACCATATGTTTAAGGCTTGTGATCTTGGGCAGAGAAATAAGTACTAATGAGAAACCAGGATGGGATTTTCTGAAATGCCATAAGCAGCATGTTAATTGATCTGGACTGTGGATGTGCGTAAATTCTGGTAGTTTAAGATGTGTGTCATGAGCATTCATCTCATACAGTGTTTGAATTGAAGCATTTGTTCACGTCAAACAGTACTGAAGAAATGGTAAACATAAATGTGTATATGGCAGTTTTTGAATATACTCATACATACACACTTAGGTTGAGTCAAATATTCACTATGATTTTCTCTCAAATCCCTTCGTAAAGCTCCTCTATCCCTCAAAGTTTAAAAAGAACTCAAACAACAAAACACCTCAAACAAGCAAACAAATCCCATCTAGCTGAGCCATCTCTGGCCACCTCATTGTGAAACTGCCAGAAAAAGTCACCTGCTTTATGCAAGCTTTATTTTTGTTGGAGAGTTCTGCTGGTTGTGGCTTCTCAGAGCAAGAGTGGGGGAAAAGGGTGGTGGTGGTGATTTGTGTGGTTAATGATGATGGTGACAGGGATTAGGTTTATTGGTGTTTTGTCAAGGTCCTAATCACTCTTTTGTATGTTCATCAAACGTTTAGCTATTATTTAAATTCTGTTGGAACCGCATCAAGGGGTGAGATCAAGAGCCCAGAAGCCTTAGTGTAGTGGTTATGGCTGATCTTGTTTATTTTAAGCACCTGAAGTGGAACATTTCTTTCAGAAGGTTGGGATTTTTTTTCTGCTTTTTATAAAAGAAGTATCCATGCTGTTCATCACCAGACCAGCACCACCCTTCTGGTGACACACAGTGTCAAGCTGTCTGTCCTGAACCTTTGGGTCTCCTACTTCTGCAGGAAGGGCTCTTGTCTCTTAGTAGGGGATGACAGTGGCTTCCTGGGTGACATGGTCAACTTTGCAGGGGATAAAAATGTATCAAAATCATTTTTTGTTGAAAGATGATTTGCAGAGATTGAAAGCTGTTTTTGTTGATAAAGTAAAAACAAATAGATGGATAAATTTCCTACAAATCTACATCTGCCAGAGTGCACAGGATAAATGCTGTCTGATTAGAGTGGAGGGGTTTTTTTAAATTGTTGTAAAAGCTGATGTGGCCTTGAAAGGGCTGCATCAGTTCTCCTCTTGTTGCAGCACTGGGAGATGCTGCTCACCCATGCCTGGAAAGCTGGAATGGCCTCCTGGCCCTGCTTCAAGGGAAGGTGGAAAATGGGCAGAGCCAAGCCAGGCCCTTCCTTCCCTCTATCTCTCTGTTATCTGAAACAACTATCCAGGTAGAAGCACTTAAAGGGCATTTATTTAATAAGTTACTTGCTGCTGGCCAATATTGCTATAATGAAGTTGTAACTAGATCAGAGAGGAAGCAAATGCCAGGTTTGGTTTGGTAACTTGTCTTGCAGGGAAGAGGGGAAAAAAGGCAGAATAAGCTGAGTGGTTTCCAAGACCCTAATCTATTTTTAAATAGGTCTCTCTGAAACTGTAGCAGCAACAACAATCTTTGCTGTAGTTAATGGGCTGTCAGTGTATCCTTTATTTGAATGACTGTTTTCTGAATCAGAAGTTAAAGACATCGTGTTGTTGTCACCAAGTCAATGGCAGTAAGTCTAACAAAGGACCTTGAAAGCCACTCTGAGCAGCAGCCTCTGATGGCTTCAAAGCAACAGCAAGGTCGAGGAAAAGGCAAACACACCTAACAGTGTCCTAGTCTCACCAGCGTGGCCACGCAGAGGGTTTTTGTCAGCCAAGCTGGGAAGCATGAATCCTTTCCTAGTGCATCATGCACAACCCTGGAGCAGATTCGTTTCTTTATTACCTTTGAAGGCTGGAATGGTGCAACAATTCATAAATCCGGCTCTAGGAGATTGTTACAGAGGTGAGCTTGAGGAGCGAGGGCTATACATGTGATCCTGGTGGGAAATGCTGAGCGCTGCACCAGCGTGAGATGCGGTCAGTGGGGCACTCAGAGGGAAATCCTGGTGTGCAGGACAGCTCCCTCCTGGGGCAGCCAGGGTCTGGAGCTCTCATGATCTCCTCTGGATATTCCGTGCCTCGGTGTTTGAAGGAGTGTGGGATGGCTTTTGTCTCTTTGACGAGGCCATGTGACGTTCCAGGAATGCTCCTGTGCTGGGCTACCAAGCTGCTTGAGAACTTGGAGCCAGCTCGCCCTCTTGATATATTCTGTCCTTTTCCAGTGATCCTACAAAGAAATGAAAGGCTCCCTTTTTAGACTGTTGAGGTCTGGGAGGAGTTAACAGGGTGAAATGGGCTGGGTGATGCTCATCTGGTAAGTGCCTGTGTGGCAGTGGAGACAGGCAGAGAGAAATTAAAGAATGCAGAAGGGGAAACACGTAGTAGATGTAACACACCCCTTAACCAGTGCTAGAGAAACACAATGTCTACTTTTCTAGAGGCAGTAGTACCTCAAATGGGGTTCCTGACCGATTCCTGCTAGGCCTATGGGTCAGCCCCTACCAAGAGACAATTTAATTTTCCGTGTGGGTTGCAGTGGCTGGGTCTGACAAGGTGAGCTGGAGCTAAAGTTCCTTCTTTCATTTGAGCCCTCCTTGCTTTGGCGTGTTATAATTGGACATTTAACATGATTTTAACATAGGGTTTTTTTGTATTCAGTCTCTTTGCATGGTTTAAAACTCATTTTCAGGCTGTGATCTAATGGCAGTAATTACCTCAGAAATGCATACAGTACTGGGTATGTTTATTTTTGTTTCAGCCAAGTCAAATGATTACAGGTCTTGGCTTCACTTCAGGGCTCAGCTCTGTTGGGAGAGCCAAAAAATACATCTACCTTTTCAATCTGGCAAGCAGGTCCTAAATACCTTATGTGAACGTTCGACTTAATGATATGAAGGGCAGTGAGAGCAGGACAGCACAGCCCTTTGAGTCTTGGGCTTGCAGTGTACTGCAAATTACTTTCTAACTCTCTGTTGTGGCGGGACCCAGCTTTGTCATACAGTGATTAGGACTCCCAAATATCAAAAGCTAATTTGCACACCCATTACCCTGAGCTTCTGCAGTGTCATCTGAGCAACATTGGCAACAGCATGAAAGGCATGAGTAACAAAATACCTGTGAGATTTGCCTGTGTGTAGGTTCCAGTTGCTACAGGAATAACAGTCTGTTACACGCAAAAATTAGCTTGCGTAATTGCTTGCTTAGAGCTCATGACAAGCATAGCTGTTCCTTGTTTAAGTATTTCCTGGCATCTGATGAGACAGGGTGGATAAACAGGGAGAACAATCTGCTTTATTCCTGTTAAGCAGTGTGTGGTGATAAAGCCCACTCTGCTTACTCTGTCCTTACAGGGTTAACTGAGACCTTTGTTTGGTGTTTCTGTCAAGGTACAGAGGATTTAGTTTAATTCTTCTGCTTAAGGAATTGCAACATGAAAATCAAGTCCTTAATTATGTCTCTAAAGACCAGGGAGAAGTTTCCATCCTCCCTTCAGTTTAGCTTCTTTGTGATGTATACCAAAATATGGCTGGATATTTTGGGGAAGCACATGGAAAACACATGAAAATATTTTGTGGATCCTAGGTCTAATCTGTAGAAAGGAAATGTGCCCTACGGATATCTGACAGCACTGGGGGATCTCTTTGTAAGCACAACCAATGTGATGTGCAGATTCCACATGTCCTTTTCTACCTTGTAACTCTTACTAAAAACAGGAACTTGTAGAATAAACTGTGGAGTGCTCTTCCAAAGAGGTACCTGAGTAAAGAGGTCAGATGGTGATAGTTACCTTGGAGCTGCCACGAATTTCTGCAGGAACCAGGAGTACTCAGCACATCTCAAGTTCATGAAAGGAGGATTTAGCCTACTTTAAACATATTCTTTTAAAGTTGTTGTGACTATTAACCTTTGGTAGTCTGGGTTCAAGAGACCTACAAATGCTCAAAACCACTGAAAAGAGAAACTTGTGCTTTAAAAGGTTGACTCTTAATTTCTAGGAAGGAGAGACATGTTCTGGCTGCTTCATTTTTTAACTCCTTAAGCTTCATCAGCTGAAGTAGATTTCCCCAAGTTAATACTGGAAAAGAGAAAATCAAACTCTGCCCTCCTTGAATAGAAAATGTGATTTTAATGGTTTGGTATTTTCTGGCTTTCTCACTTGACTACACAATCTAATTTCTCTGCTACCAGAGATCCTCTCAGTCACATGTTAAGAATTTAAAAGCAATATATATTTAAATGCAGAACAGTATAGGTGTGTGCTCCTATGAAAAAGTACATTTGGAAGCATACATCTATACGCATACATGTATAGTTTTACTAAGCAGGAGAAATGAGATGATACAGTGGTGATGAGTAAGGTCATGTATTATATTTTCAAGGATTTTGAATGGTTTCATGAATGATGAAACTCTAAGAAGCAACAATTTTGTGTTAGAACACACAAAATTACTGTGGGTCACAGCCTCTCTAGATTGTGTTGCTGGAGCCTTAGATATAATTAATTTCAAATAGTGCTAGCTATAGTTAAATAGTAATGATGAACGCTTGTGAAAAATGCTCAAAACCACCAACAGGCACACAACTGAAATCCCTGCTTGATTTGAGCCACAATAGGAAGGTTATAAAAATGGACCTTTTCATGCTTTTATGAGATCAGAAGCAATACCTTTGAAATTGTAGTGTAGAAAGTCTGCTATACCCTGTGCGGTGCTTGTAAAACTAGTAACTATTTTGTAGGCTTTCCAGGATAGGAGCAGTGGAAGATTTGAGAGCTTTGGAAAGAGGCAACTGGAGCTTCATGCCTTCCATTTCACCTCAGTGGCAATGCTCCATGAGATTCACAAACCTTTCACAGGTTTCTCCCAAGTATTTTGAAACCATGGAATATGAGAAGCTGTTGCTCTCCTCTGGAAAGAAATTGCTGTATTTGCTTCACTGCTGTTAACAGCAGCTGGTATAAAATCAAAACTAAAATCAAGTGTTAGTGGATCTGTAAAAGTGTCTCAAAATTACCCTAATCGTGATTTTTAAAAAAAAATCTAAAAGCTTGCACAAACATACATGTAGTTATACTGCACTTTTCCTTGGGAAAAAGTAGAACAACACAGCCTGAGGGTGGTTAGCACTGATGGGAGAGCAGTAACTTTTCTTAGATGTGAGGTTTTGTTGCTTTTAACTTGAACTAGGATGAACAGGCAAGCCTTTGAAGGCTCAAGTGTTCCTCCAGCATGAAATCAGAGCAGCAAACTTTGCTTGAGAAGAATAGTTGCTCACAACTTAATTACGTTGATCAATGAGATGATTTAGAGTTAGGAGGGATATGTGCAGCAAAGGTCAGAATGTGGGAAGAGCTCAAGGCTGGTTTGATGTGCTCATTTCCCCAGCTCTTCCTTCCCAATAGCTTCCACAGAGATCATTAAAGTCAGCGAATGCCGAGATCTTCAAAACATTACGGACATTTGTAAACTCCTTTATCTAGAGAAAAAATTACGTGTTTTTTCTTTACATCCACCAGTAGCTCAGCCAAGCTTGTTTCAAGCAAGGAAGACTTGTAATATCAAAGATTTACTTAATTTTTATTGCTGCGCATAAAACATCTGACAGTATTTGCCGAGAAAACCAGAATGCCTCTCTTTGTTTGTACAAGCCAAAGGAAAAGTGCAGCGTATCCGTCTGCAAACCAACATCAAAGCCCTTTTGCAAAGTCAGGGTTGGTGACATGTATTTGGAGAAGCAGTATGAGAGCCGCCTGTTACAGAGTCGTGGGGGTCTCTGCACTTACCCAGCATAATCCTGATTGGAGCCACGTCTTTTCTTTTTTCTCTTTATTATCACTTCGTGGTTAACATTTGTTGATGAGTAGGATTAACAGCACATTTTCAGTGACATTTAGCTCTTTTAACAAACTCTCTTCAGTCAAAGGTTCCTGGCCTGAAAAAAAAAAAGAGAAAAGTCATTAAGCAAACAAATCTTTGCCAAGAGTTGATGCTAAACATGCCATCACTCTGTGTGAGTTATTCACTGTATATGAAATTTATTCCACAAGACTCTGACCTTGATGTTGATTAACCAGAAATCCCTTCTTCTCTTGTCACTATTAACAGCTTTAGGTGCCTCAAGTGGCCCTTCTCTCCTTCATTTTCTTCTTTTTTTTTTCAAGCATCCATTAAGGAAGGCTTTTCCCAATTTGTCATTTCTTTCATAGCGCTGCTCATTGGCACAACCTCTTGAGGCACGAGGAATCGGGGTGTTCCTTTAGCCTGGTGATGCCTCTCAGGGGAGACTTTTACTGTTTCAGGCAATTCAGTCCATTATCCAAAAAGCCTGAAAAGGGAAATGGGATTTCTCCCTGCCTGTATTCCTATTCTCCAGGCCTGTCAGTCATGGTAAGGCCACTATCTGACTTTCTGGGCAGGACAGAGTTTCTGCACTAAATCTTGTGAGGCAGAGAGGGAGAATATTGTGGCTATTCTTTACTTGTTCATGGCTCACAAGGGCCTCTCTGTAGACGTCAGAGATGGAGCATCAGTAGATTGCCCTTAGGTCACTCAGCTTTGAGTAGACCCCAAATATGGAAGATGGTTTAAAACCACCTCCAGCTCAGTGTAAACACAGGATCAGTGCAAGAACTGAACCTTTTTGGTGCCTGCTGCTAAGCATGAAACCATTTACGGAACTGAAACGCAGCAAGTATTCACTTTTGCTGGCAATTTCTGGAAGGGGCGAGAGGGAGAGATCGAGGGATGAGAAGCACACCAAAATAAATGCTGGTTGTGGTTTTTTGTATTCTTTTTGGGTGACATCACATAGTTGAATGGCCTGGAAGGATTGAAAACTGGAGTTGCTCTAAAGCTGGCTAGGAGTGGATTGCATAACAGAGTATAGCTGGCCCATCTTTCTGTGAAGAAAGCCTGGCTGCCACAGGTTTTGTGGTCACTGGCATGGATTTATTTGGTGCTTTGTGATTTTGCTGCATGACACTCACCTCTGGCAGTCTCTTGGCACACTACTTTGTGGTGAAATATGTTTACCACTGCAGCTGCATGAGATTGTACTCAGTCTGCAAACTTTCAGGATCACTCACAGTCCATATCTCCCTCTCTTTTCTACTGGTTACACCAGTTGAGTGCATCACTCATGGTTGGCTGTTCCTTCCATAGCTTATAAGCAATCTTGCAAAACCAAACATTCTGAAAGGCATAAAGATAACTTACATAATCTTAATTCTGCTCCTTTATGCAAATATAAAATATATATGACTGTGGTATGAGTGGCTGCTGCCACACTCCCAAGCCCAGGTTAGCTCTTTGTCACATCCGGATCATAGAGTGGGATGGATGGTGCAAGGTAACCACTCCCTCTTGTGCTTCGGCTGCTAAATATCCTGGAAAGGCCAATGTTGAGCCAGTAATTTCTTGAGGGCATTACTAGGATGCTACTGACAGTGGTATCCCTATGTTATGTGTAACACTGTTAGAGATGGGAGATGTATTAGACCTGGCAAATTCCTGTCTTTCTAGAGAGCATTAATGCTGGGGAGGAGGTGAGGGAACGTTGGGGGTGGGGAAAGTGAGTGGATACAGCTGAAAACCATTGTCCAGTTCTTATTTGCAGCACAAACATAGACACTTAGGTTTTGGGCAAGTGTAGGCAAAACAACATCCTTAGCAGGCAATGTGAACAGCTATTACAATTACATCTGCAGGAGAACTCAGCAAGCCAAATGCAAAATTATGAGATCATAAGAGAAATACGCAAACAAAAAAGCTGAAATACCTTTGTGACTTAAAAACGGATTATCCTTAATGGTTTGGGGTTTGTCACAATATATGTGTTTGTCAAATGCTTTGCTTTTAACAGAAGTGCAAATTTTTTCATGTAACTGCGTAAGTGAAAAACTCCTGATCAGCTTTGATCCAGATAGATACAATTAGTTGATTTTGGAATAAATTGTTGTGCATGCTAATTTGCTAAAAGTTTTCAGGTTAGTTTCTCAGCAGTATTTTTTCAGTTTGGACACTGCTTTATTTCAGGCTTTGTTTTTCATTGCCTTGTCAGACAGGATCTAGTCTTTACAGTCTGTTATTACTTCTTTCTTTAGCTTTGAAAAGCTCCATTTATCCAATTTTCTATGTGTTTTCTGTGTTACACATGATGTTATTTTGTTATTTGTAGTAGCATAATATCCAATAATCATACTAATTTGACAGGGACTATTTAAAGAGGGAGAGAAGTTGCTTTACTGCAGTGGCTGCACCTGATACAAGCTGATCACCTCTGCTATCTCCTGTTTTCTGTGGTTAAACAGGAGTGTAGCATTTCTGCTGATGCTCTTTCCTGCATGTCCACAGGTCAAATGTAAAAGAAACTGTTGTTTCCTCCATAGTGCTCTGAGCATTGCAGAGCATGACCTGCTACTCCATTAAGAAATCTGCAAAAACCGAGCTGATTGTCTCCCCTCAGTGAGCAGTTTCTTGGTTGGTTTTTAAGACAACAGTCAGTTGTTTCTCTTTCTTTACCGTGTGTGTTCTCTACCTCTTGAGAGATTCCAGGCTGCAGTTCTCCTTTGTCATATAACACATATAAATGTTTAAACTGAAATGCAAAATGAAAAATGTTCAGCACTACACACCTTGCTTGGAGATGGATGTTGTAGGCTTTGGGCTCTGATGGTTCAGGATGCAATGCCATGGGGTATCTGCATGGAAACACATATTCACAAACAGATTATTTGTTACCTTGCCCTAGGTCATCTTCTGTGTGTTTTTTCCCCACATACTATTTGATTTCTTTATATTAACTATAGAGGAAAAACAGGCTGATAGAACACCGGCCTTATCTGCAGGTCATTTCTATTTCTCACAGCTTTCATCAAACCCCTGGAAAAACCAGTTGTCAATAACAAGATATCACAGGCTGGCAATGTGCTGGTTGCCTCCTAGCACCACCACCACCATCACGACCAAATTCCTGTTTGGGCACTGCCAAGAGGCATTTTTTGTCATGGACAGCTCCTCCTGATGACCTTGTCACTGGCGTTGAGATTTTGACAAACAACATTTGAGGCTCTGGTAGCAATAGGATATCACAGTTCTCTGTTAAATGGCCGAGTAAGACATAATCTGTTCCTCTTGTTAAGTATATTCTTAAAGGAAAGTGATGCAATCAAACTGAATTACAAATTTTAGGGTTTATTCAGCATGCTATTGAACTGTCTTCCAGTTTGTGCTTTGTTCACAAACAATATAAGAAAAATATTGACCGAATTATTTTAGCATGATATGAAGCTGAGGTACTAAATGTACATGAACATGTTGAGGGAATTGTAGATATCCTTGTAGCTTTCTAATTGGATAGTTTGCTAGGGAGTTGAGATGAGCTCTGCAGCACTTGGATATTTGCTAGCATGGGCTGGTAAAGTATTAGAGAGAGGCTCTAATAGACACAAACTATAGATATATAACTATAAAAACATAGCCAGGAAATATCAGAGATGAGTATTTTGCTATTAATTTATGACATAGTCACCATTATTCAGATGTTTTCCTCTTTCTTGAGGAAAGGGAGGTTTGAAGTTCAGTCGCGAATTCCTGGTGGCAGCAACAGGGTGGTGCACAGGTTACTAGAGAAGATGTGATTTCTCAGGCTTTCTTTCCATTAGCTAGGAGAGAATAAAGCCATGCTATATCTAATTCAGAATTAGCAGCACTGCTGATATGCTTGATGTTTCTGACACCCTGCTGAGGCCTGGTGTAACTGGCTTTTTTGGTGTGTGCGGGTGAAGAGGCTCACAGGCTGCACAGAACACAGCCTGTGTGGTATCGGCTCCCCTGTTGATTTAGTTTCATTTTCTGTTTTTCTGACTTGCTCAACTGCCTGTAACGGCATGAAAGTATTCTTCTGATCTTTGTTTCCATGTGTTCACTGAACGCAGTTCTAGAAAGCCTTTATGCCAAAGGAACATTCGGAGTGAGAGGCAGCTCTCGGATTTGTTTCAGAAATCATTGGCTAATTGCATATTTGACTGAGCCTTGTTTATAAGAACTTCTACTGAGAGGACCTTTGCTGGGAACTTAATGCAGAAACTCTGATCAGGCAAATCCATTCAGGAGAAGTACATGAGTCCTACCTTGGACAGAAGTACAGACAAGTATCTATTACATCCACATTGTGCTCTCAGAGAATATTTCCTGCCCAGATTTGTGTTCAGAGGTACGGAAAGCAACAACTCGGGACATAGTGCAAAAGAGTTGTGGGAGAAGCACAGACACTGGCAACTAAAAGAGTACATGGCTGTGCTTCCCTCCTGTAAACTGCTGGAAAATGCCTTAGCTGGAACATGGACGTCTCTGCAGGAACAGCCTCAAAAATTTCAGATTGATACATCCTCTGGCCTCATTTACTGTTAAACTCTGTGTCCGTGCCAAGGTCTTGCCTACCAGACTGAAATAATCTCTTTACCTCCATACCTTGTCTCACTGTCCCCTTCTATCTGCCTGAACATGCTTGCTAAAATAGACTTCCATTTCCACAGGTCAGGATAATTGACCTTACCACTCCTCTGTCCCTCTCCTGACTTTGTGAGCCCTACCAAAACTTTATCATCATCTTCCAAACCAGAAACAATCTTACTGCTTCAACTGCTTTCACTTAATTCCTACTCTCATTTCCTTCCCATTCTTGCTGCTTGCTGTTTCCAATCTGTGTGCATGTTTATGTGGCTCTAGCTGAGTATGAGTGACTATTAGTTATTTTATGCATGGGAAGGAGGGAAGAAGGGGAAAAGATGATCTGGAATAAGATCTTAAAGAATTGGATTTTTCCAATTCTTCAGTAACAGTATTGTTACTGAAGAAGAGTTAGAGCTCACCCAAGTTAGAGGACAAAAATCAGTACTAGTGACAAGAAACAAAAGCGTATTTGCTCCCCACAAAGCGCCAACAAATTGCATCAGTGAAGTCTTCTTAGAGCTGACTTCCAAAGAGAGTGATTTTGGGGGAGAAGAAGTTAATCTAATTACATTTCATCAGGCTGGACTGGGTAATGAGGATTGGCCACACATACTGACTCTACTGTCCTGTGGAAGTGCTGACTGTTACTTAATTCAAGCTACAATTTTAAATGAACTGTGGATATTACAAGCTTCCAGGTGTTTGGGGTTTACTGCACTTATTAAATGATGCTGTCTTGGGCATCCAATGTGTAGCTGCTGACCAGCTTTTCGCAGACTTTTTTGAGAGGATGATTCAGTCCCTTCCTGCACCTCCTCATTGTCCCATTCTCCCATCTGGAAAAGTTTGTGAGTGTTTTATGGATATAAATGGTCATCAAACCATTCATTTATCTCAAGAACGGGCATTGTATATGCCAACC
Organism: Picathartes gymnocephalus; assembly: GCA_013390045.1. NCBI lineage: Eukaryota > Metazoa > Chordata > Aves > Passeriformes > Picathartidae > Picathartes > Picathartes gymnocephalus. The sequence continues at coordinate 19,120 of WEKY01018968.1, read as the reverse complement.
ACCAATAATAAAGAAAGAATATTAAGTAGTGACCTTTCCTATAACAATAAATGCAAATTCTTCTCAAAGTCTCCAGAAGCGCTTGAAGCAAGAAATGCATGTGATGGTACCATATACTGAATACAAAGTAAAGATGAATGGTTTACAGTGCAGGCAGAGTTTTTTAAGCACAGGATTGACAAGAATCATGTAGAAAACAGTCAGAAAAATGGTGGGCTTAATGCTTAGGAAAGTGCCTTTCCATAGTCTGCCATCATCTTCCACTGTGTAAGAAGGGAGCATGGTGCAGACTGCTTGGTTATTTCCTTTCTCTTACAGAAATCATGAACATTTAGTGTCTCTCAGTCCAAAGCCAGACAGCACTTTGGACATCTGAGTTCTCTGTGTTTGGCTCAATGCTTTGCTAGAAAACAGTCAGTTACCAAGCTGAGTGTGGCTGATTTTATTGGTAAGGAATTGCAAGACAAGGCTGATAGAAGGTTTCTCATTCCCATCTCAGCTGTTTTTGCCTTTTTTCCCTGTACTTTATGTGTTTGAAGAAAAATATGGAGTAGCATACAATGAACAGCATCTCTGGCAGATACTACTACTTCCCAGCAGCCTGAAAGACAGGAAGGGCTTTGGATTTTATAGATAGAAAGACAAGAATGAACTCATCTTCTGCTTTGAACCATATCAGTGGCTAATAATTCTTCCAGCATCAGGAGACCAACAATCATAGCCTGAAGTAATTTTTGGCCCCCATTTCTAACCATTGGTTAGAAATGAGTGATTAGCTCAGAGACGGCAGCTGCTTGGTTCTAACCTTGTGAGATCCACTTTCCTTTGGTTCCCAACCAATCCATAGTGCCTGTGTGAAAAGAAAAATCCAGCGGTCTACAGAAGCTGTCATATACAGGCTAGAGGGCTGCCTATTTTTTTTTAAACCTCATTGCAAATTGCCTCAGATTTCCTGAGGGAAGAGAATCAGGAAGGGCAGTTCCACATCTGTCATCACTATTTTACTCACAGATCCTCTGGCTTGACAGCGTCTCAGAAGAAAATTGCTTACACTTGCCATGCAAGTTGCAAAATGTACATAAAATCATCTTGGTAAATCTTTGAAATACAGCTGGAAGAAAATTTCCTGCCTCCAGTGAGTATTCACCTTTGTAATGCTTTTGCTTTTATGTTCTATTCAAGGAAACTCTCTAAGAAAGAAAGTGTCTAATTGTCACTTAAAAACTCCTTTGGACCTTTGACTATACTGGAACTTTAATGCCATGCTGAATTTGAGGATTCAGTTTTTCTATCAACCCTGTAGATGTTGTGACTCTACTCCATTATTTGTGCATTGTTGATACATAGCACTGCACCTCTAAAAACACCTCAGCTGAAATTATGTCTTTCAGAGCCAGTAGTATATTCCTTGCCTGTTTAGCAGTTTCTGCAGCACTCGAACCAAATTCTTTCAAATCAATAGTGTTGTGCTGTGGTGCAGAATTTCAGCCACTATTTAGCAGGCACACGGACTTACTTGAACTCAGCTCCCTCAGTGGCAACGCATCTCCCATATTCTTCATAAATTGAATTAAATTATCACTTCTTTACTCTGCATTCCCAAGCAAATTTAGACATCTCACTTTTCATCTTGCATTTTAAGTAGAAAAAACAATAGCAGCAATCACTCCAGCATTTTCATGGTGTAAGAGATGGCCTAATGAATTAATAGAATTTGCAGCTGCAGAGGTCTTTTGGTTTAAGTTTTTCTAGCGTGCTTTTACAAACTACTCTTAAACCCCACGAGATCCTCTGAATTCAGCCTGGTATTATTTGTCTTAGACTGACGAATGAGGTACATAAAGGCTGTGAGACCTGTTGAAAGTTGGATAAGGCAGTGTTAGTGTAAGGATGAGGGCATCAATGTACTTGGCTGAGCTTTCCTCACGCTGCTACCAAAGCACATGTCCTGTGCACTGGGTGTTTCTGCTGACAGAGAATGGTTACACAAAGTACCAGGTTCAATCAAGAAGAGATTCTTCAGCTGATGAAAAGCTGGTTAAACTTTAGCTCTTGTTACTGTGAATATAACATTGATTTCTTTCTTTCCACTGAGAAAATCTGAGCAGTCTGAGCCCATACATTATTCCACCTTGATGGCAGAGTAACTGTCCCGGAGATTGCTGGAGCTTCCTTTTCACCAGCAGCATAAACTTCTGCTGTTCACTTCATCAAGCCTAAGTGTTAACTACTTCCCATTAACTCAAATGTTCCCAGGTTCAGGATCAAGAGAACCTGCTTAAGCAAAGCATCTGAGCTCCTCTCAAGTTAATGTTCCATACAGTGTGCTTCTGAAAGACTGACAAGGGAAGAAGGGAAAGCCTTGGCACTTCTGTCTCTTCTACCATATGGGGGGATGGGAAAAGAAAAAAAGAAAAACAAAAACAAGAAGCTTTTTGTGAGCCATGTCCTTACACTTCTGCAAGTTTGTGTCTTTGTTATGATCTCTGATACTCAGAAGGGTGGGAAAAGAAATTTGTAGTTACATCACTGAGTTAACAGTCAGGAATTTGCAAGCCTGAGGCCCTTGACCCCAGCGTAAGAATCTACCAAATGCAGGGCAGAACTGAAAAGTGTGTGGTGGCTCTTGTCCAAAAGAACAAAGATAATGCCGTATAGGTGATACAATATTTTGGGTGTCCATTTCACAGTGTATACAAGAGGTGAAAAAATTATCCAGATAACATCTCTGTCTGTGATAGAGGGGTAAGTGGAGCTAAGTTCAGAGACACATTTCAGTCATGAATATTACATCTTCTCAAAGAGCTCACATTTTACTGGCCACGGGATGTTTGAATCAGAGGGACACATCAGTTCATGCAAGCATAATGCCTTCATCCCATTAGAGCTCTAGAAACAGGAATGGTCTGTAGTTTTCCTTATGCAGCTCTGCTATGGAGGGCAGCCTTGTTCCACTCTTGGTTTTGGGTGTACTTAAATACATGTCATGTGCCAGGGGGGAATTCGAGCTTGAAAGTCATAACCATGCACCACAAACAGGTTCTGTAGAAGCGTTAAAATAATTAAAAGAGGCAAGCACAGATGTGAGAGCATCCCTTAATAGTCTCCTAGACTCCTCCTCCGAGGAAAGGTATTTAATGATCTCCCTCTTGTTTGCTTGTTGACTAACTTCCAGTAAATATTCTTTAGCTGCCTATCTGGCATCTTTTCAGCATTCTTGCATCCATGTTGTCCTTTGCCCAGGAGTTCCTCATGTTTCCAGCTTCCTGTGTGGAGAGCCATTTCTCTCTGTCTGGTTTGAACTTGACTCGTATCTTCATTTTTTGTACCTTCTAAGTACAATAAGAAACTGTTGATTCCTATATGACTATTCCAAACTACTTTCTCATGTTTGTCAGCCTTGTCATCTGCCTCAATCACCTCTTTTCCAGACTAAAGGGTTCCAGGCTGTTCAGTCCTTCATTGTGTTTTCAAGGCTCCACAGATATAATCCCTGCAGTCAAAATCTTAACCTTGCACATTGGCATGAAAGCCATAACAGAAAACAAAAAGAAAAAACATCTCAATTGGAGGTATCTCTGCTCTGGAGCCATGACATGAAAGGGACATGCAAGTGCAGGTGACTGTGGAAGAGTTTGCAAAGAGACCATCAGTGCCATTATCTAAAATGTGAGAACAACACACATAAAGAAGGTTTCTTTTTTTTCCCCCCCAGGGATTTCTAGGAGCCTCAATAATTTAAAAGGATTTATTCCTAAAACAAGAAGGGTTTTTTTTTGTTTAGAATGAGGATGGTGAACCTGGAACAGGTAGCCCACAGAGGTGTGTGTCCCATCCCTGAAAACATTCTTGGTCAAGTTGAACAGGACTCTGAGCAACCTGACCTAGTTGAAGCTCCTTTGCAGGGGTATTCAATTTGGATGACCTTTGAAGGTCTCTTTCAATCCAAACTGTTCTATGAAAAGGAAGTACTAGAATAGAAAAGGCTGTTGTTAAACATAATCTCATTACACAATCATTAAACACAATTTTCAGTACAATTGTATTTTTCACTTTGCACCAATTCCTCTAGCATACAAACTGCCTTGGTTAAGGGCACTGTTCTTCAGTGTTTTCCAAAAACACACTCCCTCCTATGTAGCTATAGGGCATCTTGATAAAAAACCCCAGCCCTCCAGTGTTACAGAGTTTTTCCCTTGTCTCTCTGAGCTTTCCTATTGCTGCAATTCCCTTCTCATGTCACCTGGTGGCTGCTGAGCCCTTCTGCAGCTCAGAAGGTGCCACTTGCTCCTGGGAGCAGCAGAGACCTCAGAAGCAGTCTCAGGAGATTTAAGATAAAGATTTGTGGTCTTTTTTTTTTTTTTTTTCATCATTCCTAGTGATGAAATCTGACACCATAATATTTCTGTGAGCAAAACAGTCAGTGCTTTTCCATGGAAAAGGAGAAAGAACTGGCATAAATATTCTCATTTTGAGTTAACTCCTGCTATTTACACATAACTCCTCTTGGTAGTTTGAAGGGAGAATCAGGCCTTTAGTGTGGGAAAATACTTGATTCTTCATTAACAACCTCCTCTGCACAGCTGCATCAATAAGTAAATTGACTGGGTCCAGAAAGAGCAAGGTAATTATTTTCAACAGTGTTCATCCTGATCTTCACCCAGACTGGGGACAGTTCAAAGCAGAATACTGAGCAAAAATTACTCTGCAGCAAGCCTAGTGTCAGTAATTTCTCAGTTTCTCTTCAAAGGGTCAAGAGGGAACACTATCCTGTATGCATAAATGAGGGAACCATTTTCATCCCGTGACAAAGAGGGATTTTGTTTGCCAGTGTGAGTTGAACTGGCTGGAAAAGCGTGAGTGAGTATTATTATTAATCTTGAAGCTTGTAGAGTGATGTTTTTGCTTTGTGTTTAGTTTTTGGTGTTTTATTTCATTGTTTGGGTTTTTTTATAATTCCAGTAAACTCATCCATAGGATCCTGATTTCTTTTTGGCCCAGTATGGCTGTTAGAGGCGGGGGTTGTGGTGATATATCTTGTTGAATAAGGACAGGTGGTTTTCACCCTCATCTGTCACCAGCCTGGTTTACAATAAGAGGTGTGAAAAAGGCACACTTTTCCCACAGGGCAAACACACGTTTGGGTGAGGGCTTGTGTTTAAAGGGCACATAATTAATAGTTGTAAAGAGCCTGCTCCTCTAAACATAGCAAGGTCGTGATTTTCACTTGAACAAGTACTACCAGGGGAGAATGTTTTACAAAAGAGAAAAAAAGAAAATATTTGCTCAGGAATTTAAGGTCAAAAGTCCTGTTCAGAGCCACTAAGGTATGTCCTCTTACCTCTTTCAGGTATTTCTATCGATCTGTTTTGGAGGATCTTTAGAGGGATGACTGAGATGTCTTGTCTGGAGGATGGGACAAGTGGGGTGTGCAACCACACAGCTGCCCTTGATTAAAATCCATCAGAGTTGCAGCTGACAAGAAGGGCTCTTGTTCTCTTTCCTTGAGACAAAAGACCCTGCAGAAGTAGCAGCCAGGACATGACCTTGTAGGCCTGGGAGGGACAGGGAAGGCCAGCTGGCCACTAGATCCAGTAGAGAACATGTAACCCCCTCTCCATGGACTGAGTGCTTCAGGGGGGCCCTTGAGACCCCCAGAAACACAGCCCCCAACGCTGAGTAGGTAGGACTTGTGTGGCTCTTTCTGCAGGCTGCCTCTGACCAGCAAAGAGCACAGAGGTCTGACAGGGAAGGACTGCTTCTTTTGAAGCATGGCTCATTGACAAAAAGGTGCAAGGGAGTCAAAATAAAAGCTCAACCACTTTTTAACGATCCCCCTGATTCTTTGTGACTCTCCCAGCACAGGGTTTTCCTCCTGACAGCAGTATTTCAGTCTTGCATTTCCCTTGCTCGTGTGACAGTGTCTCCTTCCTAGTTGTCTTTCAAGACCCTGTCAGGTTTGAGGACTTGCTGCCAGTCCAGTACTCTCCAGTATGGCAAACTGGGAGCAGCTCTCCTGTGCTCACAGGTACTTGTGCAGTGAGCTGTGGTGCGGGAGAACACTTCTCTTTCTGCTTCATTGCAACAGACCGGTGCTCCCCAAAGGTCTGCCAGTGCTTCTCCTTGATCCTGACTCCTCTCCAGTGGTGACCCCAGTAAGGGTTTGGGTTTCTCTTCAGCCAGCTTTGTGCAGCACTGGGGAATGGAGGGGAAGAGGTAGGCTGCAGCAGGATGAGGAGAGGGCTGGCAGGACCTTTGGGGCCCAGCTCAGCCGGGACAGGTCTGCAGGACAGGCTTATGATTCCTCTGGGAGACCCCCAGAGCACCTCTGGATTTAGGTGCTCTGCCTGCTCTGCCCTGACCTCTTGAGACCTGCCTTTTTAGTCCTCCTTTTCCACTGCTCATTTCACTTATGACACTTGGCTTTCACACAGCTCTCAGAGCAGCTAAGGCTTGTTCTCTGAGAGTGAGGAAGGTGTTCCTTTTCCTCCAATCTTTATTTTATATCTGTGTAGTTTTCTAAGGAGCATATATACTACCTTCCACCCTAACCCCTTTGTTCCTTCCCAAAATTACACTTCATTTTCTGTGCTGTGGACATAGAGACAGCCAACTTCTCTGCCTGGGGTTGTGAAATGGCTGAAATGGAGAAAAGAGAGGCAAGACCTTAGCTGAGATGTGCATGTGGGAGGGAGGAGGTGTAAGGGGACAGGGAGGATGCATGGAGCCCCATGTAGAGGGCCCAGCAGCCTGTGTGGCACAAAAACATTTTGAACTCACAACAGGGGAACGTTCTGTGGATTGAAGGCTTCAAAGAGAGAGCCTGCCAGCTACAAAAAACAAATCTTTAAGGAAGAGGGAGAGCGATGAGGAAAAGTCTGAGGCGCTCCCTCGCAGGAAGAGAGCCGGCTTCACTCAGCCCGTGTGGAAAACTGTGTAATCCCATTGGCTTGGGGAGTGTTGCAAGGGCTTACACCATGGAAGAATTTAGCCTGCTGGGTCTGACAGCCTTACTCAGACTGAATAATTCTTTTGTCCCTTCTCTGCATCCCAACTGCAGCAATAGGCACCGAGATGTGTGTTGGTTTTGGTTCCAGCCAGGCAGGTTTTACCGGGCTTGTGTGAGGGACCCTTGTTAAAATTGCACTGCTGAGCTGAAGGGAAAGTTTCTTCAGCTTTCCAAAAAATTCTCTTTTTGGGCAGACTTCAAGCTTGGAAAATGTCAGCCTGAGAGGTGAAACTTAAGGAAAATTACAGTGTGGAGTGTACACAGTGGAGTACAAGGATATATAATGGAAACCCTTTACCACAGATATTAGTCTGCCACTACATTACACAGTTTGCAGGAAGTTCTCTTTAACAACAACAAAAAAATGAAAAAATATACTTTGAAATTAATTGAAGGAGCTTATTGCTCCAGAATATCAGGGAAAATCCTGCCTTGAGAAATGTCCTTTAGTTAAATACACACCATCCCTAGTCCCTACGTCTGTATAACTATGAGTGTTTTTTGGTTTTAGAAGAAATTTTTAACATGCATATTTGCCCCACTGCTTACCTCGTAGATTCTTGACTGAGTGAGAGGGAGCTGAAATAATTCTGGCCCCATCTTGCACCCTGTGCCATCATGATGCAGAAGTTGATGGCACTCAGGCCATCCTTGCCACTTCTACAGTGGGTTCCATGTGCTTCTGTTTCTCCAGCTGACCCTTAAAGAGTGTCTCTGACCCTCTGATATGAAACAGAGTGAGAAAAATACACAAATGTTAGAAAGCCCAGAGTCTCTGTCGGGACCAAGATTTGCCTGTTCTCTGGGGGTTTTGTTCCAGTATGATTTCTTATGTTTCTTTATGTTCCAGTATGATTTTCTTCTTCCAGGAAGGCATTACTTGATTTTAGGGTTTTTTACCTTCTGTGCAGGCATATGATTTCAAATACCTTCCTCAGACTCCGACACATAGTTCTTCAGAAATGTAATGGGCAGGTAGGCATGGGAAAGAATTTGATTATACTTGAAAAGAAAGACAAAATAGATCCGATGGTAAAGCTATCCAGCATGTTTTAGGTTTCTCTCTGTAGTTTAGGTAGAAAGGATTGTTCTTCTGCCAGTGTAAATATATAAATTTTAAAAGAGATGTCAAGGACTGCTTAACATACAGACAAAAAAAAGTTTCACACATCTGCCCTTATAATGGCCCTATGTGTTTGTATTCTACTTATTTATGCATTCGCATTTGGTTTATTTATGAGATCTTTGCCCAGAAATGTTCCCCTATTAACTCTATATGGCTCTATATGGTAATTAATATATCACTGTGATATTCCATCTGTTATTATTTCTCCAGCATTTGCACCTATGAGCCCCAACCAAGATCAGAGTCTCATTTGGATCCCAGGATCAAAGCCTCTTTTGTACTAGGGACTCCACATATGCGCAGAGGGTAGCTGAGGCTTTTAGTCTAAACACAGAAACTGGGCAAGTGTCAGTGAACGGATGGGTGCTGGCCCTTAGCACTGACCAGCCCATCCAGCAGTGCTGAGGAACATGGAGTAGCTGTGGAAGTCAGGCCCAGAACCCCTGCAGTCCCTTCACCATTCTGCCTCTCCTCAGTGCTGTGGCACCTCCAAAATAAAAGGCATGATATGGCTGTGATTTCCTTGACGTGTTTGGGCTGTAGTAAATCACCCACTCAAAGCCACAGGATGGGATGTAACGATTGCACCCAGGGCTGCAGTCTTTTTGCTCATAAAAATGGCACGACAAAGCAACTTGTTGAGCAGGCTTAACCACAAGGATACCCTAACACCAGCCACGTTCCTGAGATTTCAAGCCCCAGCAAGTGCTGGAAGCAGCGGGAGCTGAAGCCCACAGTCTCCTCTGTAGCAGGCTGGCAAACATGGGAGGTGGCTAAAGTAGTGATGGCACAAAAGATGCTTTAAAATCCAGCTGTGGTTATGGTAGGAAGCTGGCAGTCAAGGCTGATGCCCAGAAGTGCAAGGAGGAGGGGACAAAGGAAGTGGTGTCAGTGTGGTTGAGGTTTATGAATCCAAAGCTAAAGCTAAACATAAATAACCTGTAAAGTGTGTGGAAGTAGAAGGAACATTTTAATTCAGCTTTGCAGATTGTGAGGAAGTGATTCTGGCAGGCCAGGGTAATGTTTTAACTTCTATGGGGATGGTGTTTTTGCTGTCTACTCTGCAATTACAAAGAAGATTATCTTGTGTTGGAATACCAATGCATTAATAATTATAAAATATGCTTCCCCAAACTGCTATCCAGTGGAAGCAGCCTCCAGAAGCAGTCAGGCACTCATTATTTCTCTTCAGTGGTAGCAAGAAGGCACCAGCTTAACCGTAAATATTGACAGCAAGATGAAAGATCTTCTGTTGGAAGGGAAAAAATGTAAGCGCAAATGCTCGAGAACCCAACTTTATAGTTTGCTGATGGTGAAAACAGAGATGAAGGCATTTATGATGTCCAGAAAATACTAAAGGAAACATGAAATGGAACATCCAGTTTCAATAGCTGTGCTGGGAATGAAATCTTTCTGCCTGAAGTTATATTAAAATATTTCCTTTCTGATCTTCTTTCTTAGAGAAGACTTTTGTGTGTGTGTGTGTGTGGTTGAGGATGGTGGGAAATATTCAATATTTAAAGTATGAAAATTAAAATATATTTATTACTCTGAAATGTCACAGTGGTGCCCCATGGCAATGGTACTCTAAGGAGTTCCTCATGTTTCCACTCTGCTGCTTGATCTGCATCTTTCCATTTAAATCTCAGAGCCACCTTTCTGCAGAAGAGGAATAATGAAAGATGCTGTTCTGTGTTCTGCAACATAATTTGTTTGGATGATCTGTTAATTGCAAAGAACCCTGTGAACCCAGATGTGTAGATATTTGGGGAATGCCTTCAGGGGAACACTTTCCCAAAGCCAGGATGAAGGACATCTTTCAAAAATAGAACAGGAATGACAATTTCATAAAGTTTTCCTGTGAATCACATGAATTAAACAAAAAAACCCCAGAGCTGGTTTTAAGCAGTTACCTCAGAGGCCATTCATCTGCCTTGTTTAGTCTCAAAGAACACCAAATACATCTTATTTCCAAAAGAAACATCCAAAGGAATAATCTTCCAGCGTGTCTCCATGTATTTGTGTTGCTGGTAGTTTTTTGGCCAGAGATACACCCCACGCTGTGCAGGGCTCCAGCCCCAGGGTTGCACTCTCCTGGCACTGTGGGTACAGAGGCAAATTTCCTTCTCTTGCACTGTGGCCTGGCTTTTGGTAAGTGAACACCAGTGGCTTTCTGAAGGTTGTCCTTAGTTCTTACTTTCCTTCTTTTTCTTTTGGTGAATCTACATGTGGCTGTAATCTGGTGCCCAGGCATCCTACTTGCAGGGCAATTTAAAGGCCTGATATGAGTGCAGTGTGCCAGGTCTGGGAACGGAATTTTTGTTTCAAGTTACCTTAAAAGACATTTTTTTTTTTGGACTCTTCTTCTTTAGAGGGTTTTCACATAAATTACAAGTGTATTCAGAGAAAAGTTTGTAATTTGATAAAGGTTTTTTTAAATTCTCATTATGAAAACAGGCTAAAAAGGCACTTTTGTTGATAGATGTATCTTTGTTTTTCAGTTTACTGGTATCTATAAACATTTAGAGTAATTCTTCAGACTTCTAGCTGGGGATTTCTTATGCTCATGTGTAAATAAACCACAAAGCCACAAATAAGCACTTGCCACTTTGAATGGGTTTTTGAAAGTTAAATGCGGGGGCACAGTTGAACTTCAGAAAGAGTACTTACAAGCAAGGATTTGCAAGGATGTACTGACATTAAGGCTTGCTAATGCATGGCTGTAACTTTAGCCAAAATAGTTATAAAGGACTCTTGTGCTGATGCCTCAAATATATCACCTTATTACTGCCCGTATCCTGCAGATTGAGAACTTCCATCCAAGGAAAATTGCAGGGCTTAGAGCACATGACTGGTAATGAGAGTATATTCAACCAGTTTCGCCTTAATTTGTGGTGGCTCAGTCAAGGGCTGGATTGAAGAGCTCGTTTTAGAAAGTGGTTTCTTCCTCAACATCTCCAGCTCTGCCAGGGCAAAGGACAGATGCTGCCTCAGAGCGACCTTGTGGCAAGGTTAGGAGGAGCACTGCAGCTCTGTCACTTCCACAGTGGTGGGGTCAGGGAAAAGGCAGGGTCTTAGGAATCACAGTGGATTTACATATATGATAGTATGATATGTTAGTAAGGGGCCAGGATTTACATTTTGATTGGCCGAGGCCTTATGGGCATCCCTCCAAAAAGGCCATGCAGCTATGAGGGTGCTTGTGTTTTGCTTTATGGGGAAGGGCAGAAGAGGGAGAAAGCAAAAATAATTTTGCCCAAATGGTTCTTGTCTTGCAGAAAGAACTTAGACATAATTTTTCTTAAATTCTATGCAAATACTCAGGACAAATTTTGTTTTCAAACTTTCCTGGCTGTTTCAGCAGGCAAGATATAATCATCTTCATAACTGCTAAGAACGATCTTTCAGTCCAGATGCAACTTTATTTCTTTATCTCTGTGATTGAGCATGTTTTACTAAACTTTATTTTATTGCAGTTTCCCAGAAATGCATGTTTTGATATACCAGACAAGAATAAGCAATGAGCTCATACGCAGAAAAAAGTCTGGTTTATAGTTATTGAATATACATGCTCTGTGTTTGCTATGAGTTTAATATGTATGTCATGCATTCTACTAAACAATTCAAGCATAAATGGAAAAGTTGGGTAATAATGGAAAGAATCTAAAGCTTTTGAATGCGAAAGGGCTTGGCAGAAGTGAAGGTAGGAAGTAAAAACTTTGATTTTGCTGTTTATACTTGTTTTTAATAGCAAGCTCCCCAACAGCCATTGTTGAAAGGACATTTTTTTGAAGATCAGTACAGATATATCAATTAGCTGGTACACCTGACACAAGAAGAGATGCTAATTTTATTGAAAGCTGAAAACAGAGAAACTACAGATTTTGTAGCTTATAAACAGAGATAGAACAGAATCCTGCAAAAAGTAAATTTAAAAATAACGGTGTAAATCATCCAGCAGCTTAATATCAAAGGTGCTTATCTACAAGAAATCCAATGGTTTTCCTAACTGTCAGCAGTGCACAGTTTCCCTGGAAGCTGACAGTCAAACTGTGTTGCTGTTGGCTCACACTTCAGTAACAATAAGGATTGGACCATTGGAAGCTACATCGTGGTCTATTACCCTGTCCATGGACTTCAGAGGGTATTGCTTCAGTGCCCTTATGTTAAAGAGCTTGGCCCTTTTTAGGAGTTGTTAGTGTTGTTGTTTGATTTGTTTGATCTTTGGACCTGTTGGTGTCCTTTGCGCTCGGACATCTCAAGCTCTCTTCTCTGGCATGAATAAAGGCAGCAGCAAGAGCAGTCTCTGGTTTTACACCTTCCCAAGGAACAAAAATTGGCCCCAGATGAAACAGAGCTCATAAGCCGACTGTCATCAGCACTGAAACACAGATGTGCCATGAAGTTCCCAGAAGTGCATAATGCCCCCTAAAGGGATATTTGGAATATCTTGTTTCATCCAAATTGAAAAGTCCAAAATAAAACATTTTATTGATAAATATTTAGAAAAAGGCTTGCAACCAGGCCTTGTTTGGACATTTTTTTGTCCTTCATACAATGTATTGTGGATGAAATGGACAGGCTTTTGGACACCTGGATTCAGGCATGGCAGTACTGAGGTGGTAAATTAGCCCAAAGGCCTTGTCACTGTTGCAGTAACCAGTGATGAGTATTGGCTGATAGGAGAGCAATCTGCAAATGCATTGGGCAAATAGCTCCCCTCAGGCTGGATTATTCCTTACACATCAGCTGTGCAGCTGCAGGAAAGCTCTGATGCCAGGTGAGGAACTGGCATAGTTCAGTTCCCTGCATTCTCACCCTCTTGATTAAATGCAGACATGTGCCCGTGTTCTCTAAATTACTTGGGATCATTTACAGTTGTGAAAATATGCTGTTACAAAAGCTTTGTTGTTCAGCTTTAGGGATGAACATGTTCAGCCCTGACAATGTTATCTAGAGAGAGCAGCAGCCCCGATCATCTCAAACATGCTTGCAATATAACACAGCTTCAGGCGAGGCTCACTGACACCAGCGCTGCGAAAGAAAGGAATGACAATGAAGTGACCATTACAATGAGCAATCTGAGGCAGGTGACACAATTTTGCTTGGACAACCAAATTTAAATAACAGAAAATTGCACAGCCTGTCCTTTTTTTTTTTTTTTCTAGTTCTCTGGAGGTGTTCCTTCTGTGGGAATGAATTATTCCTGGTCTTTAACATAAAAGAGCGTGTGTCCCTGAAAGCTGTAGCGCTGCCTGTCCAGACAGAGCCCAAGGCTTCTGAAACATTGCCGTCTCGTGGCAGTCTCCTGACACCACTGCAGCTACTGTAGTACAAGCAGCCTTGCCAGAGGTCACAGGCAGGTGTCACAGGCATTTAGTGGTAGGCAGGATAAACAGCAGAAACTTCCTCAGAGTTCACAGATGAAGATGGAGAGTTGGTTTTGTGC
>WEKY01018910.1:318-27901 GCA_013390045.1 Picathartes gymnocephalus | reverse complement strand
TCAACCTTGGTAGCCAGGAAGAATCAAGATAGCATAGGAGCCCTTGAATTTTTGTCTTTCCATGCCTGTAGAAAGGGCATGGAAAATTACTGGGAAATCTAGCCATTAATACAGTAGAAAAGAAAAAAAAGCAAAAACCAAAACGGCATCATTACCACGTGGAAATTGCCTTGCATCATTGTATTCACCCCTCCTGATTGCTCAGGATGAAAATCTTTTCAGTGAGGCTGGAGGTAGCTGCCCTTCTGTTCCTGGTGAGGTTCGTGTGATAATGGCAGTCCTCAGGCAGCAGTGCTGTGTCTTGGCCTCAAGAACTGGACGGGCAAGCCATGAAAGCTGTGGTTCCAGTATCTTAGGCACACAATTCACATTCCGACAGGGTTTGTAAAAGTCAAAGATGGATTTCATTTAATCCCCCCCCAATTTTATAGCTTTCATTTGATGTTGAGTGTTGATACAGTGAGTTCTTGTTTCTGCTTGAAAATACAAGCCTGTTATTAATAGAACATGGATTTCTGTAGCTTATTACAGTATTCTTTTAATTTTCTAGCCATATTTGTTATCAATGTCTGATTTTATAGAGCTAATGATCTGAAAAGCATTAGCGTGCTTTTGGTTTTTTTTTGTTTGTTCCTGGCCAGCTAGAGAAGTTAGCATGTTAAATGGTAGGTAGTTGAAACAATATAATAAGGTAGTGTGTTAAAGCAAAGATGTATGATGTGGGCTTAAACGATTCTGAGAATAAACCTTACAAGCAGCTCAGCCTGGAGAAGAGGCTTGAGCTCGTGATTATTAATATATCATCATTTGCATTAATAAATACAGTTTCCAACTCATGTTTGGGATTTATGTGCTGCATAGTTGTTTCATAGAATAAGGTAATAAATAACACAGAATAAGCTATGAAGTGATGTTTATGTTCTCATGGGATTATATACAAATCTGTGCATACATTTGTGCAAGTGAAGTCTGAACAACTCTATGAGACTGAAATTAAGGGTGTACATAAAGCATTCTTCAGAAAAAGTAAAGAAGGATGACGTTCAAAATACTGATGAAATCAGATTCAAAATGCCATCAAAACAAATCTCATGAAACAGTTTTGTCAGCTGGCTGAAAAATGCTTCACATGATGTTTTTAACCTTGTTCTGCCATTACCAGGCAGTAGGATCATTGCAGATAATTGCCCAAGCCCATCCTCTGGCTGCTTGGGCAAGGCTCATCTGTGGTATATGGGCTTGATACTTGGGAAGGCTGGTGCCCTGACTCATGGTGCCTGGTGGATTGAGCTGAGTTGTCTAAAGAGGTTACTGTCTCCAGCTGTCCCTCCTGATTCTCTGCAGGGTGTCTGGCAGAAGAACTGATGGCAGTGTCAGGAAAATGCAGAGGCTTGAGTTACTGGAGTGCTAGGCTTGGGGTGGTGATTTGTCCTGTGAAATGGGACCTCTGGCAGTGTGGTCAGCTGGAGACAAACATCCTCAGCTGCTGCTGCCAAATCATGGAGGAAGCATGAATTGGAGCCTACAGACAGACTGCACTGTTTAAATTCCCAGTATTGATGGAGATCTCTCTTTCAGATCTGTTTGTTCCCCTGCATCATCAGCTCTGTCAACAGCTGCTGTGCTCTATTGTGAAGAAACAAAATCCTTGTTGGTGTAGTAACAAAAGGAGAGTGGCGTGGAAACAAGCTTCTGAATGGCTTTATACTTAGAAGGCACTTCAGTACCTGCCACAAGTGACTGAGGTCCTTCCTACTTGATGGTGTGATCCTGATAAGATGATGCTATTGTTCAGATCACCTTACAGGTTGTTGTGGAGCAGGGTTTCCTCCCTCAAACCTCAGCTTGGGTAGAGGCTGCTCTGTTCTGTTCCACCTGAATGTGAGTAACTTCTTTCCTGTGCAGTGATTGTGCACTGGGACAGATTGCCCAGAGAGAGTGTGGAGTCTCCCTCACTGAGATATTCCAGAACCATCTGGATGCAAGCCTGTGCCATGTGCTCTGGGATGATCCTGCTGGAGCAGGAAGGTGGGAGCAGATGATCCACTGTGGTGGCTTCCAGCCTTATCCATTCAGTGATTCTGTACTGGAAACATTTCCCAAACTTGATGGCAGATGAGAATGTTTGGATAGTTGTAACATCTTCCACCTTAGTATTTGAAAATGTTGACTCTGCTGTGGCTGCTGTCAGAGCTGTTCATAACCCACTGTGTATCAGCCCAGCTGGGTGAAACGGCACCTCCTGGGTTTCTCAGATATAGGTTACCCAAAATACTGCAGCAGGCAGCCTGATCATTTGGCTTGAATTTTAAATAGTGTCATGAGGAACAGTCTGCATTTAACTGTTGGCATTTTTAGTTAAATTTTTCCTGCTCCAGCTTATTTAAAATGGTGTTTGTGGAAAAACTGAACCTAATCCTCATTAAGTTGCATGGAGTTGTTTGCAGCAGCTTTGGCTCATTGTA
Organism: Picathartes gymnocephalus; assembly: GCA_013390045.1. NCBI lineage: Eukaryota > Metazoa > Chordata > Aves > Passeriformes > Picathartidae > Picathartes > Picathartes gymnocephalus. The sequence goes on along the minus strand of WEKY01018910.1, from coordinate 25,436 downwards.
CTTCAGTGGATCTGGTACAGAAACCTTGGGATTGTCGTCATCTTCTCTTCAACATGCAGAAGAGCATCACCCAGCAGTAAAGTGGCTTTTTATCAATACACTTTATATTTCGTTGCTTGCAGAATTCAGCAGTTCCCTATAGGTTTTTCTCATCATTAGAGCTAATTAAGCCAAGTTCCCCTGAATATATGTATGGAAAAAAACCTTATGCTGCAGAAAGAATGTCTGTAGCTGTACTCTTACAGCCAAGACTGGGACTCTGCTATGACTTTCGGGGAGATTTTGGGTTGTGTTTAGAGGAAATTAGGTTCATGGTAACTTTGCAAAGTAGAGAGGAGCATGGTTCTGAAAACAGAGCTATTGCAAAGGGCCCAATTAATCTCACAGCATAGTATATGCTCTCATTGGGTTTGAAAAAAGAACGACTCCGTTTTATCTAGAGATGACAAAGCATGAAAGTAGCTCTGTTGGGTTTGATTTCCGAGCTGTGAGGTGGATCTAAGCCCACCAAATCTCCTCGATTCAGGTTTAATATTCCCCTTTAAATAAGCTCTTTATGGAACGGGAGTATTATGAAGTGGTCTCTGTTAGAACTGATGGCATTTCATTACACTTAAAAGGATTTTTATAAGCAAGAAGTGGGCCTGGAACTAGGTCTAATGACATTACTTTGTGAATGTGGTACCTTTTTATGCCTTTCTTCAAACAGAGCAGAACAGCCCTCCAGGTTACTGTGCTTGCAAGAAAATTCCTGAAAGTGTGGCTGGTGCAATGATGTCTTTCCAAGGGAGCCTGGAGCTGAGGACTGCCCTTCCTTGGGCAGTGCAGGCTTTGATGGGACAATGCAACACCCTTCCCAGTCCGTTTCCCAAAGGGCAGGGGGGAAGTTAATTAGCACACAGAGCTGACTTTCTAGTCTCTATTTTTATGCTTCAAATAGAGGTTTGAATAGGGGTAGTCAATTCACATCAGATGTTTGGAGCCTGGAGGAGGAGTGGTGATGGGAAGGGTACCCTGGGTGCTTTCAGTAACTGCTGGTGCTACTGGAGCTGGGATATTCCAAAGAATGGGATCAGCCTGAAATAGCTTGGGGTCCTCTGTCCCATGGTTTTTATTAGACATCCATTAGGCTTGAATCTGATCTATTGAGAGTAGCCAAGATGACTTCACCTTGATGATGATGGTTTTATCCCCCTTTCTTAGGGATAAAAGTGGTTGCTCTCTGATACAATGACTTTGAGTAGTAATCTCATTTATACATTTAACTTACCTATCCAAATAACAGTTTATAGAGAATTGAGGTTTAAGTGGTCCTTTCTGACAAGAGATTGCAACAGCCTATCTGAGATGATGACATGCTTGCTCAATTTATATTTTGGAAAACGTTTGGCAGCCTGGGAGTTTGAATCAAGAAATGCATTCTGCAGTGGTGGTCTGTCTGTCCTTGTCCCTATGGCACAGATTAAGGACTCAGAAATAAAAGCAGTGACCTTACTTAGGTGGTGCTCTGGAGTAAGGAGTAACTAATTGAACTGCTGCTTTATTAAGGAGAAAAATCTCAGCAGTTTTTTATTTCAGCCACTCACCACTTTAGCAAAACAGGCTTTTGATACTGAAACTTCATATGCTTTGTCTCAGTAGCTTTTGTTTTTATGTGTGACAAAATTTAGGCTTTGAGCTGGTAGAACACAAAATCTGAGTGCTTTACTGCAGCTTCCTATGCCTGAATATAGCTTTGTGTTTAAAAACACACATTAGTATGCTAGTGCATGCTTAGTGACACTAATTACTTTGCCTTAAAATATCAAGCAGTTGTAAAAAGTCTCTCAGGTGTGTGATACTAATACCAATCTCTGTATCGGTCCCAGGTGCTTAATAGTCTGCACTGGTGCCCATGGTATTGGATTATAACCTAAATTTCTAATCTTTGGCTTTAATGCCTCAAAATGAACATTGGAAAGAGATAGCCAGGCTTGGGATTGTTAGAGGTGACAGGATACCCCTTGGAGGCCATGGAGTGGAAGCACAGAGTAAAAAAGACTTAAGGAAATATAAGTGAAGAGCAAAAGCTGCTGCTGCTGGCATCTCTCATTCTTTTCACCAATTAAGTCCCAACAGTATATCCATATTGTCATTAAATATGGGACTCCACAGCTAGATAGGAGTTGATGTTAGAGATACAGAAATAGAAACAACACAAGTCTGGGGAGAAATAGAATTGAAAGGCTTTGGTATATTCAGGGAGGAAAATACATGTGTGTGTCTGTGTATATATATATATCTTTATCTGTATAGTTATATATAGTTCTATGAGAGGGACTGAATCATCTACTTTGTAGAAATGGCAACTCCTACACTCACAGATCTTGGTAAGAAGGCAGAGCTGAGGCATTTTTGATTACAGTAGTAATTGTAGACTATGTATGGAAAGGGGAGAGGAGCAGTTGGCTGAAGACCTTTAGCTCTAACAGGTGGTGCAGTTAAAGGCAAATGCACTTAGATGCAGCCCCACCTTTTCTTGTTTTCGAACAGTAGATACAGTACATACCTGTTAATATCTGTTATGAACCAGCTGTACATGGATTACTTTTGTCAGGCTCACTCTACCACCATGTACTTCTGTAGGAGTTACCTGTGTGTGGTTCTTCAAAGGGTAACTGGGAGGGAGCAAACCCTCATCTGTCCCAAATCAAATCTTCTGGCGAGTACCTCCTACTTGTAGTGTGACTTGTTGAACACCGGTCTTCTTGTTGCCTTGTTCACAAACCTTGTGGTGAGGCAGCTGCTCCATTCCTTTAATCAGTTTAGTTGCCCATCTGTATGCATTCCCTAACTCCAGTGCATCCTCGGGGGATGTGGAGAACAACTGCACACACCAGCAGGATGCAAATGTAGAAAGGCTTTACACAATGGCAGAGCTGCTAAATACTCCTTCTTTACTTTTTCCCTGCTGCTTTAGCCTCAACACCAAAGCAGGCTTCCAGGCATGTTTCAGAAGCAATTTATTTCATAATTCTGTTTGTTAGCTATGAGTGTTCTCCAAGGTCATAGGTTTTACTGTTAAAATAAAGCAATTGATTTATAATCTTACAGATTGGAAATTAAGATAAGCAGTGGAGAAACCAGAACCCTTGAGGATGTGCTTAGTTTCTAGCAGCTCTTAGTGGTATTTCTGTAAGATGTAGGTTGTCAACTTCTTAGGAGAAAGAAAACAGTGATTTGGGAATGAGAGATGTCTCTCTTCTATTTTCCCTAGAACAAAACAATCAGATCCTTTCAATTTGATTTCCTTAAGTAATTCTGCAGCATGTTTATAAAGCTCTTTAAAATACCCAGCAGTCCTTGAGTCCCCATAAGATTCCTTATTGAAATTTGATTAGTCTTTGTTGGTCAGAAATGTGGAGTTTAAAGATAGGCTAAAAAAAAAAGGAGCAATTGGTAACTGTTTTTAACAAGTACATATTTGAGGTGCAAGGACCACTGCTGGTCCAAAAGGTAATTTCACTGGGGGCTTTAATTATTTGCTATTATTCTGTTGCATGTTGTTATTGTGCTAATGAGGCATTCACTTGGACTGTGGAAATGTATCACCTGCAAAGCAGAATGTTGTCTTTCTGAGCTGGCCCTGTTGAGTCTTTTGACAAGACAAAACTAAACTTAAATTCTCTGGTGAATTTTCATATAGATAAGCTTGTGTGTAAGCAAGAGCTTACATTGACACAAAGACTTCAAGCAGCAAGTGACAGGAATACCCACGAGCTAGTTAAATGAAAATAGGGCTTGCATAATAGTAAGTGTATTTAAAAGGTTTGCAGGAAAAAGCATAAAAATAATGGTTGCTGTGCAAGTAGGCTGTTTGTCCTAATGCTGATTAGTCCAGGCATAAGCAGAGCTTTGCAAATATTAGGAGCAGTTTTATATGGTATATAATCCACTTGATTAGGTACTTAGATTGTTCCTATTTTTATTTGTAAATCACTGATGAAAAGCTGACTGGCAGAAGGTGAGAACACTGGCTGTCCCAGGACTGAGCACAGGTGATGGGAGGCCAAGGTGCAGGTGTGTGTTGGTCTCTGCTGGTAGTGGTTTATTTCTGCATTCTTTTTCTCCCTGCAGTGTCTTTGATGCTGTTTGAAGGTCACAGGTCTGACAATTGCATTCCTTAAGGCATTTTATTATTTTTTTTAATGATACGTTAACTTTTATGGGCATATTGAAATACTCATTTGTTATGTCTACAGCAGGTCTCTATTAAAAAAAAAAAAATTGAATTAATGCTGGAGAAGCAAACCCAACCCAAATGAGAGAGGTTCTATTCTGTTCTAATAACTTGGCTTTTTACCAGACATTGTAATGCATTATTTTTTTTTTTCCTTCAGCAGAAGGCTGAGGGTTTAAATTGAATCCAGGCAGATGAATCACTGCCATCAGTTTAGTTGTGCTTTACCTGAATCCACAGGGCAGTGAGCAGGAGCAGAGACAGCAGTTCAATTAAGATTGTGGTACAAGTAAATCCGTTGTATTGTTACAGAGGCTTTGATTATAAAATTCTTCCACAGAATAGGGTGAGCTGGCAAAACAAGACAGGCCTGAATGGTGTTTTCATCCTGTGTGCATAAAAAGCGTTTTGGACTAGTGTAGATCTAGGGAGTGGGGAGAGCAGCCTGGATGCTTAGGTGGCTTCTTTCCCTCTCCTATTTTATTTAAATAGATGCCTCCATGCTCCTTTAATTCCCCAGCCACAAGCATGTTCCTCCATGCATTTTGGAGGCTCATGATTTTGCAGGCTGCACCTGACTGGCTTCTCTAGCAAGCAGCTGGGAGTGGGACCATCTCCTGCCGCTCCTTGGGTGAAGTTCAGGTGCCTGAGGTAAAAGGCCAAGTTTCAAGCTGCTTCACTGAATTATTTTATAGCAACAGACTACATATTAACAACCTTTTCTCTCCATAGTTTAAAAATAACTTGATATGTCCTTTATAAGTACTTGGAAATTCTGTTGGTGTTTGAATTTATCTTCCTTGGAAACATTGCCTTGCCTTCGACTTCTCAGCTCTGTTGAGGAGTGGAAAGCTCTTGCTGTTACAGCTATGGGGGCAGCCTGAAGAGCCCTTTCTCTTCCTGTAATTGGTTTAATGCTTTCTAATTGTAGAAAGGTACCTTAAATACCCCTGCTCTCAGGATCTTGAATGTGAAATTAGTGTAAACTCAGTTTTCTGCTGCCATTAAGAACTTACTTACTCCATGCTTCATAAATACTCTGGGTTCTTTAGTGGGGGGGGCCAGAAAGTGATAGAGACAGCAGGGATTGAAATTAATTAGTGAGTGGAAGAACTCCAAAAGAGACCTCTCTAAACAGTAGATTGATTTCTTAGTCAGGACACTTGGGGACAGCTGGTTACTGATCATAGAAACTTTGTGACTGAGGGCAGATGCTGCCCCCACCCCCTTTCTGGGGAGGTGTCTCACAGAGGCTGCTGCCCTCGAAGGAGACAGCAGTGCCATGGGCTGCAGGAATGCAGAAGCTCCTGGGAAGCTCCTAGCTCCTGGTTACTTCCCTGGCTGCTAGATGCCTAGCAGATTTCTCTCAAGCCTTTCCAGGCTCTGAAGGTAGGAACGACATGAGCTGTTTGTAACCTGCTGGCTGCCTTTCTCTTAGATGTGTTTCGTGTACAACCTCAGGCTTTTCTCATTTGCAGCTTAACTTTGTTATAAGGTGACTGCTTTTACTTCCAGCTTCATTGATATTTATTACAAACTTGGCCTGCGGGTCGAGAAAGAAGGTGCCTCTGTTTGCACAAGCAGCCCTAAGTGGAAGTCAGTGTGTGCTGTTTTTACAGTACTGATGATCTGATTTCGACCCCCTGTTGTTACCCTGGGAATTTAGAAGGTTTTTTTCCACAAATACTGCTTTGCTTTGCATTAGCACTTAGAGGTTCCTGAAGCTGTTGTACACAGGAGGAATCAATGGGCAGTCTTGCCATGGAATGTTAAGCACATTTCCAGGACAAGCTGTTGGCTTTGACGTTTGGGTCAAATCTAGATGGTGTAGCTCAACTGAAGAGCCTCCAGAGCACGTGAACAAATACCCTGGCTGTGGGAGGATGATTGTGCTACCACAAAAATGGAGATGTGAGTGTGTTGATGGGGGGTGGATTAGAGAAAAATGCTTAGAGCAAGAAGTCCACACTGTTGGAGTATGTGCCAGACCGGACCCAGGGTGTTCTGAACTGGGTATTTGCAAATTGCGAGTTGTGGTTTTCAACTCTGCCATGCCAGGATTTTTAGGAGGTAAAGTATCCTCCTGGTAAGTATGGTGGGGAGTTTTATAGAGTTCTCAACCTATGTTTTTGTCTCTCAGTATTGAGTTCGACCGAGACTGTGACTACTTTGCCATCGCCGGAGTGACAAAGAAGATTAAAGTCTATGAATATGGCACAGTCATTCAGGATGCAGTGGATATTCACTACCCTGAGAATGAAATGACCTGTAATTCCAAAATCAGGTAGGCATTGATTTCTGTTTGATCTCAGAGTGCCTTTTCCACTTGTTTGTTTATGTGTAGCAATCGTTCTGCTTGCTTTATTGGAATTGGAGGGGAGAGGAGGAATGCAGGAGCTAATGGAGATTGGGTGGCACAAACACTGTTACTTGTATACACTGGGTTCAGCCAAGGTAGTAACAAAGCCCACGTATCTGGAGGGGAAAAGGCAACAGGGTAGTAAACAGCTATTGTGTTCCTTGCAAATGCTCAAAGCAGTGAATTTATGCTCCAGGTAAAGTCATACCTTGTCTCAAGGTAACCTCTGTACCTACTTCTTCATAACAGTTACTGATTCCTTCATGCTCTCTTCTCTTCATTGGCCAGATCCTTTACATTCTTCTGAGAGGTTGCTAGTTCTCAGGAAATGTTCCTCACTGGCACCCTCCTGCTAGGAATTTTTTTCTGCCTGAAGTACTGTTCTGGTGGGCCTCATAATACAAAGTTCCTGAGAAAAGACATTTCTTGATTTTTTTGCTTCTGTGCTGCTATCATTACTGCCAGCCCATTTTTTTTTTATTGTTTTAGATGTATTAAACCAATGAAATACAGACCACCATGTCAGAACTTCAACTGAAAGAATCCAGCTAAATAACTTAAAAATACTAATTCAAAAATTCTGTTAAAGCTCAGAAGTAAATAATACAGGCAACCAAACGCATTCAGTATTATAATAGAAGTCTCCAGCATATCTGTTGAAATAACTTGTTTTCATTTGGTACTCTACATTTTAAAAGCAGTAAAGCACCCATGAAAGTGCAAGTAATAAATTTATGTAACAGTCCAGCTTCCATGAAAACAAAATGTTGTGCAACAAAATTAAGAATGTTTGCGAGCCTATTTTAGAGCATAAAAGTCATGCTTTGTTTTGTAGCTGACACATTTCTAAAGATAGATCAGTCATTACTGTGTTGCTTGTGCTCATTATTCCCAGGAATTGCATAATACTATTTTATGAAGGGAAGGATGTAAATGCAGCTGACTCTGGGACTAAATTTCACAATGGGTAAAAGCGATCTGAGAGTGATTTGTATTGATATGCTGTACTGATTATGGAGCTTGTGTTTGGCTGGGCTGGGGAAATGTTCTGCGTTTTCACCTGAGTCATAGCTGAGTTTGCACCATTCAGCTTCATTTTTGTGGAGAGAAGAGCAGAATAATAGGAGAGCCATCTAGCAGTCAATTAATACCTTTTGCCTTAATTAGAAGGGGAAAAGCAATGTGTGTTTGGTATTTCTTGGACAACTTGAAGTAAATTTCAAACTTGCTGATTCAGTTTTGACAGGGGATCTTCCCTGACGCTCCTGCCAGTTGTTAGGAAAATTGTTAATTCTTCCTACTCCCACAGCTTCCAGTGAGGAGAGTCACATTAGTCCTTCAATGGTGTTACTCGTGTTAGCTTTGTGCTCTAGACAAGATGCTGCTTGCTTTCAAGACTTTTTCTCATTCTCAAATTTCATGCGTATATATATATATATATAAAATGTATATATGACAATGCTAAATGCATTGTCCTCCGACCCTCTGCCTGAGTAGAGGAGGATTGGGTCCTCTCTCATTTTCTTGCCCTAGTTTCTCTCATTCCTTTGAAGAAATAAATGGAGTTTTTTCCCCCCCGTCAGCCCCCTCCAATTATATCAGGTTTCCTTTGGCATGTAGGTGCTTCTGGTTTTGACAAATGAAGTTGGACTGTCAGTCAAACACATCCTTGCTATATCCATTAGCTGTGCTGCCAGTCACCAGTGCTGGCGTTTGCTGGTGCAGTGTTGAGCAGCATAATAACTTGCTTTTCTGAAGGGGCATAGCTTGAGGGAGAAGTTATAGATGAAGGCTGTAATTTCATTATGGAATATTGCAGTGTGCTGAAAATGTGCCCATATTGTAATAGAAAAATCTAAACAAGTGGAGCCTGCTCTTTGTAAAAAGCCTCAGTTTAAAGCCGTTGATCTTAATTTGGGTGAAAGTGCAGCTTCTTCAAGAGGCTTTACTCTACCTGTGAATGCCCCTTCTGATATCAAAGACAAACATATTTCTGCTCCAGCACATGGGTGGTATTCCTCTTCCTGGCAGAGATGCAGGGGCCTGTGTGCAGATGAGATTTGGCGACATGTCTCTCCTGGTTAAATTGATCCTGGTTAACCTTGTTCAGAGCAATGCTGCTGGAACATAAATCATTAGCGATGATGTTGGTGACTCAGCTTTCAGAGGAGCAGGGGCTCTGATGGGCTTTTATAAAAGCAGACAGGTGACAGCATTTGTGAGGGCTTGTGTCTGGCCAAGAGCAAGTCTGGCCCGGAGCAGCTGCGGGAGGGAAGCCCGGGGCTGATGCCAGCCCAGCCCTGCTCTGCCGCGCGCCAGCTGGGTGCCTGCTAAAAGCTTGAGCTTCATGCCAGCAGTAATTGATTGTAGGCTTTCCTGGAGCAGAGCCCTGGTACCAGCTGTAGCTGAGTCTCTTCTTCTTTTCCAGCCCCCCTTTTTTACACCCACCTGCTTCTTAAATACATTCTTTTTTTCATCATCTGCTAAGCCTTCTTATCCCTGTTTTTAAGAACAGGGAGGAAGTCGGTGTGTCGGGTTTCTGCTAAATGTGCATCGCATCCCCTGGGAACAGCAGTGGCATAAGCTTCCAGGAAAAACACAAGATGACACATAAATCCTCATAAAAATCCCATTTACAGATTCATAGCTTCAGTACAAGAAACAAATCCTGGCATTGTGTAGCAGCTATAAACAGCACCCTGTGAGCTAATTATGACTTGCTGTGTCTCTAGCTATGGCAGGCACTAATCTGCAGCTCCCCCCGTGCAGGAGATGGGAAAGGACGAAGAGGAATGGCTAACAGCGAGCCACAGCTCTGTTCTGATTTATTCAAGTGGCAGATTTGTTGTTTTTGCCATAGGTCACAGGGGGAGAAAAATAAGGAGATCTAGCATTCAGGTAAAAAATTGGCTTTAGGCCTCGTTAATCTACAGCAGGTGATGTGCGAGTGTGGTTAGGTAAACATGCTTTTGAAATCCATGTTTAGTATTCTGCATGCTCACCACTGTGTGTTTGCAGCATCTGTACTTCAGTGATAGATGTTACCACAAACCTCCAAAATCAGCTGCATCTGTTTAGTCAATTGCAGTAAACGCAAAGCATCAGTAGTCTTTCTTTTTTAGGAGGCTGCTAATATTTTACAGTTTTCATTTTTTGGTGTCAGTAAATCAAATATGTGATTGCTGTATTCTAGTATCACTTCATGGGTGTATTGCTGTCAGCTTTGAAAATGGCAGCCACTTCTTGCTATTAAGTTTAAATTAAGCAAAAACTTGTCATATGGTCTTTTTCATTGTAGTCTTTGCCATTTGGAGTGTTATGAACTGGTTGTATTGGATGCCTGTATTTCCAATGCAGAGGATGTTTGACACTAAACAGGTTATAAGGAAATACGCCTTCACCTTGCATTAATTCTTGTTTTTAGAATTATGTATTCGCATTGCAAGAAGATGAAATTTTTCTCTAGAAGTATTTGTCTTCAACCATACTAGAGGTTTTCTTTGAATTGATTAGGAAAAAATGGGTTTATTTTAAAACATTCATCACAGTAATATAATTCCATAAGTCTCTGAAGTATTTGTTTCGTGTTGTTATTCATGTGGATGCTCTTTGCAGCAGTAGATCATGCCCTTAAAAACATTTCAGTCCTAAAACTACCAGACATCAGTTGGCTCATGGTGACAGACTTGGTCTGAAGCACTTGGTGCTCAGAAGCAGGTCAGACCACAGGAGTTTGTGCTTTATTAGAAGCTTTAACTTCATTTAACTCTTGCTACCAGAGGGGTGTTTGACACTGGGTAGCTTGAGCCTGGATTTGAGACATTTCAGCCATAAAAATACTGGCTCATGAAAGAAATATCAGCAAAACTGACAGCGCTAACTGAGCTGGCCCACTTGTGTCTCTGAATAAAATGAAAGATGCACTTGGATCTTTACAGGGTCAGGATTTCTCTGTGGCTGGATCAGATGCTGAGGTTAGGAGGGTTTTTCAGAGGTTGGTGATTATCTTTCGACTACGGTTTCTCCAGCTTAATCCCCTAGGAAGGAAAGCTATCACAACTCCTGATAAGATAAATCTCTGGGGTGTAACTATCACTCTCTTTTTGGATAAAAGAACAAAGCAAAAACTGAAAAAAAAAAAAAAATATATATATATATAGTTACTGTACTTAAAATAAAAGATGGCATCGCACAATGCCTTTTAGTCCAGTGCTGAATTATACATTCTCTCAGTCCTAGGTAGTTATTTTTATATCATATCTCAGAGCCTTCAGAGTTCAGTTTCTCCTAGATGTGGCTGCAGACCATCTAAGGGTTGTCTTCAAAAGGTTATTTTTATGAACTTCTGGGGGTTTGATAGTTAATCTGTTTGAGGACTATGTAAGCTGTGTTTTTGTTTCATGTGACCTTTGACTTTCCTTTGCCCTTCTCCAGCTTGCTCCCCCATGCCTTTTTTTGAGTTTGTTACTCAATTTGTTACCCCTGATAACATCTCAAGGGAACCCAAAAAATAGATGTCTTTAAAGCCTCAACAAAATTGCCTGTGTTGGGCATGGAAGGAAGATCAGTGCTTCCCTTAAGGGAAACATGGCAGTAGGTTCTGAACCCTCTGCAGGTCCCAGAAAAGCCATATGGAAGAGAAACATCCCAGCTCCAGGACAGCCTTCTTCCAGGTGTGCATTGCCACAGATGCCAGAGGATACAGCCAAAGGACTTTTTACAGAGTGACTTTTTAGAAGTGCGGAGAGTGATAGGAAAAGGAGGGAATGGTTTTAAGCTGAAAGAAGAGACATTTAGATCACTTGATAGGAAGCTGTCTGCTCAGAGGCTGGTACAACTCAGGTTGCTGGAGAAGCTGTGGCTGCCCCATCCCTGGAAGTGTCCAAGGCCAGGTTGGATGGGGCTTGGAGCAACCTGGGATGATGGAAGGTGTCCCTGCCCATGGCAGGGGTTGGAATGAGGAAATATTTAAGGTTTCTTGTACCCCAAACCATTCTATGATTTCTATGAAAGGACAGCCCTTGCTAAAAATCTGCCTGGAAAGGGAGCTCCCCTCCACCTGATCTGACTGTAAATTGTGCTCCACAAAGGTTACTTTGGAGAATTTAAGTTAGAAAGAAGCTCAGATATTGCAATGTTAAGGGAAAAGCTCTAGTTTCAGACTTTGTAAAGAGAGTTGGGTGGGGATGAGGGCAAAATTAAGGTAGAGAGCTGGAACAGAGTTGATTTTGTCTTACTATGATCCTTTAATCATATTACTTAAAAATGAAAGATTTATAGTGTGCGTGACTTAAAAGGTGTTAATTGAACCACTTAGTGGCTGCAAATCCCTAACCATTTTTCACCTGTCAGTTCCTGTTTTCCCCTCAAAGTCTATCTATAACTGCTTTCCAAATGAGTGTTAACCCCTTGTTAGCACCATCAGGCTGCAGTGGGATCTTTGCTGTGCCAGATCCAATGAACTTGCTTTTGGGCACAGAAACCCTATCTTTTTCTCCATCTGTACCATGTGAGGCAGTGAAGTATTTTAAATCTATCACACCTTGAAGAGAAGTGTTAAACTCTTGTCCTTTATATCTTTCTACCTACTCAGTAATTCCTAATTTTCATTGTCTGGAGTGATTTCTTTTTTGACAAGGTGTGGTTATGTGATTATGCTCTTCATACTTCAGCTGGAACATCCATCCTCTAACCACCCAAAGTGTCACCAGCACATCAGCCTTTCTCTAGGACCCTCTTCACTTGCTGATGTTGTCTGATGGCCTCTCAAAGCCCTCCAGATGGGAGGCTGTCTTCTAAGATATGGCTCTAGGTTGTATTCTTCCTGCTTGTACGTGATGGCTTCACTTACAGATGATTTCCTTTTTTCCTTGAGCTCCTTGAAGCCCTGATTTGAGAGGAGATAATCTGCTTGGGGGGAGCAGGTTTGAACTGATGAAGGTCTCCTGTGGTGTGGTGTTGACCTCCCTGCCATCAGCTGGAGATGGCTCCCAGCCCAGAGCTCACTGTGGTGTAACCCTGGGCTTCTGAACTGCTTCTGCTTCCCTCAGGGGCTGGTCCCCCTGCTAACCTGACTCCAGATGGCAGATGTGGTTATCTCTGGGCTGCTGCAACCTTCACCTCATGGTCCTGGTGGGCAGTTCATTTGGAACTCAGGGAGCCACTTAAGCTTCTCAGAATAAGGCTTCTAGTAAATCATAGGCTGGCTGTCAAGACCTGCTTTTCTGTGTGGGTACCTAATGGAAGTAGAACTGAAATAATGATGGCTCCTTTGATGGTGCATTTTTGGGCAGCTCTAATGCCTACAAGGGTTAGGGATACTTAACATTTTCTCAGGAATGACATATCATGGAAGAGGTGAAGTCTGGGAAATCATTGTGTGAGCTGTATCACTGCAACCATCCTCTTAGCAGCTGGTGGTTAAAAACAGTGATTTACATTGGGTAAATAAAATTTTAAGCTTCTGAATGTAAAGTTTTAAAACTAAGGGATGCTGTTAAGTTTCACCATAGTCAGGAGCAGAATACCAGTGCTGCTTGCTGTTACTCAACTAATGGAAAAATAAATGTTTACCTACCATGAGAAAGGAAAAGGATTTTTCCTCTTCTGTGTGTAAATTATTAAGGAAAACAGGATGCAAGTGTATAGTGGAACCAAGAATTTAGCAAGGTATAATACTGCTAAATCAGTATCCATGTATCTACATCATATTTCAGTGTGTAGCTGCACCAATAAAAGCAGTATTAAGAAGTTACAGAATTGTGGACTTCTGGTTTATAGTGTTGGTTAAAACTTGGCCCCAAGGTTACCATGATCTAGTTATCCGTGTCAGAGCTGCTCAAGGACCTGCACGAACGGGATCTGTCAGTTCAGCTTCTGCTGTGTACATCACAGTTGATACCAACTGGCGTGCTTTTTTGCCAGATGGTGCAAAAATTGGTGAACAAGTATTACAAATTTTCTTACCTCTGTCACATTTTTTGGGAGTCAGAGTGGAGGCACAGTGCCAGAATGCTACGAGTGCGACTTGGCAGTGTTGCTGCTCTTGTTTTCTCTGCTGATCATTAGTTTGCCAGTGGAATCATCATTTAGTTTTGCACAGCCCCTCGATTCAGCTTGGAGTAAAAACCTGTGTGATATGTTTTCCAGTTCTTGATCAGAAACATTTACCAAAATACTCATAGCAAGCGAACTGCTGTTTCCTCCTGGACAGGAAAGCTCTTCTAGCATTTACAGAAAGCTGGAAATAGTTTCTCAGATGTCAAACTTTCATGTGCACATAGGTACATATATAGAACATTTAGATGTGTGCTGCAGGAGAGGTTGATTTACTGTCTGTGCAGCTATGCATTTTACATATACAGCTACTCTTAGGTAAGTAGTTATCTTTATGGTATAATAATTATTTATGGTAATAATAACAGTAGTGTTTATTGCTGAGTGGTTCAGGAGTCAAACCTTGAGCTCTCTGAGAATTTGTGTGCCATTCAAATAGCAAAAGAATCACAGTGTCTGAGAGAAATGCATTTTAAAAAAGTTCTAATCCCTAGCACTTCATATCAAGGGGGAAATGTCTCTTCAGCCAATAAAGTTTTGCTTTTAGTTTGTGAAAGGACGTTTTTTTTATTTCTGATGAGTTTTGGTTTTTTTTTCCCCTTAGCTGCATGTTTCAGTGGGCTGGTTTGATCAGGGTGCTGTGTGCTTTGCAAAGATACTCATTTCCTGATGTACTGCAAGAGTGATTTTTGTGTTGTACATGATGATTTGCTGTAAGACTGACCAGGGCTTGCTCTTTTTAAGCTGTATCAGCTGGAGTAGTTACCACAAGAACCTGCTAGCCAGCAGTGACTATGAAGGCACCGTCATCCTTTGGGATGGATTCACAGGACAAAGATCCAAGGTCTACCAGGTAACACACAACCAAGTGAGCAACATTCTCTGTTGCATGCACTGCACTGGGAGAGCAGCACCAGGTCTGGGGTTCTGCTCCTAGTCCAGCAAAAGGCTTTTCTGTTCCTCAGGGTGCAATGGATGTTCCTCCTGTTTGGTAAATGCGTCTCATCTGCACGGCTTTATTGAGCCATAGTCCTCCAAGGGAGCCAGCTCTGTCTTCCTGTCACAGTTGGGAGGCACTTGATGTTTTCTTGCTGCTGCTTTCGGGCAGGGATTCTGCACAGGGAGAAATCAGTTCCTGGAAGCTGTCTCACCTTTCTTTAGAAGCCTCTGTCTCTGCGTACCTGTTCCACTTTAGTCTTTGTCAAAAGCCTTTTGTAAAACCCTGCAGTGATTGCCAGCACTGGTGCTCGTGAAGCACGAGTGCAAAATACAGACTTGAGTGGTGAGGCTGGGAGAAGGGAGCACGAGGCAGAGCCCTTCCTTCCCCACACAGTGCTCAGCTCAGCAGTGAGACCTGCTTCAGGAGAAGTTTCTGGCATTTTGTTTCTTTGTGAAACTCAAACGTTGTGTTTCTATGTAATGGCTTCTGAGAAGCTCGTGATCAGAACGAGGAGGTTGGAATGGCTGTTGTGTCGGTAGCATAGTCCATTTGAACTGGTCAGTGATAATGAATGAACTGCAGACTGCACTTTAGTTCCCTCTCCTTGACAGTTCAACATAAGTTTTAATTCCTATTTAAGCCTCTGTTTACTTTTTCATTGTTTTTTTTAGCTATTTCATAATGCTTGTTTTCACTCATCCTTTGCATACCTCAGTGAAAGAAATTGTACTGGACAGAATAAATCTAGTCTGTTTTCCTCTCAAATACATTTTGCATTTCTTTGTGAGGCTGAATAATGATCCCAAAGACAACCAGCTGTTGCTTATATTAAAACAAACTCATTTTGCTTCCTATCAGATTACTTGAATTTTTTATTTGGATTTGCATAGAGGCATTGACATCTGCTTTGCATGTACTGAAACCCTTCAGTGACATCATCCTCGTGAGCTTTTTGTCTTGTAAGCCTGTGTGAGGGCTTTAAACTAAGGGTTTGACTGAATTTCAGATTTTATTCAATGCAATGTTCTGCTTCCATATGGGTTGTGCCAGCATAGCAATTACAGCTCTTCTGTGTTTTGAGGAAGAGTGTGCAGTCTTTTAATAATATTTATTTGAGTGGTAAAACACATGATTAGACACCAGGAAATTTGCTTAATAGCTGAACAGGAAGGTGAGGATTTCCTGGACTTTCAGAGAGGAGATGTTTGAAATGGGCATCTTGTCAGTATTGGGAAATACTTAAAAGTTGCTTATTAGTATTGGAAGATAAAACTATGATCTAGGATAAGAAGCAGCATACAGTGGAACCGTAGCCATGGTTTGCTGTGCTGCAAAACCAGGTTTTTATTGTGTATCTTCTGAAATACTTTTTTTTTTCTTTCTGAGTAAAAATGAAGTCCTTTTTTAGTTTTTAAAAAAGCTATTTTAGTGTTTTTTGCTTTCCTGGGATGTCTAGCATATTGATAGGATTGGTCTGATTGGGGAAAAAACATTTTTGAAAAACTGTTAAACATAGTAAGCTTCTCTCTCCAGGTCCCTGCTGACAATTTATACCAAACGTGTGTGTTTTCCTTTAATGTTTTATCATATTACAACTCACTGCCTTGCAATATTTTTCTTGTTTCTCTCAACAGGAGCATGAGAAAAGGTGCTGGAGTGTTGACTTTAACTTGATGGACCCTAAGCTATTGGCTTCAGGCTCTGATGATGCCAAAGGTATTATTTTATTTCAGTCTCTGTGCAGAAGACTTAGGCTCTGTGTATTCCCTTGGAAGAACAAAAATGTGCTATTTTAAGTAGCTGATTCCTCAGTTGCCTTCAGTATTGTAGTTGTTGTGGTAATGTAGCAAGATACTTGGTTCTTAGAGAAGGAGAGGCTTTGTTTGGATTAAGATATCTTGCTTCACATTTTTTTTGTGTAATGTACTCTCAGCTAACATTCTCCTGAACTCCAAACAAACCAAAATGTGTTTTAACATTAGTTAAACTTGTTGAGTTAAAGCCTCGGGGCCTTTCAAAAGAACAGCATGTATTTCTATTTCAAAAATGAGGCTGTCAGTGAACCAGCAGAGTTAAAAAATGCCTGCTGCTCTTTTACCTGTAGCTGTGCATGTTAAAGATTGTGCTGAAGCTTCCTGCTCTCACAGTGTGCCCTGGGTTTCTTGGAGCTTTAAGGAGTTGGATGGTGGACTGAGTAGGAGTGCTGGGAGCAGCCCTCAGCCTTCCACACTCCAGGCTCCGTTTGACAAAGCACTTCTGGAGAACCCTTAGGCCAAGCCCTTTACCACATGGTGGTAAAAAGATGATCCTCTTCTCAGAAGATATAGGAAGCTCCTAAAGAAGAGGATAGCACTGAGTGAGATGTAGTGTTCTTCATCCCTAATCAACGAGAGTTTTATGTGTTATATGCTTGCAGTATCAAATCAGTGTTATTTAACAGCAAGAGCTTATAAGTTCCTTTCCTAATCAGTGGGGATCACTTCTCCCAGATGGGCTGATAGAGCTCTGGACAGAGCTCTTTATGATTTGCTTTGAAATGATACATTAATATTTTGTAAGTACTAAACCTTGTAAGCTGCTCCCCTCTTTCAAAAAGCTTATAAGTGCTGTTTCAAAAAAATTATTGTTCCTTAATTGCATTTGGCAATCACAAAATCATAGAATGGTTTGGGTTGGAAGGAAGCTTAGAGCTCACTTTTTTCTAACCCCTGCCATAGGCAGAGACACCTTCTACTGTCCCAGGTTGCTCCAAGCCCTGTCTAACCTGGCCTTGGACAGTTTCAGGGAGCCACAGCTTCTCTGGGCAGCCTGTGCCAGGGCCTCAGCACCCTCAGAGGGAAGAATTACTTCCCAATAGCCCATCGAACCCTTCCTTCTGGCAGTGTGAAGCCATTCCTCCTTGTCCTGTCACTGCATTTCCCAAAGCTGGTAATCCCGTTTACAAAACTTTAATGATTATTTTATACTTAGGGTGAGTTTTAAATGTTTTCGATGCACTTCCCCTTCCTTTTTTGGTGGAAGACGGGTGTGTTTTCTGTGTGCTTAAATGCAGCAGGAGTGAATATTCACCTGGTGAGTTAACAGCCTCTTCATCAGTGCTCCCCACTCCTGCCATGCATATGAAAAAGCTGATCTGCCAGGTAGATCTGCATTTATTAGCATGTTAACAAGGTGTCCGGTTTTGCAAAGCCCAGCTGCAAGCAGAGCTTCTGTCTTCAGTTTAACAGTTCACTTCTTCAGTAATTGTCTCTAAAAGTGTAGTGTTTACTTAGAAATTATTGTAATAAAGCCTGCAGATCCACGTAACCTGCATTTCAATTCACAAAGGTCTTTTGAAGGTGTATTGGGGTTTTGGTGGATAAAACTGGGCTGGAACATTTTATCCTTTATTTTTACGATGACTTGCCTGTGATTTGCATATATAACAAGCCCTTTAGAGACAAATGGAGTCTTAGCACAGATTTTAGAAGTCTTTGAGGTACAGAGCAATAGTAGCAAAATGTCCACATTAATGTTGTAGTGTCCATCTTCCATTTCAGTGATCACACTGAAAGGATTAAATGTGAGGGAAAGGTAACACAACAAGTGTCTTTATTCAAACGTGCCTAACTTAAAATTTTGTCCATCTGCTTATGTTCATGGCTGTTTGGTTGAGTTCTGGTCAGTTTTAATACACAGTAATACATGTCTGGCCAGGTAGAGTGTCTGGCAGGAAAGATCTTTTATCTATTCTTCCTGTCCTCTTTTATTTCTCTACTTCTTTGAGACCACACTGGGCTTTCCAGAGCTCATCTCCTCCTTCTTCCCCACAAAGCACAAGTATCACATTTCCCTGTCAAGTGATCAGGACAAGCCAGCAAAAAAAGAGACAGCTTTGCCAGTTCTTCCTGCTTGCCTATGTATCTGCCTGTCTCTCCTCAGTCTTTTCAAACCAGAACCTAATTCTGAAAGTGGGCATGTGTTGGAGAAGGTGTTTATAAATGAAAAATTCTGATCTTTTCAGCTCTCTCTGCCAGGGCTCAGGCACTGCAAAGGGGATAGTAAGAGAGTGCTTTTGGGCAGAAAATTATTCTCCTGTAATTAGAAGCAGCATCCTTGGGCCCCAGGTTCTTGCATTGTCCATCTTGTTAGATGAAGATAACTCAGAATATGCTTATTTGTGGAAGATCTTTCTACTTTCATAGCAGATAATGACAGGATAAAAGCATTATTGTACTTAGAATAACTACTGTGTGTAAAAGCTCTTCACTTTTATCTACAGTTGTTATGCCTTCTCTTTTTCAAGGGGCAAAGGTACTTGTGTATGTCTATAGGGACCCAAAGGTATACTCTAACTAGACAGCAGTGAGTAAAATTGCTGTTTACTTGTTCTACAGAAGCTCGGGGAGAAGGCACAGTCTTAATTTAAGTTCTTTTATGCACATAATAATGGCAGGAGCTGTGATACTCATGTAAGTAGGAAAGGGGGAATTTCTGCTCTTGGAGAAGAATAGATTAGTTTTGTGAAGGCAAAATGATGCCATCAAAGTACCAGAACAGGGCTGGAGCTAATACACTTAGCTAATGACTTACAGCTGTCTGTTCTGCATGGAGGGTGGAGTTTTATGGCCATGGTAAAGTAGCAGATGAGGGATAGTGAAGTATTTTGTGATGCTCTGTGGGTAGAATTTGTCTTCACTGGGATAGATGCATTTTTTGGGGTGATCAAGTGTTTCTCTGCTCTGGCTTTGTTTTTGAAGCTCTCTGAAATTCAAGAAGATAGAAGGAGCACTGATAAATTCAGCTGAAGAAATAGTCCTGGTTTTACATCTGTAGTTCCTTCGTTATTCCTGGCTCAAAAATGAGAGGTAGGATAGAACAGGAGCACCTGAGACAATAGTTACTTTGCATTGTCTCATGGCAAGGAGGAATGCAGGCATGTGTCTGATTACATCTAAGGAAAGTCATTTCCATGCTGCCGTGGTAAATGAGACCCTGGTACTAGTCCTGCAGCTATTTTTTTTTTTATAGTACCCCTGAATTCAGCAAGGCAACATAGATATGCAGAATTGACTTCATTATTAAAAAAAAAAAAAAGGGAAGGCCTTCTACAGAGGGCACATAGCCTGGGAACTGCAGCTCAGAGTCTGCTCCTCCAATTTCCACAGGATTGTTTGGGACTTCATTTTCATTGGTATTTCATTCCTTCAGCTTCTGTTGACTTGAGGTGTAGGTATTTGTTGCACAAAATATCACGTTGAACCTTCAGTTTGGTCATTTTTCTAGCTAAAAAATTCAGTAATTTTCTGGAGATTTGTGGGGTTGTTGGATGCATTTGGTTGGGAGTGCCTTGAAAAGGTCAAGAGGATGTTGATATAATACTGACAATAAAGTCTGTGTCTTAGGCAAGGAGTGCCCTGCAGTCACTGCATACTGACAGCCATCAGCCAGTACCACCCTCCTGACCCCTGCACAAGGCAGTGGATCCAGAATTTTGCCTAGCAGGACAGTTCAGTTGCTTTCTCCTTTCTTAGAGATTCTGCTAATCTCTTCACATGAATTTTCTGGTAGTAAGATCCTATTCCTGGCCTAGAGCTTTTCTGGAGTAGCAGCAGGCTCTTCATCACATGGGCAGATAAGAATGCACAAGTGGCAGGCTGGATGAAACATCCTTACTCTGTATAGCAACTGTGAACATCAACACCTTCAGCTATTGTAGTACAGGCTTCTGCCTCCTTTAGTCAATGTTTAGACACAGAACTGATGCATGGAAAATTAATTTATAAACTTACACATTTGGCGTAAAGCTCCAACTAAAAAAACTAAAAAGATCTTGAAAAGACCTAAATATTTTAAACTGAAAAAACTGTTCTGGAGGCATCTTTCTGATACTTCGGTGAGGGGTAGATATTTGGCCACATAAAGATGTCTCTCGGCAGCAAAATGAGGAAAAATATGCTTTGAGAACATGTGTTTCAGAAACAGTCAATCTCAGATGGTTGCTTGTCTCATCAACACAATTCTAGATGTTACCAAGACATCTGTGTTGTATAATTACTGCCTCGACCTCAGCAAATCTGATGAAAGCTATAGCAAATAAACTCTACCCTTAAGAATTATGCTTTATTAACTTGTCAGTTCTTTTTAAAAAATAATGGGCAGTTCTAGGTAAAACTTGACATGTTTCATTATGTGTTGCTATATGTCCCATCTATCCTTTTTATGGTACTGACTAAGATATAATTGGAGCCCAGTGTATCTCACAGCAGTTAGATCACAGAAATTGCAGGCTCTAATCTGTGCCTGTCAGTTGTAGTGAATATTATGATGACTTTGAGCACATGGGTTGTCTCTCCACCAGATTAAATGGCTCAGCTTATGACCTGCAAGCTTGAATGAGAAAAGGAGCCAAGGTGAAACCCAGCCCTCAATTAGCTTTTGCTACAAAGCTGGGACCTGATGGCCATTTGTTTGTTTGGGGGGAGGGTCAAGGAGAGACTTGGCTGCTTTGAATGCAGCTTTAAATACCTAGATGGAAAGCTTCAAGATAAGCCTGTGTTGTTTTAATACTAGATTTGGCCAGAATATTGCTCTGAACTTGAGATCATGTACCCACCCTACACTCCTCAAGTTGAAGTGTTGTCTGCTGACGCTGTCCTCTTGTAAGCATGTTTTGTTTGCTTCTTATCTCATCCATAAACTTGATGGCCTTTACTGCCACCAGAACTTAGACTACTCATCTCTTGGTGTCTGTTCCTTTAAGCAAAATGTTAATATTTTCTTGTTTTGCAAAATTCGTTCCTGTTCCCCTCTGCCCCCAAATGTAGAACATGGTGGAGAAGCTTTGTCATCCAGTCTTGCCTGGGAGAAGAGAGCTGCTTAAGCTGTGCTTGCAAAGCTGTTGTTCCATTAAAAAATGTTGCCAGGTGTTCAGGGCAAATATTATAGCTCTGATCAATGAGAATGGATTTATTTCTGAAAGCAAACCTCAGGCTGGGTGCTGTTTTCATGGAATTTTACATAATGCTTCTGGGCAAGTAGAGGATGTCACTGGGGTTTGTATTTCTGCTGTTGTCTGTGTGTGGTGCTTTCTGATGGTTCCAGGCAGCTCCATTTACAGTGATCCCTTGGTGTGCTCTGAGCAGTGCTAAGTTTCCCCCATCCTTGTATGGTCAGAAACAGCCAAATCTTGTTGCTTTTGTTGCTTGCCATACTATTAAAAGTTGCGCTAGAACCAACCTGCCAGTATTTATCCTTTTCCTTTGTCTTCTAAAACATCCTTGGATAATCCACGTGGAACCTTGCTTCTCCTTCATAGCCCCTGGGAAATGCTGACCAAGGGGTGACACAGAGGACCCCTCAGAGAGCAGGGACACACCCTAAGACTGCTGATCTCTCACCTATTGATCACACTGGGTTGCAAGATCCCTGTTGTTTGGCCATTTTTGCTCCCTTCACCTCCAAAGTGATGTCTCAGTAAGAAGGTTGGAGGACCCTGTTGGCCACAGATGGGAAGAAGCCCTTGCAGCTCAAGGGGAACTCTTGAGAGGATTAACCCTTCATGTAGCAGCTGCATGTTCAACACTGGTTCCAGCTTGCTCTGCTTCCAGCCTCAGATTGTGATACTCAAGTACAGCTTGATCCACTCCTCAAGAAAAGAGGGAGGGGACAATGTTTAAGTCTTTTCAGCCTTGTAGGCAATCAGTGGGGCTTGATGCCAATCTGCTGCTCCTTTATCTGGGCTGAAGGCAGTGCACTGTTTAGCTTTTAATAATAAGATTAATTATGTGAGGAGCACCTGGGACTCTTCATCTTAAGGTTAAATGGTGCTTGAAGCATTTCTGGCAGGTGGGGAAGGCTATATTTTGAAAAGCCCTGGTGTTTTTGTTGGTCATTCTATGAAGCACTGGAGTGCTTGAGGGAAGAGCTCCTTCTAGCACGTAATTTAATCAGTGTTCATGTGGTACTGTCATAGAACAGTAAAGTTCTTGTACCAAGGGATTATTGCATGATAGGAATCCAGCATACTGATTTCTCTCCTGTCTGTGCCAGTTTCTCAAGAATAAAACAAGTTGTTCTCACTCACTGTGCATACAATTAGGTATATTTATTCTGTGCAAAGCAATTGTGCTGTGGAGCATGGAGTTCTTGTATCCCAGCGCAGGGATAGGGAACAAAAAAGCATGTAAGCCTTCCTGTCCTTGGTTGTATGAATCTGCACTGCAGTAACCTTAAGCATGGAGATTACAGCATGTGGTTAGTCCCCTGCTCTGATGGTCACAGGTGTGTGGGATGGGCACTTCTGGCATCTCCTGTCTGTATAGAGGTGGGCAGGATATTTACAATGTGAACTTGAGAGTATTCTCAAACTTACCAACCACCAGTGACAACTGACCCTTTAGACTCACTAACCTCTGAGCAACTGAAGCTTTCCAGAATCTCATTCAAAAAATAACTAGATTTTAGGCCTTTCAGATCAAGTTCATGTTTTTGTTGTTTTTTGTTTATTCATGTCTCTCTTTCCCTTTCTCTAGTGAAACTGTGGTCTACCAACTTGGACAACTCAGTCGCAAGCATTGAGGCCAAGGCTAACGTGTGTTGTGTCAAATTCAGCCCATCTTCTAGGTATCACCTAGCTTTTGGCTGTGCAGGTAGGTAAAAGGGATTGGGGGCAAAGGGATATTATTCCTTCCTTCCTTCCTTTATTCCTTATTCCCCTCAAAGATGTGAGGTTGGCTGCTGTGCCCAAGACTGAAGTGTCATTGCAGTTAAAATGTCTCTGAGTAAAACTTCTCAAGTGCCACAATACCCACAAAGATGTGTCAACATCATCCCCCCAGCCTGACTTTTTCATTTGGGTGCCTCTATCAGAGACCAGGCAGGAAAAGCAGTCACCCCTTGTGTTTATTGGGATCACTAAGGCAACCAGGCAGAGCTCAGTGGGAGAGTCTCGATGTGTTAACACGATGAGAGCTGCTCTTTCTGATTTATAACGTTGTTCTATAAATACTACAAAGCCATACTGGGAATTTTAACTGTTTTTACCTGAAGCATGCTGTAAAGCTGTGGCTGTGCATGTTCCCATAGCTCCAGCTACAGTCCCTGTGGGTGGGCTCATGTTTTCCTAGGCTGGGCAAAGAGGGCTGTTAACGTTTTTATTTTTCTGAAGTAGTCAGTGGAGAAGGCACAATGAGCCTTTTATTCACTTAGATTAAATGGTTCTTGGTGATAACTCAAAGATCTGAGAGCAGAGCAGGTATCTCTTTGGGAGGAAGCTGTATTGTGCTGTGCATACAGTAACTGAAACTCAGAGGTGCCTATAAATGTTTAACCAACTCTGCATTTTCTTTCTCCCTGGCGAGTTTTAATGCACTTGTAACTAGTTGTTCTGACAACATTTGTTCTCTCTGGACTCCAGGAGATATCTTGATCATTCTTGCAATCACTGGTTTGCCATTTCATTCAGGTGTTCTCATTTCCAGGCTGGTTCTACTTTGGTTGTAACTCCTAGGAGGCAGAAAATAAACTTGCATTTTGATGCACTGCAAAAAATGGCTTCAAGCTGGAGTGTAAAATATTGACTTGCTTGACAGGTATCTCTCGAAGTTTAGTGAATTACATGTAAAAATAGTTGAATGACAGTACCTACTAGCAGCATTTGAATGAGAGGGACTGTCTGGGAAAGGCTCTAGGGAAAGATGAGAGCCTAGCTCCACATGGATCAGCCACTGATGAAAATATACCTGTAAAAGCACCAGGAAACAGAATTCTCCTTGATAAATAGATAACTGGGATTCCTTGCCACCTGAAAGGCAGAGGGGGGGATAAGGCATGGATAAATCAAGGAAGGCTTTTGGAGCTGGAGGGTGTGTGGGGTAGGAGGAGGTGGGAAGGTCTCTATCCCCATACCCAGGTCCAACAAACTGGCTTTGTCTTCCAACAAGTGTGTTGTGAAAGAAGCAGTAGGAAGCCCTAAAAGTTTCATGGAGGTTTTAAAGGACTACATGTGTGTTTCTATGATTTAGAGGATGCTGAGGGGTAATATGGTATTTGTACAAAGAAGTGTTTACATCTGCTTGATGTTTGGCAATAAATCTCTAAATAAAAATTAAAATTGATATTTGATTGATATTATAATTGCTGAAACAATTACATGGGGTAATTGAACTGATGGAAATTACTTCCCACAAATGAATTCTAATTGATCTTTCAACCATAAATACATGTGAAAAAATGGCATATTAGAAGAAATACTGGAATCTTGAAAGACATTATTTCTGAACTCCTAAAAAATAATCAGAGCAAAAAAATGAGTTAGTGTCTACTTTCATACTCCATATAGTAAAACAGTCATGTTTAATGTGTTATGATGGAGACAAAGGTTTTTCTTCTCCATCAGTTTCAGCTAGTCTCGCTTAATAATTTCATTTAGTTTGTGGGAAAAGGAACATAATTTTTAAATAATGTGAGTTGTCACATAGGCTATAAAATTAATAAAGGAATAGTCAAAGCTGGCTTCCTTGAGTAGTACTAAAAAAAAACAAAGAAGGGAACTGGGCACACTG
>WEKY01018853.1:30614-52714 GCA_013390045.1 Picathartes gymnocephalus | reverse complement strand
AAAAAAAAAAGGAGAGAGAGAGAAAAGAAAAAAAGAAAAATTACGTTGATTCTCTGATCACACACTTCAACACACTCTTCCCCTAATAGTCCAAGGAAGCTATGTTCCTGATGTAGTACAAATAATTAAAAATGCTACACTAGAGGAAGGATGTACAGTCTTGGGCAGGAAATATGAAGGAATACTTTTTGTGTGCACCAGTGCAGAAAACGCAGTAACAGTAATGTTGTAATAGGAGTCACACACTTTTTTGTGCATTCGTACGTATGAACTCTGACAAGACTTTCTGTATCTTACCTTTCAAATCTGAAGCAACCTTAAAATTAAAAGCTGTTTCATTCTTAGGGGACACTATAATTTGTCTTGTTACAGACAAAATCAGGATGTTTACATTTTTGTAAGAGATTTATATAAAGATAGTTATCCAGGGTCTGAATGAATGAATATTGCCTGACTTGTCTCATCTGAAAAACAGTATTATTTAAAAGGCTTTGATTCAATGTAATAAAATGCCAATGAATTGGTGCCTCTGGGAAAGTACTCCCCTTTGGCTTTGGATAATAGTAGTAAATTTGGGAGAAAAAATTTAAAATTTTGCATCTTTGGATATCATCAGTGATAGGAAAAGGAAAACAAAAGAGACAAGTAAACAGCACAACAGAATAATATCTGCCCTATCTTCTTATGACAGACACTGTACAACATATTTCACAGCCAACTTTTCCTTTATGAGACAGAGAACCAAAATCTTTCAAACAGACCCATTTATTTAATGAACACACAGTAAACAGCAACATCAAACAGCCCAGTTCTGAATTCTGTACCCAGATTAAACTCCTACTATACTCAAGGGGAGTTTTGCTTAAGATAAGATTTCAGGACTAGGCCTCCAGGCTTGTACAACACTACAAAATAACAAATGCTTGCATTTAGTCCTCCACATCCCTTTTCTTCTTTCATTTAGGATTTACAAACTACTGTTCTTTTAATATATTGTGTAGTTCCATGTAAGGATACAGCAGAATCCATTGCAATTCATTATTTCCCAATTAATGCCTCACTGTGATCACAGTAATCACTGGAAGAAAAAAGGCAACTGTACATATTCTATTTGGTGATAAATTTTGGCAAATTCTGTCTTCTGGATGGTGAATCTCTCTGTACATAGCTTGTGTTAAGTATTTTGCAAGTGTGAGGAAGCACGCAATGGATGTGGCTTCCTTTCTTAAGGAACTAACAATTGCAAGAGAGTACTTTGCCTCAAAGCTTTGTTTTTCAAAGTGCCTTAGAAATAGTGATGCAATGGCTTTAATAATGACATTATTTGTACTCTACATTGACAACAGACAAACAAATCCCACAATGTATCACTGTACTCCAGTGGCGTCACTATGCATCTTAAATAAGGAATAACAAAATATGTAATAAATATATTTTTAAAACAAAGAAAAGGAAAATGAGAGATACTGGTATCTGCATATTTTATGCCTGTGGACATATTGCACATCCAATGTTCTTTATGTTCATATAAGATTAATAAGATTGGTGAACCTTAAAACTGGAGAATTTTTAAAACATGAAAAGAAGATCCATTTTGCCTTTGCCATAAATTCTGCTGTCTCTGAATTCACTTCTCCAGCTGGTAAATGTATAAGTAGAGTCACAGACTGAAACCTGAATAACAATGGAATTATGTCTCAGTTCTAATATGCACCTATATGAGTATCCACCATACCTGTGTTACATATGTAAAGAGCATTAAATTGGATATATTTTGCCTAAATAATTAACTGTGCTAAAAGGACCTCAGCAGGAGGAATGATATAATTTGGTTGCCTAACAGTATATAATGATCTTGCTTGTCTGGGGATTTAACCACACAAATTGATATTTCTGAAAAAAAAACCATATACCAAAAACCAATTACAGATTCTTTAGCAGATTAATAATAACTAAATACACAATGCATAGGAAGAAATAATTTCTTTACACTAAAAAATCAGCTAAAACTGGTTAAGATTATGGAATTAATATTTTTTTTTATTTCCATCCCTCTTTGAGTTTCAGTTCTTTGAGATTACTATGAGGGTAGTCATTAAATCCTACTCTGTATACCTGGAGAAGTTTGACAATAGCAAAGTATGAAATCAGGTTATGAGTTTAACAGAGCTTCTCCCTTTTTAACTCACATCTCTGGTTTAATTGATTAAAAGCTCTTCACAGCATCATGTGTGCTTCTCAGCACACAGGGTGAAGGGTAAGATGAAAGGGCTTAAACTCCATTTTTCTGCTTATTCTGCTTCACCAATGAAGAATGCACCATAGGTCAGAAAGTACTCATCTGTATTCGAAGTTCATATGAATAAAAAAGAATATGAATGATGCAAAGGAAAGTGACCTATAGTTCACTGGAGGAAAAGAAATCTTCAAATACATTATATACGTAAAAGAAATAAGGGTTATTCAAAAACTTTTTCACACCTCACACCTTTAGTAAAGACCATTTTACTTTTGGAAATAGGTAGGATTTGAACTATATATCTTTCTTAAACTTATTGGATTTAATACAATCTTCTATTCATCTACAGTTGGGGTAGAAGTTATAGCACATTTCTCCCAAATATTCTTCTTGACTATCATAAGCCAAATACATTTTTCTAATGACTCTACTTAAACATTTCTTTTACAATGACATTTCTTTTATAATGTCTACTTCATTATTTTAGCAAAAAATAGAAGGCAGAAGGACAGCAGAGGCAGAATGTACATCTAAAATAGTTAGAAAAGTTAGCTTTAGTACATTTTCACATTAAGCAATATTTAGGACTCCCAAAGGGAATTTCATCTGCTCTGGTCAAAGACTGCCACTTTAGCTGGGACAAAATTTATAGCAGGTGGAACCTGGTCCTTCACTTTGTGACGCCACTGCTATGATCAATGGAAAGAGTGCTTGGAGCCTGATCATCTCCAAATCTAAAACAAAGACACATCATGCACTTTTGACCTGTACCTTTACTTGCATGGCCTGTATGAAAGAAAAATAAAGGGGGGGAAAAAAAACATAAGTAAAAGAGATGAAAGGATGATAATTTTACAAGTTACTTATAAACTTACTCAGCTTTATGAGGACAGTAAAAATATAATAAGCTCATAGCTAAAACAATAGACTGTAAATGCATAATCAAATGAGATCCTAGTGAAATCAGCTTTATTGAATGATTTAACTTCTGAATTTCTGTTGTTGTTCTACCACACACTTCCATTTGTTGCTTGCTTGATAAGGACATCCAGTAAGTTAACCTATCAATTCACTGATTACTGCATCTTTTCCCAATTTTGTTAAAAGAAGAAAGGTGTCTGAGATTCAGAATAATCCAGTAATGAAAAGTATTCACATTTTCACCAAAATTGCTTTCTCCCTCTTTTTCCCTCCAAAATATGTTTGAGAAAAAAATATGTTTAGAAGTCAAACTGTCACTGGCAAGGTGTAAGACTTAATTTACAGATCTATTTTCCCATTGCATAGCTTATTCCTCTTTTGAGGACAGCTTGAGAGAAAACTTTAGCTTGCATCTCTCAGCAATACCCATTTTGAGAAAAATATTATAAACTCAGCTATAACTCTCATACATACAGAGGATTTTTTCCTGTTTATTATATTAATAGCATAAATACACTTAAATAAATATGTATTCCATAGTCAACATTATATTATCATTGTGTCAGGAAATCTTAAGAAAAAAAGAACAAAACCATTTTTTTAGGGTAGAATAAAATAAACAGTTACTCAAAAGAATCCTCGACCAGACATAGGAAAATACCGTAGAAAACTGTTGGTTAAAAACAAGCAGAAAAAAACACACAGAAGCCCCCACTTCTGTCAGAGTCCTAAGAGTAGCTTTGTTTTCTTGTGATACCTGAATAAGCTTCAAAATGTTGATGTCAAGTTATTATTAAATTTTTTTATAGCCTACTGTATTTATATTGCATAGTAAGAAAAACAGGTACAAGTCAAGAAAAGCAAAACACTTATCTTCAAATTACTTGTTGGAATCTTAGCATCTTAGAATCTTCAATACCTTAGACAAATAGCAAATTTTAATTTAAAATTTCAATTGTTTGAAATATGTAGATGCTGTATAGATATGGCTCAGCAGGTGTATACAGGTATATATATAAACAAAAAGTAAAGAAAGACAATGTGTTATATTTAATTTATTGTAGCTGACCATAAAAATAATCCACTCATTATTTACCTCAATATATCCAAAGGAAATGTATTCTATGTGATTGAAATACTCTCAAAGAAGAGATCTAAAATTCCTGCAGAAAATACTAACATTAAATCCTCTAACTATTGTAAATCTGCAAACAATATGTACCACACATTACAGATGGGCAGAAACAACCATGTTGTTTCATAATATGAACTTGCATTTTATGACTGCCTCTAACTTCTATAATAGGTCTACTCAAATGTTCTTAAAAATAGATTTAAAAAAATTAATGAGGGCAAGTCAAATAAAACTTCAGTAGGATATGCAAATGTTTAGCAACTGAGGTGTATATCCAGCCACACATTCATTTAGATTCCAAAACATACACAGAAAAATTTCCCACATACATATTAGACAATTATTATGTACATGCAAATGTATACATTTAGTCTTCTGTTCCGATTAACTGAAAAACACTATAGGACATCATTTCCTCTTAACCAAAAGGCTATTTTATCAAGAAGCCTATGATGGGGTAAAATATAACAGACTAGTGGAATTGAATGTGTTTAAATTCTCCATTTCAATACTTTCAGTACAAATCTGTTATTTCAATATAATCTGTTACCAGTCTCTCTCAGACTGAAAGTTCTCTAACTTACCATTCCCCTCCGAGCATTCTGCTGCCATATTTTTAGAAAAGAAAAATTAAATTCTCAGCTGTTAATACATTTATTTGAAAAACTATTAAAAAAGTTATTATGGTATAATAAAAATACAATGGGAACTTAATCAATTTCTTGATTGTAAAGATGAATCATTTGCTATCAGTGCTATTAGCTACAAATAAGTAACATAATGCTACTCCTTCACCCTCTGCTTTCTTTTTTCTTCCATATGGCATGTAATTATAAAGAACCTTCTGTACATTATATACTACACCTTACACTCTGATAGCATTCCAGTATTTTGTATCAGGAAAAGTACTGAGTCTCTATCTCTGTTACCTAAGGCAGGCTGAGATAAAGCCTGAGGCCTTACTCCTTTAGAAGACCCCAAAATGTTCTGCCTCAGGCCCACTGCCAATAGCCAATGGTCGTATACTTCAGTTTTCTATACTTTCTCATGCTTGATAAATATTGGGTAAGATTACTTCCACTAGAAATAATGTGAATAAAGAGGAATAAGTGATAGAGAGGAAAGGGCTAATAATTCTGTTAACATGCTACTTTTTGAGATAAATGTTACTATTAAAGCAAGAAATTATAAAAATAATGTTCCCTAATGTAATGTCCTCTACTGTTTAATGTCTGAGGATAGAAAGAAATATCAAACCTGCACGAAAACCTGAAATTCAGTTAGAGAATTTCTTGTTTCTTTTAACCTATGTAGTCTTAAAAAAAAAAAAAAAAGAATCGGATGTAAGTCTATCATTTACTGGATGTGCTGGATTTAGACCAGTTACGTTTTATATTATGAAATACTAGCAATTTCCTGCTTAGGAACCATATTTAGAAAACAAATACAACCCTTCTAAAAGATACCTCATATATTTCATCATGGTATTTAAGTCATCATGAAACAAATAACTAAATTATCAGCTGTTCTGCAATCATGCCTGCAGTTAAACTACCATATTAATAAAATATCCAGTCATGAACTAAACAGTATTTTATTTCTTTCTTTATTAGCAATAACTATGCACAGTGTCCTGGAAAGCCATAAGTTGACATTAATATGCTTACAAAAAATTATATGCATACAAAAACCCCAGATGTGGGGTTCCAATGGGTATACAGATCCATACTGTATACCCATTGGAATAAAGATGTATTTACATATGCATCTACATCTCTGTTACAAATACATTCATACAATTATTCATATATAGTATATCGGTATACTTAAATATACACAACAGGCCTTTGAAAATATAACCTCAAAATCAAATTTGGGTAATATAGATTCCCGATGTTTAATTCCTGTGATTTTATCGAAATCAGAGCAGTATAAGACCTATGTATTCCTTATTTTGTAAAGACTCATCTTTCATTCCTGCCAGGCCAGACTGACAGAAATATGACACTGACACTTTACTTCATATTATCCTGTTATCAGTACTGCAATGGGACACAATTTAGATTAAATATATGTGAAACACCTATGATGTCTAACAAAAGAAAGTACACCTATTTTCTATCTCCTCAGGCCAGTTGTAATGCATAAATGTTAAAATACACATCATAAATGTGTGTGCAGTGACTGCCCATATGACAAAAGTACAGAGCTACATATTAGAATCTATTATATTGTGCAATTGCTCCTCAAATAGCCTGGATGTGCCCACTACTTATCTTGTTAATAGGGATGATCCAAACATTCCAATTATATTAAACAATTTTGGTAAGCTGCATCTTGACAAGAAAACAGGTTAAAAATTTCCATATCTCTGAATACAGTGTTCTTTATAAAGTTGGACTTGTTTTTCAGTGCCAGTCATGAACTAATGATGAGCAGATAATATGCTATATTTACTTGTAAAAAATTTCAGTATTGGGGTTTGGCTTATTCAGGTTTTAAAACTTAAAAAGTTATTAGTAAAAAAAGAAAAAAAACCCAAATATTTTTAAAGCTAATTAAGAAATGTAACAGCACATTTTATCTCTCTCTCAATTGTTTGAAATTGGACTTACAGTAGCTAGGTTACAGGTAACCAAAATATAGTGAAATACAAAACTTTAAATGCTACTTCTCTGCCACACCTTCAGAATAGGATTACTCCAAACTCATTATAAATCTGAATAAAAGAAAGGGTTTCTTCACTATATTTACTGACGCTAATTTGGAATTAGACTTCATCTGGCTTTAGCTGAGTAAGGCAATTTCCTCAGCTAAGGTCAAAGCAGTGTTTGACAATTACCTTGACAATTTCTCTACTATACAGGTGACAAGATGTACTTTGAAACCATCATATCAGCATCTTGTCGTATTGAAAGTTAGCAAAAAAGAAATGAGTGTATTAATTAATAAGAAACAAGAATAATGGTGCACATGTAACACACTATGTATAAATAAAGATGTTTATGCAAAGAAAGCCGTGCTCCCTCAGAGTTGACAGAACAATATAGACTGACATCCACATTAAAATGAGGCAATGTTTCTTCACTTGCTTTTCTAAAATAGCCTACCTTTTTCTTTCCTGAATATTCAATAACCCATATTTTATAATACAGGCCATATTTTATTATATGTCCAACTTTTTCAAATCAAGACTTTTAATCTTGTGTCTTTGAGTATTAGCAGACATTTAGTAAGTAGCTCTAAGGTACATAGATTTTATTTTGCGTATTAGTTGTCACATCTGTCATCAAGAAGCAAAACTATTTTTCTTCTAACAGCAGAGCAGCTGCAATCTGAGTAGATTTTCAGAGCCTTCTTTCAACATACTAAATACAAAGTGTAGATTTACCTGATCCACAATTTTTTATTAACTTACTTTAGACATCTTGCTCTTGGTGTCTCCTGTTAAAAATGCCAAATTGTTGATTTCATTCTGAATCACAAAATTTTGTTCTTCTCTTTTAAAATTCTAAAGAAAAAGAAATCACCAGAAGCTTAACTCATCTGCATGTACCACTTACATTTAATGAAGTGATAGAAATGAAAGAAAAAGTGTACATTAAAATCTTACATGTGATTTACACCACAGGATAAAAACTTCAGCAACCATTCGAAAGAGTTCATCAGAATCCACATCTGGTTTCTTTAGCCAATTAGCTCTAATTACAAAAATAAGAGAAATTTAAAATAAGATACTTAAAAGAAGACAGTTTAACATAATAATCTCTATTTAATAGATCAGGTAACATTTGTGTAGTTAATCTAGGAATTTGCATCTGAGCAAAAAGTGTGATTTCAAGGTACAGCGTTCTTTAAGAATCTTAAATTATTCACTATTAAGGTTTAAGAATTAAAATACTCAGGATCTGATTCTCAGATTCTCAAAATAACATTAAGTGAACTGTGTTCCTCCTGATTGTCTGATCATAGATTCCTGTATATTAAGTAATAAATAGGAGTTTAATTATTAGGTTTTTTTACCTGTTGTTGTCTACATAACGTATCAACATTGGATAGAAGGCATAAAGGTCTCTGCAAAGTACAGCAAACTCATCAAGAATAAGTAGCTCAGCTTCTTGGGTGTCATTTTTATTGTCTGCTTTCAGTTGCTCCTCTTCCATCACTATCTTCATAGCTTTTTTCTTCAATTTATCCAGTGTTGGAATAAAGTGAGATTTGAGAAGATCAGGTCCGGCTTTGCTGATGATAGGTTGAGCATAAACTATACATGAAAATACAGATAATTCTATGATTAATGTATAACTGGTGTTTTTAATTGTATTAATATGAACACAGAAGTTCCAGAAACAGTAAAAATTATGGGGCTTCATATATTTCTACATCATAAAATTATTAATAAAACTATGAATGTAGTTTTACAAAAACCACGTATTGAGAGATTAAAAGACTGTGGATTAGGATTATAAATACTTCAGTCTTATATAAATTAAACTATCATGGTTTTGGCAAGTACCATGTCTCTAAGAACCTAAGCAAAATAAGGATTGAGCCGAAGTCCTCACAAAAATGCTTTTTCTTTGTTTGGGGTTTTTTGTGTCTGGGATAAGTTTTTTTGGTATTCAACGTCAGAAAACCACTAGAAGATAGTGTTCTGCAAGAAATCCTTTACATATTTTGCCTTGGGCAAGTTAAAATGCAGAGAATGAATGAGTAATTCAAGATCATAAATCAATTTTGTAAAAGTACTAGCAATAAAATGCAAACTACTCAAGTCAAAAATCCTTGCAAGAACAACACGAGTATCTTATCACCTTATGTAGATGAACAACCACTACAAAACTGCAGGAAACACTCTCTACAATTAAGCAGCAATCTTCTTACTAAATTTTTATGGAATCCTTGTTACTATTAAAGAACTTCCAGCCCTTAGAATAATACCAAAAACACAGTACTAACACAGTACTGGGTATTCAAATTTAGCAGGAAATTATTACCTTGACATAGATTTTTCTTGAACCATGTTATTGCACATTGTTTTCTTACACTGTATAATATGAATAATAAAATTTGGATATGGTAAACTTCTTTAGCAGGATAGGTATTATATCTTATGGGATATTTTAGGAAAACTTTCCGCTTATTTAATGGCTCATACATATATTCAGGCAAACCAACTAATTTTGAACTTGGGTTACTCCTGAGATTATTTCACCATTTACACTTTCTTTCCATTTTGTCCTGATATTTCATGAACAGAATTCACAGCAACTGTAAAATTCAGGTGTCTCAAAAATCAGTGGAATTCACAACTCCAAATTAAATGCTAAGCCTCTAATACAGTGCATAGAGAGGGAGATTTTCAAAATCTCTTATAGTGAATAGAAAGGTGTCTACTTACAGTGATGCTACAAAGCATGCATAAAAACAATAATACTACTACTAATAAACATATTTCTCTCATTTTTATTTATATTTTATCTTTCTTTCATGATGATTCTGGTTATAATTTTTTTTTGCCATTAGATCACTGGGCAATAAAGTATAGCAAAGTAATTAAATGCTATTAGTACAATTACTGTTCAAAAAATATTTACAGTACCTGCAATTCTTTTCATCCAGGATGCTTCATCTATTCCCAGATTGTTGTTAATGATTTTCAGAATGTTTCCAAGAATGATGCTCAGATGCTCAGATGTTATCATTGTACAGCAAGGCCCAGCACTTTGAGGAACACTCTCAGACCCTCTTTCCCACCAGTAGGATAAATAGTTGCATAGCATGGGTAAGATCACCTCAATTACATGAGGCATTTCAGTATACCTTGCTCCAGACTCCGCTAAATCATTTATTTCCTTTATTAGTCTATCCAGCTGAGGGATCTCTGGACACATTTCTTCTACTGTATCAGGCATACCTAAAACTGCAAGTAAGGGTAGAAAACCAAAAGATTAATTAGCAAAATGAAAGAGAATATCTATGTTTCTAAACACAAATGGCTCAGATTTTTTTTCTTCACCATCTTGGACAGGCAGAACTATAGTAACACTTTGGAATATGCATGGGTATCTCCTTTCATAAATTATGTCTTTCAGATGGTGTGCATATAGCAATGATGTAAACAGTAGCTGCCATAAAGCTATGGCTTTACCATAAGGTGTCCTGCTATTATCTGGTGAACAGTCCAGCTATGTAAAAGTGCAGAACAGAAAGCTTATATTAATATTGGATATACTCTGGACATTGTATCCATAATCATTCATCATTTACACTGATTTGCTAAAGGTTAAACCCGCTAGGGGAGGAAGAGGTTATGGGTGGGGTTAAAATTAAACTGTACTTAGTTCATTAACTATCTTCCAACAAAAATGCCAGGAAAGAATTCCAGGTATCCTATGCTTGTATTAGAAAATGAAGGATGTTATTCAGCAATTAACAACCCATCACAATCTAGTGCCAGTCACTCAAGCAAAATACTTCCACTATTTCTGGATATGGTAATGGATATAGTGCTGTTTCTATAAAGCAGACCTGACAGGGAAGAAGGGTTAGTAGCAGCTTTTCCATAACTGCTTTTGTATGGAAAAAATTTATGAAGCATATATAATCAATCTACCTGCTTTTTTTTTCTTCTTTGTTTGTTTAAAGGTACAATGATTTTGGCAGGTAGTGACTCTTACATGGATCAGTGAGGAAAGTACTAAAATACTTTAAGATATGAGTCCATGAAGAGTAAGCTGGGAGAGAAGCAAGCAAAGAAATTCCATGTAGAAGGACTCATGCACCTTTCAACAGAATCCGAGAATGGGTAAGGCCCATTGTGGGGTTGTGTGTATAGACTAGGGAATGAGATGCTGGAAAGCAGTGTTGTGGAAAGGAACTTGAGGACAGTGTTCGGCAGCAAGTTTATTATGAGTCAGCAGTGCCCTGGCAGCCAGGAAGGCCAACACTGTCCTGGGGAGCATCAGGCACAGCATCGCCAGCTGGGCAAGGGAGGGGATGGTCCCGCTCTGCTCTGCACTGGGGTGACCTCACCTTGATGTGAGGCCTTACCTCCTATGTGCAGTTTTGGGTATCAGAATATTAAAAAGACTTTAAGCTTTTAGAGAGCACCCAAAGAGGGGCCATAAGGATGGGGAAGGCTCTGAAGGGGAAGCCTTATGAGGAGCTTGATCTAGTCACTTGGGAAGTGGTCACAGCACCAGCCTGACAGAGTTCAAGAAACATTTGGACAACGCTCTCAGGCACAGGGTGTGACTCTTGGGGTGTCCTGTGCAGGGCCAGGAGCTGGACTCAATGATCCTTGTGAGTCTCTGCCAACTCAGTTTGTTTTATGATTCTGTGATCTGCTCCCTGTTTAAGCAGGGTTATTCCTAGAGCTCATGGCACAGGTTTGTGTCCAGACAGTTCTTGAGTGTCTCCTGTGAGGGACACTCTGGACAATCTGTCTCCTGTGAGGGACCTCTCTGGACAATCTGGTCCAATGCACAATCACCCACACAGAAAAGTCCTTCATCACGTTAGGTGAAACTTCCTGTGCATCAATTTCTCCCTGTTGCCTGCTTTTTATTGCTAGGTACCACCAAGGAGAACCTGGCTCCATCCTCTTGACACCCTCCCTTTAGATATTTTTTTACTCATTGATGAAGTCCCCTCTCAGTCCTCCCTTTGTGAGACTGAACAGGCCCAGCTTCCTCAGCCTTTCCTTACAAGAGGGATGCTCCAGTTCCTTATTCATCTTTGTTGTCCTTCACTGGACCCACTCCAGTAGTTCCCTGTCTCTCTTGTCCTGAGGAGCCCAGAACTGGACACAGCACTCCAGGTCAGGCCTCACCAGGGCTGAGCAGAGGGGCAGGATCCCCTTCCTCAACCTGCTGCCCATGCTCTTCCTCATGCAGCTCAGGATCCCACTGGCCTTCTTGGCCACAAGGGCATTGCTGGCTCAGGGAAAGTTTGCTGTCCACCAGCACCCTCAGGCCCTTCTTGGCAGAGCTGCTTCTCAGCAGCTCAGCCCCCAGTCTGTGCTGGTGCCTGGGGTTATTCTTCCTCAGGCGCAGGACCCTGCATTTGTCTTTGTTGAATTTCAGGCCATTCTTCTCTGCTCATCTCTCCAACTTGTCAAGGTCCCATTTTCATCAAGGTTTCACGGAATTAATCATA
This sequence comes from Picathartes gymnocephalus, assembly GCA_013390045.1. Classification (NCBI taxonomy): domain Eukaryota; kingdom Metazoa; phylum Chordata; class Aves; order Passeriformes; family Picathartidae; genus Picathartes; species Picathartes gymnocephalus. The sequence goes on along the minus strand of WEKY01018853.1, from coordinate 40,259 downwards.
TTCTGTTGGGAGTTCCCAATACCAAACTGCTTTGGACTACTGGTTAGACAACAAAAACAGAGAAATCATCTTCCTGTTCGCTTAAATCAGATATTATACCACTTACATTTTGGTACATGAACACAAGTGTATTTTGCCAAAAGTTGTTGCAATGTAGATATGATCTCCAACTAAGTTTTAAATTTTACAGTATGGATCTTTATAAAAGTATTCAAGCATCATGTTCAGAAAAATATCCAAAAATATTAGGAGAAAGAGAACATTATTGGCACAGTCTCAATAAAGTAGAGCAAGGCTAAAATGGCAAGTAATGAAACATGAGTAGCAGGAGCTCTCTGCTGAGGCATACATTCAGGTCTTTTTCATTATATAACTTCTATTACTTACTTGGAGTGGAATAAACAGCTTCTTTTTTTTTTCTTTTTTTTTTTTTTTTTTGATGAGGAACAGTACTTACTTGCTCTTTCTCTTGCACTTTTTGTGTTGAAAACAGACAGTGGGTTGTAATGGTTGAGAGAAGGTTCAAGGAATGCTACTGGAATGGCTGCAGCAAGAGATGCTAAACACTCACCAAGTGCGGGACGCTGCCTGTATAGGAGAGACACTAAAAGTCATCTGAGAGGAAAAGTATTTCACCAGGCTTTCAATGTCTATCATACACAATAAAAATAAGTGTTAATATTTATTGTTGTTTTATTTTATGTTTTTTAAACGTTAGGAACTATCTGACAACTTAGAAAAGATCAATTTTACACATGAAAAGAACTGCTGGAGATCACAGTGGTGTAAGAAAAATGGTTAAAAAAACCCCACCTCCACCAATGTTCTGGTTCTGACCAGAACAGGGTTAATTTTTGGCGTGGACAGAACCCAGCAGTTATTCTGTACCACCTCATGTCATTGCCAGGGACAGGTGCCTTAGAGGCCAGACATTGTTGGAGGTCCTATGTGATGGTGGGCAATTGCATGTGAATTGTTTGCCTCTTTCTTGTACACCATCATTAGTAGTGCTGCTCTTACTGTTGATTGCCTTATTTCGTTGCTGGTTCCAGTAAATTGCTCTTATCTCAACCCATGATATTTACCTTTAGTGGCTCCAGTTCTTCTCTCCATCCACCCCAGGGGCGGGGAAGGAGAGACTGAGCAAGTGGCACATAATTTGGATTGTTTCAGTGGGAACACTGAGGGAATACCATTTTGAAACCAGCACCCTTATTTGGCACTCAACATAGAGCAGGAAAGGGTAAGATAACAGATTTGACCAGAGTGGGTAGGAAACAAGTGTGATCTAAGCATTTGTTGTATTAGGTCCAGAGCCACAGTCACAATGTTGCTTGGTCTGTTCACATGGTTGTGGTACCTAAACCTGTATATATTCCCATATATGCAATATGTGCTTCTCATGGTGATATTTTTCAGAGCAGGGAGAGGGATCAGGATTGCTTTGTTGCTGCCCTGTGTAATATCAGCTTATGATATAATAACAACAAGGACAATGAAGATCATTTGAGATGTGTATTTGGTGTTGCTCTCCTGCCCTTATCTTGGGCACTACTTCAGGGAGCCCATTAGTAATTGTACCCGGTCTGTGGGAAGAAGAAGCAGCTGTGGAAGCTTTTCACCCCCTTATGCTCCTTCTGGCTTGTTACAACTGCTTTTGAGGATTTTGAACTTCCCTTGGATGTTATGGAAACCATGCTCTTATTGCTTGGTCCGCTGAGTGCCCTCACTCTGGTCTGCACCATGGAGTTACAAAAGAGATATTAGGAGAGTATTTCAGAGATCTGCCCCAAGGGTGAATAGTCACAAGTGGTATGGAAGGTGGAAGAAAATGGGCTGACTTTTGAAGGATGATTCTGCACCAATGGTTTTTAAGTTCACCCCAGAGCAACTACAGTGCTTGCTAAAGTGGCAGAATATTTGAAGGAAGACTACTGTGGCAGTTTCAGGGAGGTGCAAAGTTATGCAACGTGCTGGGCTCTGGCTACGATTTTTGGGCACTCCTTGATACTAGAACAGCACCCTCAGGGGAAGGAGGACGAAAGCAGATCAACACATGGTGGCCACTCAAACTGCAGCTGAACCAGAGGAACAACTTGTGCCAGTAGCAGTAACGCCTACACAGAAGAAAAAATACAACATAAAATCAGTTTGCTTAGTGAGGGAGGAAGCAGGGCCCTCACAACAAAAGGAACACTTAGGGTGAGAGGTAATCACCTGATCCCTATCCCTGGGTGAGCTGTGAGATGTGTGAATAGATTTCATCCACAAATCAGGTGAGCCCCTTGTGACCTGACTGCTCCAATGCTGGAATATCATGGCCCACGATATGAAATTAGATGGTAGTGAAGCCAAGCATCTGGAATCGCTGTCCTGGGATGTGGGCATTGCAAAAGGGATTGGGAAAAAAGAGAAACTCTCAGCCTCTGGAGGCTACTCCTGGCAAGTGTTAGGGAAAGGCATCTTTTCAAGGATCATCTATTAGTGCACCAAGACAAGTGAAATACCATGAAGAAAGGTATCCAGTCAGTAGAGCATTAGGGCTCAAAGCAATCAAGAGCTACAGAATTTTGCATCCAGTTCTCAACATTTATGAACCATGGAGACTTTTAGAGAAGAAATGTTCTCAGAAAAGTCAGAAACATCCTAAAGAAGCTAAACAGATTTTGTACAAAGGATAAAACTTTTGACAATAGAAGTTTGTCTTAACAGGGCAGCAGCAGCAATCAAATTAAGTATTAGTCCTGATCCCCTGCAGCCAGCAGAATGATTTCAGCCATCAAAAGAGATAGTTATCTATGAAGAGAGAACTATAAATCATTCTGCAATGAAAGGTAAAATTTCTTAATGTCCCTGCCAAAATTCACTAGGAGAAAAATCTGCAATTTGATCCTGAAACTGAACGTTGCTTAACTTGAATAACTGTTCAAGTCAGCTCAATCACTCACTTCTAAGTTCTGCTGAAACATTGAGCATTGTGTTTGAAAACCTACTTCCCACCTAGAAACTGATGTCTGCCTACAACTCTAATTTAGGAACCTGAGACTAGTTAAAAACAAACTAAATGACATCCACAGTTGAGAACCTCTCACACAACCTTATGAGAATAATTCGTTTCCTTGGATATATCTAATCTGATCACTGTTCCATTCTAAGAAGACAAGTGCAGCAGGTAAAGGTGATTCTGTGAGCATTGATGTTTAAAGAAACTGTCCAGTGCTTACAGATTTTGCCAATCAAGTGGAGGCCTGTGCTGTGAGCTTTTCATATTGAAAGGCAGCTCAAACACAATCATGTTTCATTTCCTGTGAGGAGACCATGACTGCTGGTTAGATAAGGGGTAAGGCACTTTCTATTTTTCATATCAGACTTATGTAAAGGAGTATTTAAGATTTTGAAGCCCAGAAAGAGAAGAAAAAGGGTATAGGTTTGTGATTAGTGGTGAACGTATAAATGCCTGAATGAGAACATACAGCTTGTGCACACATGTGTGGGAGGAAAGATCTGTCCACCAGATGGCTCTTGCATTTTGTATGAAAGAATTCTGAATAAACTCTGGAAGGAAGGAATTGGAGATCAGCATTCCTCACACCAGACGAAGCTTCTAACCAGACCACAGACTTGAATTTCCTCCAGTTTAGTCTCTCTCTCCCTATGGATCTTAAACTTTTCATCATAAGAGAGGCAGCAAAAATTGCCTAATCTAAAACTTTACAAGTGTAAGGATGGGTTATCCTTATCTTGTTTCCTGTCTTGTGATACACAGACAAGTAATTAGGATTCTCTTGTCTGAGCTAACAGACAGAGATTTGATCCCCTTTTATTGGAAGAAAGGGCTTGAAACATAGCATAGCAACTAGGTGCTTAAAGGAATTGTAGACCTTAGTCTTTTTTAAATACAAGTAACTAGTGGTTTCCTTTGTAGACTTAGTGGTTGTCAGAATACTCTACATATTCTCAGGATTTTATGCTCAGGACAACTCTTTTGAGAACCCTGTACAGACTTAGGTGTGAAACAGATGCTTCCTACCTAGTACTCAGCCTACTTACCACAACAAAATATGGTAGACAAGCTTTGAGAACATAATGGCAACATAAACAAAAATTTAGCTTTTCCTATGGGAAAAACAGACTGTGCAGATACACTACCATATGCAGGATAAGTTTTTTACTTTTATTGAGAATTTTTTCCCCTGTGGAATTGAATGCTAAAGTATAGGTAACTACTTCCAAGGGAAAGTGTATTTTAAACATCTCTCACTCTTTCAAATTCACCTTTCATCCAAACTGCTTTATTACCTAAGCGGCAGACTCCTAAAGAAGAGAAAATTTTGCATGCTGAGTTTTACACTTAATACCTTTCAACATAGATGTTCTTTCCAGTCCCAAGAGAATAGAGGCTACAAAGAATTCTGTAACATGAAACCTGTACATCACCCACTAGAGGAAAATAAAAATACATTATCAGTATTTATTCAGCTAAGGATTACTTTTCAAGTATCAAACATCTGTTTTAAGCAATCTGTTAAACAGTATCTAAAACTTTTAGCACATGTATTATTGAATATTCTGACTGTCCATACTCCACATGCTATTTACCTTGTTGAAGACAAGGAAACGTCTCTGGTTTCTGGTCTACCATTTACATTAATTCCAAAGCCTACCAGATAATCAGATATTCCAAGAGGACAGCAGATACTTGCTAATAAAATATTCCAGATTATCACATTTGCCAAGTACAATTTTAAGCTAAATGACATCACTCTGTGTGTCTAGCCACTAGGTACATGAAGAAAGTATTTTCACGGTTACCCATTATGACCCAAATACGTACAAGATTTTGGAACATAATTAAAGACATTAGAAACATTAGAACATGATAAGACCATTCAGCATATTGCTAAATCTCAAGGAGTCATTTCAGTATTTTTAAACTAACTGATGCTAAAATAAGGGAAAGTTTAAATTCAAAGACCTACAGTGGTTTTCCCATGTAAGGGAAAGTCCACAGGGAACTTATAGTGAGTTGTCCCCTTTAATATAATGAAATACAAATTTAGTATAGAAAACTAGCCTTATCCACACATTTTTTCAGAGAGCATTCAAAGGTATATTTTAATTTCTGTTTCAATGTTTGGAAAAATATTGTAAATAATTAACTTTAAGCTTATTGAGTATTATTTTTAAATGTACTAGAAATAAGGTACCATGCTGCTATTTCAGAATTCATGCTGGAAACATGCATGTTACTGAAAACAAAATTTCATCCTTTGAATTCATGTAGTCATTACTAAAAAGCCTTTGTAGCACTATAACACAAAATTAAAAAATAAAAACAAAATACTTACAAAGTAAATCTATTCCAAAGTGATATTGTGAAATATGTTCAAAAATGGATGTTAAGATTGGTAACAATGCTACTGTAGTATAATTGATATTCTGTGAAACACCCTTGATTTGTGTTCGTGAATGAGTAAATTTTCCAAGTTTAAGATTTTCTGACGTTTTTTCCAAGTCTTCAGCTGCATTTTCAAAAAAGGCACGCAATCCTGCTTTAACAAGCTCAGATCCTGATTTCATAACAGTTCTGAAAAATAATAGGGGAAAAAATATAAACTTTTTATTCATATTTAGTAGCTATGTAGAGATACATGTACACGTTAGTTACATTCTTTCAGTCTTTGAAGATACCCACAAGTATCAGGGAATTTCACTTTATGAGCAGAAAAGGGCACTTTCATCTGCATAGCAGTATAGGCAATAATTATCTTTGAGTATTTAATACAAAATAATATCAACAAAGATGTTGACTCCATAATCTCGCCTGTCCAGGTTTTTGTGATCTGCTTTCGAATAAGATAATGCCTTCTCAATAAATGTCAAAAGTCATGAGAAAGCTCCTCTATCAAATAGGCTCAAAACGCCCCAACTCTTAATCCCTATAGCTTTATGGGGGCCACAGTAACTAGATGTGTAAGTCAGGATACTTCAAAGCACCCTAAATCTAGAAAATGCAACTGCAAGTCCAGAATCACAGTCCCATTGCTTGATTTTTTGCATGCTTCTCTGACACCTTAATGAAGATTCCAGTGTTCACAACTTCACAGTAAGTTCATTATCAGGCTTCTGTGTAACTTAACCAGGCCAAATTAGACAACTATTCTGGCCTCTGATTTAATCTACACAATAATTTCAATGATAAGCAGTAAAAGTTAGCAAATATAACTATGCCCATATATGAACATACTTTGCTTACTTCTAATGACAAATTTTCCCCTATGCACTAAACTTCCTTAATATCTGCAGGTATCACTACTTTCAGTTCCAATGATTATGTCATTTATATCTCCCCATAAAGTCTTCAAATGAACCTTGAAATTTGGTAAGTGTTTTCAGTGTTTGAAGGACAGATATTGAACAGAAAAATGTAGAGGAAACACTTTAGACAAAATCTGCTAATATGGAGGGTAATATCTGAATTGTTGATGCTGTTAAGATCATTGATTACAAGTAAAGAATAAAAAAATTCAGAAACAATCCAATTGCTTCTGAAGACCTTTGTGAAACTTTCGTAATTTGCAGTTTGACCAAAAGTTGCAAACTTACCGTGTGTCAAGAGACTGAGCTAGGATGTGCAGGCAGTTCACCATTGTAGCAGAATCACTACCTGGATAGAAAGAGATACTATGAGAGCACAATAGAACAGCAAACATAGCATCGTCTAATGATCCAAAATGTCCTTACTGGAGATGAACAGTTTAAACAAGACATTACCTAAGTCTCCCACCTTAGGTCACTGGAGAGGGAGTTAAGTCTGGTTTCAATTTTTTAAGTCAATTTCCATATAAGAGCTAAACAGAATAACTAATGTCTACTTGGGGCACATTTTCACCACCTAACCTTGCAACATTCTGAACTCTGTATCTTGTAGAACTTAGATTTCTTTTAAAAAGTTTTTACCAATATCTTTGTAGGAGGTGTATTATTTTTCCCTGCATCCCCTTTTATCTATTGAGAAATTAGTCTATTGGATTCAACAGTTGGAGGACAGAAATCAAAATAATTAGTGTAAGATTACTTTTGAAAAGATAAAAGTAACTGCAAAGAGCTGATATTTTTTTCAAGGAGACTGGAGATGTGAGAATGCACTGTTTATTCCTGCTTCAACATTTTACATATTTTATTAATTGTTAGCTTCAGAGCGATGTTCATTGCCCTTACTAATTTCACTAGAAACTTATTGGGCATTTAATAGAATTTTGCCTATAGTCGTGAAAATCTTCAGGTAAGATAGAAACAATGGTTATGCATTCTTTAAATTTGTATCAAGCTCTTTCTTAAGAACTTACCAAAAAGTGAGATCCTATGTCTAACAAGAGCAGCTAGTTTGCAGAACAGGCTAAAGTAGAGAAGAACAGAGAGAGCAAAGCAAGGTAAGACACAGATGAAAGATTTCTTTAGAGTATGAGGCACAGTAGGAATATGAAAAAGAAAACAACATAGTTCCTGGAAAGCATACTTTGAGTCTTACATGAGGATAACAGTCAACTGCATTAGGCAGAGTAACATTTTGAAGCTTCTGATATCTCTCATTTTCTATACTTCACCACTTCAGAGATGTCTTGAAATCTAAAATTTTGTTTCAAGAACAGTTTTCAACAATTGCATGCTATATGGCTGAGTCATTCTTTATGGCTATTAGTTCTGAATAAGAATTTTTTTTTTGAAGAACAAGAAAAAATGAGAAACATTTTAGTATGTTACTTGGAATTCTGCAGGAAATGGATGTTAAAAATCTTCATACTCTTTAAAACAATTTGCAAGGACATCCTTTGTAAATAAATAAATCTGTGTTTACTGTCTGATGATGATAATATGAATCCTAAATATAAACAGACTAGAAGAGGTTCTGGCAAGTATATCAGAAATTTTGTATCTAACCTACCTGTCAAAATAGTAGTATAGAGAATATAGCACCAACTCCCTAAAGATTAAAGGGGCTATTTTAATAAGGACAGCTAGGCAGACTTGTGTATCATTTGGGCCATACTTTACAAATGGAATTAGGACATAAGAAAATTAAACATATACCTCAGGAACTGGTATGGTCTCATAATAACCACAGATTTTTATTGTTATCTTCACAATGGTAAGGAGATACTATACTTCTTATAAGATGAAAATGGCAGATAGTGGCTTCTCTCAGTGAAGGATGCACAAAGAATTATAAGATATTTCTGCAGTATGCTAGCACATATGTGTGCTAGACATGTAACTTCTTCATGTGCCTTTGTAAAGCCACTTTTATAGCCCTAGAATGCATCCTTCTACCTTCATTAAGACCTGACTGACTTTAGGGAGTAACAGGAGTAAACAGAGAGGAAGCATGAAATTGAAATGAAGTGACACTTCCATCCTCCTGAACCTGAGCTGACTTTCCCATCTCCTGGAGGACTATCTTGCACATTTGCACATATCTAAGAAATGAGTAAAGGAGAATCTTGGGGATTCACCACTCTTATGCACAACTGCTATATAAGGACTACTACCCAAAAAGAAGATGGAAACAAAGGCTAATAATAATTTAGAGAAATGCAAAAATGTGTTGAGAGAGAAACTGAAGAGTGGAATCTAGACATTGAGTCCTAGGCTGGATCTTATATAATAACGCATAAGTAACCATTACTTTCAAACTTTATATGTAATTTCCACTGGAAAAAGCAGTTAACTCTGATCAACGCAGTGAAGAAAAGAAAGACATCAGACAGATGAAGAAACTGACAGCTAATCTAAGAAAGCACGAGAGTAAACAGTCTGAAATACTACAATACAAAATTTCCAGAAGAAAATAACCAGCTGCACACCTCAAAGGGAAGAAAAAACCTGGCATATTATTACAGTCATAGTTAAAACACAGTAAAATATTATTTAATTTTTTTTTAAAATTTTAATTGCAGAAAAGAGAAATTAATCTTTTCATTTAGGCAACATGTTATAAATTAAAAGGCAATTATTTTTAACAGAATTTTCTAGAACAGCTTTGTGTCAAATGGCTGATTCATTCCAAATAGTACAGACATGCAAAAATTATTAAATTCCAGTAATGCTTGTGCAGGGGCAGAAGGGATTTTGTATAGAATCCATAATTCCCCCTAAAAAGCTGCCTCATGGTATTTTTAACTTTTTTTTGATAGCTGAAAATTTAAATAAATGTGAGACCATTTAAATGGACCAACAGTGGAAAGAGGTTTAACCAGAAACTGCCACAAGAAATGAAACAGAACCCCATCAGAAAATAAGTAATTCCATTATTCACAGAATAGTTTATTAGTATTTTGATATTATCACCTACAATTACATATTGTAAAATAAATATTTATAATATATACTTAACTCTTTAATTGTGCATATTAATAAAGAATACCAGGGATTTTATTTGCTTACTGCCATTCTCATACAGAATAAAATAGTCACTTTCCAGCTGAGGAAAGTGAGCTTTTGAATTATCTGTCTTTAACCTAAGAAGAGACATTTAGTTATCTGAATAAAACCCTACTGTGGATATGTTAAGTTTTTACTTACCTTGCTACCATTTCTTTTTCCTTATTTGATGCATATCCACTGCTACTGAGGGTTTTGGATGGA
>WEKY01018853.1:0-30568 GCA_013390045.1 Picathartes gymnocephalus | reverse complement strand
GATGGAGAAGACAGGAAGTAGAGGCAGTGATTTGTAAAGTACTGATCAACTAATGGTAAAAGAACCTAAGAAATACAGATATAAAATGGTTTTTTTACAGAGCACAGTGGTAAATGTAGCAGCAATCCTCTGATTGGTCAAAGTTCATTAGAAGGATTTTATTTCTGTAACAACTGTATTTTTTTTATTTCAGACACAAACTCATGTAAATTAAAACCTGAAGCCTCACAATTTTTTTCAAAGTTACATAAATAATAAACAGACTTCCACACAGATATCTGTTTGGGATCTAATACTGCATAGGAATATTTCTTTCTGGTAATTAGATGATATGAACTTCAGTGATATCTTGCTTGTGGTAAAAAAAAAAAAAAAAAGATAAAATTTATATATTCAGTGAGAGTAATATCACGTAATAAACAAGCTGCCTTTTAATTTTTATGTTCCTTCTCATACAGAAACAGATATATCAAAGTATTTTGCAGTATTTGAATCCAGCAAATATACTGAGATATTTTTGAAGATATTTCAAAATATTTGACAACACTTTGATTAATTATCATGAAAAAATGGAAAAGATATATTTCTATTACAGGAAAAGCAGTCTAACATTTCACATTTACATATTATGTGGAACATATGTGAACATGAAATAATCACTCACCTTAGCAAAGAATTTTATTTCTTGGTCATGTGGAGATTTTTCAGTTTTTCCACTGGTTACAATGGCTTCTGCAAGGATACAGTCAAGGCAGACAAAAATAAGAAGCTGTCTAATAATAAATAACACAATATATCTTTCAGATAGACTTGAAAAATTAGTTTTACTCAAATAAAAATAAAAGAGCAGAAACTGTTAACTAGTTACAAATGTTCAATGCAAATTAAAAGAGAGATGATTTACGCTTCTTAAATGCAATAAAAATAGCAACCACTAGAAATGTAAATCTATCAATCAAAATATTTAAATATCAACAATTGTAATTATTTTAAAAGAAAAATCTGACACTTACCCAAATGTGCTATAAATTCTTGAGCAGAATCAACATATTTTAAAATTTTCTTCAGAAACTTAAAGGCAAACCTCTTTTCCATGGATGAAGCATCCAACTCCATGTCATTCAGGCCCCTGTTTTAGAAAGGATTAAGAAAAGTAGCATTGATGATGGCAGTAGTACAAATGATGACAGTACTGTGAAGCATTTCATGCCTTATCTTTTTATTATGGTAAATTTACACGAGAAGGAGAAAATGACCATGGTAATGCTTAGTTATCAATTACCTAGGAAGAAATAGAGAAACATGAACTGACTTTAATAAGAGGTATAATAGCTTATTATTAAAGTACTCAAACTATATGTATTTTAGGATAAGAACTTTAGAATGCTATCTTATTGCACAAACAAAACCATCACGCCTCTGAATCTAACAAAGTAAATCATTGGTCACTCAGTTTCTACTGTTGGCACATTCAAGTGCCAAGTGTTTGGGAAGTCAGCAGTTGCATCTTTACAAAAATCAGTCTATGTACTACTCTTCATTTGATTAATCACTTTTAAACTTCATTTTGTCCTTTAATTTTATTAAGGAACAAAGCCAAAATTACTTCAGCTACTAAATGGAAACTTAAATGTAAGTAACAAACTATTATATTACTAAAGTATTTGAAAAATTTCAACAGTATTCAATAATTTCTAAAGAGGCATGTATTATTTATTCTTTAAGATAAATTCATGACCTAAATCATGTCTGGTACATACAAGATATTAAAGAGGAATAAAAATACATATGATTGTCTGGGCCTAGATTTAAAATCCTGGATTTGATTTTAAGTACAAATGAAATCCACCGGACTGAATTTCTAAAATTCTTTAGGATCACACACAAATTAAAGTTGGAAGGAACCTCTGAAAGTCATCTGATCTGAGTCCCATCTCAAAGCAAATCCAAAAGATAAGGTTGCTCAGAACCCTGTATGATAATGGACTAAGTTGGTAAAAGGATCAAAATCTCATAATGACTCTGGCGACCCTGTAATATTTGGCCACCCTCATGAGGGTGAAAAAATAATGGTGAAATATTTTCTTATATCTAACTGGAATTTTCCTTGTAATAGGTTATTACTTTTGAGGAGTTAATGCTTGGCCTCATTTTCTCTATAACCTTGCATGAAGACAGACATAAATCCTATTGTAGCCCTCTGTTTTAAAACTGAAAAAAATCCAGCCAATCCTCAGAGCCTCTCCTGGCACGACATTGGCATCCATCCACAGAGCATCTCAGTGGCCTCCCACTTGAGCAGCTTTGTTCTCAGTGCCTTCCTTAGCACTGGAGAACCAAAAATGGGACAATATGCTCCTGATAGAAGCTCATGATCCATCAACCTGCAGAACACACTTGCTGGTAAAGCCTAGTACACAGTCAGCGTTCATCATCCCAAGGACACATTCCTGATTCACGTTCAACTTGCACAATTCAAAGAACTTTCCTGTACACGTGCTCTCAGGCTCAGCTCTCCTGTTCCTGGGATTATTTGATCCCAGGTATAAGGACTTTGCATTTACCTTTGCTCAACCTCATAAGATTTCTGCCAGCCCATTTCTCCAGACCATGAAAACTTCTCTGAAGTGTAGCCAGACTCTCCAATTCATTGCTAAGGGTTCATTCCGCAAAACTGTAAATGATGCTTTCTGTCTTGGCATCCAGGACAAGAACAGGGATTTCTTTTTTTTCATTGCCCTTTTGAAGTCACTTAATCCTATACATTAAATAATTTATTCTGTTTTCAAACGTACTTGCTTTCACAAGCCATTAATTCTTTCATTTTCATTTCCTTGAGGTTCTCTTGTACATTTGTTTAGTTTGCAATTTCTTCATAGACTCTTTATTTCAATATCAAAAGAACAAAACTCTGCCTGAGATTTTCTGTTGGTAGATCGTGGGTGACACCTGGGACATCTAATTGCTTTATCAAGTGAGGAAGTAACTAAGGAATTAAGGAAATTAAGGAAAGCCTCTGGTTAATTATAATGGCTACTTCATCTACTTCTATACAGCCCCTTCAAATAGTAGCAGATAGGAAGACTCAGCCCTTATCAGAGAAAATAGCCTGGCCAAAGGACATGCAGAGACTACAGAGGAGCTGAACAGCGTGTCAGAAGTAGGGAAGAAAGAAGGAACAGGTAGTTTGTGGCACTGAGGCAAAAGCAAGAAAGGCAGAAGGAAAAAGGGAAGTTGTTGGACTCACTGCTGCGGTGTAAGAAAATGACCATTTGTTCTGAGAGTTCTTACCACTGGTATGGGAGTAAATTAGGGAGAAAAAATGGAAGATTAGACTAGCAGTTTAAAAACAGCTATGAGAGAAATCCAATTTTAAAAAAGTAATTCTGGGAGAAGGTTGATGCAGCAGAAATTTTAACAACAAAAAAATCTAGTAATAGAATATCTGTTCTTGACCATAACAGAATGCAGTTAAGAGGAAAGGAACTGTTATAGTCTGGGAGAACAGAGCCAGAGAACCAAGGAAGACATTTCAATCCCATTTTAAACACAAATTTAGTATGACTCTAACCTCCCATTTTAGTTTAATTTGGGAAAAAAATTAATAAAAATTCTATTTTAAGAGTTCTAATTTATATACTTTTATGACCCTCTATTAATTTATCAACTGTGCAATCAAATATTTTACTATGAATTAACAGCTATATATGCTTAAGAGACATCTGCTGCTGCCTCACTGTCACAAGGTACTTATCGGTATTTTCAGTGAGGTCACTGTAAATATTTTCTTTTTGAGTTTATAAGAAGTCATGGCTCCTAAGAGATTACACGCTTTCCTAAATATTGAAAGATGCTGATAGGTGAAGAACAAAAAACAATATCCAAAAACCTTAGCAGAGATTTAAAGATGCTTAACAAAATACCATGTTATTTCTAGTACATAGTTGAGTAAGGCCTGAGAGATTTATCTGTATGTCATAAACACACAAAGTTCTTTAAAGATGTTCTCAACAAAGAGCAAAAAAACCCAAAACAGAGGCAGATGGTATATGTAAAGTACACGTGCTGTTCTGCCTATACATTTCCAATTATAAAAAATTCCTATGTTTTAATGATTAGTCCAATATTTTCAAGAATGACATCCTGAAACATGATAATTGCAATGAGTACTTCAAAATATTATATATATATATGCATATATTCATCTGAAGAAAACACTGCAAAGAGGATCATCTTGATTCATCCTGATACAGACAATCACTGCAAACTCTGCCCATATCAATGAAGAGCTTGAACATGCTTTTTCAGGTTGATTTGTCCCATGATATAACACTGAAAGAATTGATTTCCTGACCCAAAGACACTCTGCAAAATTTGAGCAATTCCACTGGTGTTTCATAAGATCATCCATTTGCACTAATAAAACCAGCTTTTCTTATTCATAGGTTCTGAAGGAACTATGGAAGTTATAAAATTATTTGGTGGCATACCCACATTTTGGGTTCAGTTTGAGAGCCTACATATGTGGAAGGAGCGAATTTTTCTCTGTAGTAATACAGAAATGTATACTTAGAACTGTTTTCTTGTCTCTTAGAAATGTTATTAATTCTTGAAGCAGTTACCTTATGCACATCCTAAAATGTTATTTTTATAAATTTCCGAATATACTTTCAATAGAGTCACAGACTTGAAAACTAGAAATAAATGAAAACAGGAAAGATCTGGCTCTATACAAGTACAGAAAAATTTGTTCATGAATACAATTTAGTTCACAAAAATGCTTAACGCGAGAAAATTGAGGTTTCCTATGTGTTCAGGTGTTTCACATACAATAAAAGAGGAGAGTTATAGTATTAAAATTCATAATTCCATCATATAAAGTCATATATTACAGTAAGAAGTCCCCACAGGCCAGCTGACTTTGAGACACAGCAATTCAAGTTACAGTAAAACTAAGGAAATCTATGCTTTTGCTAGAGTAGAAGTTAATGCCCAAAAAGGAGCCACTTTGTCTTATTACTTTACAGAAATCAAAGCAGTATTTTTTTCAAAAACTGGATTAAAAAGCAGTTTTACATAGATATGTTTCAGTTTCAGGCCTCAGATTAATTTTCCCATTATCCTTACTGACACTGCTGGTTGCTAACTTAGACATTTTAAATTATCTTCTTGCTTAATTACACTACTGTTGCATTTTGTATTTACTATGATCACATACTTACTAAAAATGTTGCCTGAATATGCTGTTTTAGAAGAGTCTTTCTGGACATAAAAATAACTCTGATTCATAGACAATATATGGTAATTATGTCAATAACTGCCAGTCTGGAGGGAGATAAGATTAACATGCTCTGTGCACTGAATGCAAGCAAGCATCTGAAAAAATGTGCAACTTACCGAGATATGATTATACCATTGACTTGAAGGAATTTAAACAGCTCTTGTGCCTTTTCACGGTCCCGTGACTTCTCCTTGGCTGTCAATGTGTCATAAGGCACCAATAAAGGATGACTACCTCCACCTTTAGTAAGTTGAAAGAACTGTAAGTTTTTCTACTGTAAGATTTATTCTGCTTCATGTAAAAAAGGAACTATTCATTTTTGATTGTCTTACACTGTCATCTTTCAGATTGTTTCCCTCATTATCCTAGTCTTTTTTGGTGTGGTTTGCAGAATTGTAGCTTACCTTTGCTTTCCAACTCCATTTTCTTCTTTTTGGCCCATATATTATGGTAGTTTTCTGCCATTACCTCAACCATTCCCTACATTAGCACCAGAAAAAACAAGATGCAAGATTAGGTGACAATAAAAATTCTGTAATGCTACATAATATTACAGTCTTGAGTATAGTCTACACTCACGTGATAAAGAAACATCATAGTTAAATGGAATTTCTACATTCAGCTGTTTTTTGAAGTCAGCACAAGCACAGAATATGCATATTATAACATGCTGTTGACAGCCCCTTCCCTAGGTTCATGCTTAATTTTTTCTGGGGACTCAGGAAGCACCAATGGCATGAACAGTAGAAATTTCATCTTTTAGTATGTAAATAGCATGCACCCTTTCTACAACAGTGTATCATAACTACAGTCACAAATACACTCATAAAACCTAACAAAATTCAACTCATTAATAATAATGAAACCAAATACATTCATTCCTTTCAGCATAATACATGCAAAACACAAATACGAACCTGAAGCTCCCTAGAAAGTGCCACATTAGAGAGATCAAGGGGTGTTGGGCTATATCCATTTCCCTGCAGGGGAAAAAAATATTTTCAATTAAAATAATTTAAGATAGAAGAACCAATTATTCAATTGCAATATATCTATTGTTGACCTGATTAGAATAACACCATTCCCAATTTTGTACTTTCTTGTGGAAACTGTTCACCTCTTTAGTGTACTGAAGGCACTGGATGATTAAGAGAATAGGTTTGCTGGTGTGGAAGCATGCATGTTGCTGCAGATACTTAGATCCCTCTATTCGCAACAGGTGGCAAGCTGCAAAGAACTAAACTTTTAGCCTAGGAAGAGACCAAACATGATACATTTACGAAGTGCCTTCAAAACATGACAGAACCATGTGGGAACAGCCTGAGTGATCTCTGTGCTAAAGATGAGGCAATACAACAAAAAGGTAAATTATTTTCTTGAGGAATTTACAGACTAAGAAAAAGCAGAAATGTAAGATATTAACACAACCTTCAACTGGTATAAAATCTACCATCACATCAAAGTGCTAGGTAATATATAATCATCTGAAAATTTTGCCTTTAGATTTAAAAAAAAGTGTCAAATGTGCAATCTCATTTTTCAGTCATAATTATAATCTTAACGAAAGCCCGTGTTAGGCTCTTCTGTTTGACCAAAAAGAGAAAATTGCTAGATTTATTTATTATAAAAGTCTTTAAATGCTTTGGCTCTTTTCTTTGAATGACTATATTAAAAAGCTCTTTAGTTCTTCTGAGAAAATTAACATCTATAGTCTCTTATAGCTTCATTGTCTTAAAAGCTTTTCAGAATCCCCTCTTTAGTGTTGCACAGTGTTTAGTATAGTGACAAGACTTCCAATCTCAGAACTCTACCATTAAAGTTTCTTTTCACTAAAAGAATATAAAATTTACATAATTGTTTATAATTTATCAGTAAATTAATGAACAGGCCTTTTGCTTTCTAAGCGTAAGGCTTTCTACCTTACCTGACTAGACTGAGATATGCTACGAAGCTTTTCATTTTCACGCTGATGTGTTATTGCTTCTCCTCCCTCCTTGGTCCTTTCTAGGCTCCATCCCAAAGCCAACATGGTTTTCAATGATTCTCTGGCAGGCCAACGATAAATTTCCTTTTCCTTTGAAGAAAACAAAGCAAATTTTTTCTGTATTTAGTAGGTAGAAAATGCACAATATTCTGTCCCTCTCTATTAAGTGCCACATACCACAAAAGTAAAGAAAATTTGTATATTATATGAGGACACAAAATATAGTCCTTCTTACATGAGAGAAAAGCTTTGAAATACCTACAGTTTTTTAAAAAAATTTAATCTTAGTGGCATTTATTGCTGGGATATGTGTTAGAAACTAACAGCACTGCAATGAGCCCTGGAGCAATAATGTAGATTGGACCAGGAGACCTATTCATTAATTCCACTAGCACAAAATAATAATAAAAAAAATGAAGTGCTATATGAGTGCTATAAATTAGTTAAACATGTATGTACCTTCAAATGCATCAAGCACTCAAGACCTTTCTTTAGTCTTCCTATATTTATACCTACTCACAGATACAGAAGGTTACTGAACTATACACCTCTTCATATAAACTTAACTACCGAAAAAAAATAGGCAACAGCCCATATTCCAACACTCGTTTGAAAAGTAAAAGTGTTAGAAAAATTCTGAAATCTTGTGGCTAAATTCTGAGTATGCCATATTAAGATTTTTCAAATCAATTTAATAAAAGTATTTCAGGTTGTACCATAAACCAGTTGCTCAAAATGACAGCTTTTTGGGATGGACCTGATTTTTTGTTCAAAAGTTATTATTTCAGACAACTCAGAAAATTCTCTTTGGACAGCTTGAATAACAACCCACAATGCTTGGCTCCTCTCCAAAGATTCCAAAGCAATTTACAAACCTTAGGAAACTCAACCTCTTTAATCCCTCTTGATTGTCATGTCTCTTTTCTGAACAGGAAAAATGTGATAAAGAGGGACATATGTAATTGACTTGTGTCTCTCAGTGAATCATTACAAAAATAAGTAACAGAATTCAAATTCACTTCACTGTTCTGACAACTAGAAGGCATTTGTGCCTAGTCAAGAAATTCAAAATACTTAAAATGTTTTTCATCATTTTCAACGGAATAATCTCCTACAGGTTTTACATTTTTCTACCATCCTTCTGGAAGACAAAATTGCCTTCAGATATGACAAATTACACTTTCATTAAGCTCCAGGACTTTCTGCCAGTCATTTCTCATCCATGGAAGCCTGAAAAAACTGTGCTACTGATACTTTTAAATACAAATATGCCTAGGCCTATTAAGAAACAATGCACATTATGCCTAATGGAAGCAAGTTATAAAACACTTAGTTTAAGATTAACTGAGAAACCACTTCAGCATAAAGATGTACCTATTCTTAACTGTAAGGATTCTTTTGTGCCTCCGCCTGACATTTAACAGAATGTACTTGAAATGGATTTTTAAAAGCACACAAATCAATCTACTTCACAGTGATGCAGCTGAAATGTCCTCTATTACCTTTTCAGCTAAAGTTTTGAAAGGTCTTATTAACGGGTGAGTCTTCATATTTTCATCCAGTGAAACACCATATTTCCATCCACTATTAGTCTGAAAAAGAAAGAAAAACCAACCAAAAACCCCACTGAAATAAGATGAGAAAAAACATCGATAAGTGAGAGCAAGTTAGCCAGTCTCTTTTGTCACATCAGACTGCTGACCCACCCCAAGAGCTGCTCGGTGCCACAGGAGAGGAGTGTGAACCCATCTGTGGACATGCAGGAACAAAACATGCCTGAGACAGAATGGATGCCACCTAGGAGTATGGGTCTCATAATACCAGTCCTGAGCCGAACTTACACTGGCCCATTTCAAGTGGACTCAGACAGTACTGACTGAGGCAAAATTGTCTCAGTTCTCTGGGGGACACAGTCAGAGACACCAACAGATCAAGAACTGAAGAATGTTACTGTAATGAATCCTTTACCTTAAACAATTGAAATTTATGGTTTGAAATTAATCTGTGTATATTTACAGATGCATATGTATGTGCACCTTCCTCTACAAATTTGCATACGTAGGACCCCCAAAAATGAATTATTTTATATAACTCTTCCATAAAATTGCTATTCATCTGTTACTAATTGTTATTATAAATTATTTAAGAATTCATTGCCTTGTAGGTCTTTAGAAATAATGAAACAGAAATGTGACATAGTGACAGAGCATTTGGAAAATTATAAAGAAATTCAATACCTAACAGGCTTCTTAAAGCTAAGAAGAAAGAAAAGCTGCAACAATTTCTCTGAAATAAAAAATTACTTTAGATTGTACTTTCTTTGATTATGGAGCTGCTGCAGTAAAATGGAATCTCTGACTCCCAGTCAAAAAACATCATTACCAGGCAAAGTGATGCCTAAAGAGCTATATACACTTACTTTAAAAATTTAAAAAAAAAAAAGAAAAAAAAAAAAAACAACCACCAAAATCCCAAACAAACAAAAAACCCCAAACCAAACTCCCCTTTTTCAGTCCCCTCAAGGCTCTCCTGATAAATTCTTTGAAAAAGTGATGAATTGCAATGCATTTTCTTAAGCAAGAGTTTTCTTCCACATATCCCAAAATAAATATGTAGACATCCATACACTCTGAACAAGGGCCTATCAGTTAAGTTGTCCAGTTTCAATTTCAATATTCACCCTAGGAATTATTATTTAGTCCGGGACAGTAACCAGTCTTAAATTAACTCCTACCTTTTCAAAGGCCCATTTATCATGGGAATGTTCAGCGTACTTGCTTACGATGTACTCCAACTTCTCAGGAAGCACAAGGCTGTAAGCAAGGAGGGCTATGGTTATTCAATCATTCAAGTTACTGCAGTCTGATTTATGAAAAAAATGTCAGCATAATATAGTACTAATCAAAATGCTTCATGTCCCAATGAAGGCAAGGCATTTGGCTTGGGAATTCTCTATTTTTTCAAAGAAATGCCATAAAAAAACGCATAGATGTAATGGCATTTGTATAGAACCTTCAAGTAAATAGCAGTAACACTCTTTACAACTGACAATCATGAAGAAACAAAATCTTGTTTCACCATAACCTACAGGTAATTTTGTTGCTAATTCTTTATACAAAATAATATTAACATGGATGTTTCACACTACATAATGATGGAAGGATAAGACTTTAGTAGCAAGACTGAGCGAGTGATCCTCAGTTCTTGAATATAAAGTCTGTATTTTAAAAGCACAAGATTACTAGGAAGACTGAATCTCTATTTAATCATCCTACATGATCTGCTTATTTTACCATATCCCTTTTCTATAGATCAATTCTCAAAATTAAGTGAAGATTTCATAAAAATTAGGCTACAGACCAATTGAATCACCAGATTTTTGTAATCTTGTACAAGTTCTCAAAAGCACACACTAAATAATGAAGGTTTCTAATTTATCTATCCCAAACATTTGAAATATTAGGCAGTAGAGTACACAATAAATATAGAATTTACTATTTTGTCTGCAGACATAAGATGGAAATATTTAACATCTGTTCAGGGCTGAGAAGAATATGGTTTATGTCTGATAAACAGGACATGTTGCAGTGAAGTATTCAGCAGAAGGAAGCAAAAATCCCTGTACTACTTCGGAAAGTCCTTATACCACTAACAAATCAGACACCAGCCAACTCTCCTGACAGAAGATTAAAATATGGTCATAAGGAATAGTATAAAAATATTTAAGGGAAGGAAATCACTATGAATTATATGACTCACTTTGATGTGCTGACAGGTTTGGGATCAAAGTTTCCTTCTGGATCCACCGAAGTCTGCTTTTCCAAAGTCGACATAATTCGTGTATCTAAATAATCAGGGGGCAAGGCACCAGCTATAGCACTTAGACAAGGCAAAGCCATTCGAAAGAGCTCTGGATCATACTTCTGCAGGAGAGATAGGAACTGGTTGGAAAATCCAACAGAAAAACATGCAAAATGTTAGTGAAATCCAAGCAGCCATAGGCACGTACAAATATTAGAAGATGAAAACCAATGTTTAAAATCCGAACACAGAGCAAAATTATTGTTGTATGACATCTATTTTCCATTATATCAACATAATGTATTTTTAAGGCTACTCAGATTGACATGTGAGTATGCTGACACTGTAGGTATATGCAGTATGAGTTCAACTCCAACTTTCTTTGGGCCATGAAGGCCTATATAGGGAGGATCAAGGATTGTTTGCCTAGTTACAAAGTATGATCATCTGTAAAATACTGCCTTAGTTCTAAAATTACTCATTCCTGCACAATCAGCAGAAGCTGTTGTCATTTTGCCTTTCGTTTACCCTGCACCATTTCTTTTAAAAAGATGCTCATTAAAAGAAATTGTGATTTACTGTATCAAAGTAATTTCAGCATTTTTATTAACATCAAACTTGTAAATATCTTAGAATGAAAAAGAATGGTGGAGAATACTATAGGTCAGCAGATCAGATTTACAAAACTCTCCTTTCACTGGACTAACAACCATTTACAGAAAAATGAAAATGTTATTATAGAGAGCCACCAGTATTGGCAGAAACTTATAATAACAAATATTGGCAGAAACATATAATTTATCTGTTAAAATGTAAGATGCGCTGATTGGAAACATTTGATTGCATCAGGCACTCCTGACATTCTTTACACTTGTGAAAGCAGTAAGAGAGGGGTAAATGTTACTAAAATCAAATACAAATAAAGCTTAAAAAGCCATTTCAGAATAATGCAGAGACCATTTTTATTTCCATATTAAAAATAACAATGCCTAGAGGAGCAATCATCTAAATCTGTTGCTTAGAAAGAGAACAAAAATCCAGTGAGACAAAATGATTATGATTTTTTATTGTCCTAAAGCAAAAACTGATTTTTAATTGGCCAAATTTTGATCCCAAGCAACCACAAAAATGTTTACTCAGTAAGACATTTCTCCTATCAGAAATGCAACTTTTTCTTACTGAAAAAGTAAGCTAAAAAGTCCCAATATCACACTTTGTAACAGGAAAATGGAAAAGTGTTTATTTCATAGTATGTTACATCATATCTCTTTCAGCTGGGCAATAGCTGGAAAACTAAAGAAATACAAATATATATTTGAAGACAGACAATGTAAATTTATTCTGCATTTACCTACAATTTGATAAGCACATACATATATTTATTAGAATAAATTTTATGTCAGTAAAAAGTAATTTGGAATGTTTAGTAGAGCAGACAACACTGATGTGTTAGTGCTGTGAGAACTAAACATTGCTAGTGTGTATATATCTCCTCATTACTAGTGTAAGGCTTATGGGTATATCAAGCAAAGATTTGACATTTCATCAGTTTGGAGAGAATCTTTCAAGACTGAGTATTCAATTTTCCACTTCATTAAAAGCATTCATTGCTGTATCTCCCATATTAGATGAATCAACAAAAATAGGAACTTTCTGATCTTGGCACAGCAAATTATCACTGTAATGCTTTTATACCCAGCCTATAATGTGAATGTGAATTGCAGTCATTACCTTATGAGACAAGGAATCAAATATTCCCCAGAAAAGTTTTTCAGTTAAATGTAATTCTTCTTCTGCTGCAATTCCATAGCTTCCCATTCCTGAAGGTAGACAGTAATATTTCCAGCACTGCTCATAGTGATTTGTCAGAAGCTAGATTTTCAAGAAATAAAAATGCATGTGTAACATTGGTATTTAACAAAATAAAAAATTGTTATATTAAACAGTTAAAGGTGTCTATTATTTTATTATTTGTTATTTTATTATTAGTTTATTATTTGTGTCTGTCTCTTCATTTCCAATGGCTCAGAATAATGGTCTTTTTTTCTTCTTTTAGTTTTTGGAAGAATAGCAGAGCCCATACTGTGACAGTATAAAGCCTGTATTATCTCCAGCTCCTGCTGTGGGATTCTCAGTGGTTACAGGGAGTAGCAGAATCTCAGGATTGTGATCATTTGAGTACAGACTAGCTCACAGGATAAAAATAGATACAGTGAAATGGGTATAAGGCAGCACATGATAGATTCTGATGAAAAGTTTTACATTTTCATATAGATTTTACTCCTGTCATTTGTAGTTGATGGCTTTAGTAGTATTCAAAACACTGCAAAAGACACCTGCAGTACACCCTCTTGGCTGTGACTGCTCAGCTCGGGAAAAATTGACAGAAAGAATTATCATACAGGAAATCTGTAAAGTTAAAGAGCTAGTATGTATGATTATTGGCGCACTTTCCACATAATTTAAAATTTCTACAAGTTTCTTCTGTAGACCTAAAAATTCCTATTCCATGGAAATTTTAAAAAAAATTTCTAGTATCAGACTGGAATCTTGACATTTTAGTTTTTACTGCAATTCTGTATAAGAAGGTAAAATAATTTAAAAGACCAGACCAAATACTCACTCAACACCACACTTTTAGTCAAAAATTAATGATGCTCCAGAGTATGTTTGTGAATATTGCAGCTCTGCTTTAAAGTATGATAGAACTTCAATTCTTTCCCAAAAAGACACAGACCTAAGATCAGGCTTCTTTATCGCAACAGAAAAGTGAAACAAATCTGACAGAATAGTTCTAAATAAGAGTTATTTATCATCTAACAACTGTAATTCTCTTTTTACAGAACAAAAGGATAGATAAAACTTCAGTTACAGATTACTCAAAAATAAAAGGTGAATTTTCTTCCCTGATTCCTGTCTCTTAGATTTCACTCAAAATTCATTCCTGGACTGTGCATGCCACCAAGAGTTATTATAGCTCATATAGCAGAAGAAGAAATCTCAAGATAACACTGACATTTAAATTGATACATTCAAATACTCTTTTGCTGAAGCAAGGGGAAAGTCAACAGTTCACTGACTGATGATACAAAATTGCATCATCAACTTACTGTTTGCATCAGGCATGATTTCACAAATTTTGCAAACATTACATTTAATTTGAAAGACTTTACAAAACAATAACATTATTTTCAATTCAGAAGTAATTTTACATTGCTTTACCCTTCCCATTCTGTTTGAAAAACCAAGACAACAAGAGTTTATTTTGAAGTTTTATGCTGGATGCTTGTACAGAAAGTATTTACCTTCAGAGGCATTTTACAATATTCATTGAGCAGGGGCACATCAAAAACCAGCCTTCTCAACAGCTGTTGTAGCATAGAGGGACGCAAATGGCTGTAATTTAAAAAAAAAATTGTTATCAGCAAAATTCATAGAGTTCAGTGTAAATGAAATAAAAATTGAAGTCAATTTACATATTGGGATACAAAACAATCATTAAAAGTATTTTGAAAAAACAATGCTAGGTGCTTAAGGAATCTCACTATCTACCTATAGAAGGCTGTAACACAGAAAGTTCTGCTATTTCTGAACCCTCTTAAATGAACAGACATCTACATTTCAGCTCCTGAGACAACACTGGTCATTTATTTCGTGCAAGAATAAAATAGTGTTAGGTCTACACTACAGGCAAAGAAAGAAGTTGTTAAAATACATGTTCTGCACAAGAGAAATAAACGTGTACACAGGTACCATACGTACTGGCAAATAGCAAGCAGGCATTCCTCAATGGCATCCCTTTGAGCTTTTGTGAGGGACCGTCCCTTGGATAACCTATATATTGTGTGAAGCATGGAGTCAACCAGAGAGGCATGATGCTCTGTTCCAGAAAAGAGGGGAGCACATCTTTTGAGTAACGGAAACACAGCTGAGCAAATATATCTATTTAGTGCAAGAGCTGCCTCTGTGGTACTTAGAGAAACCTGTATGAAGTAGTAAATGATTGTTAGTATCACATGGGATATAGGTTACTAAATATGAAGGCTATAAAACATAATAACCTAATAGTCATTAAGTCCCCTAAACAGCTGGGTATATACATGAGGACTAAAGCCATTTCTTTCTCAACTGGAGAAAATCCAAGCCATCCATTTATATCCTGTCTCTTACACCCCTGCACTCTGAACCAATAGCAGCAGAAAAGAATATGCAGCTTCTATCTTTAAACAGGTTAGAAAACCCCACTAAGCATTAAATAACACTTGTCATCTCAATTTTTCATATACCTGGATTTTCACCGTAATTATTTGAAACAAACATGAAATAAAAGCAATCATTAGGCCAATTGCAGAATGCTTGATGTACTCAATGTATCAAAAGATTTTTAACTACTTTTACACTTCATTAGGTGCTACTGAATGCTTATAATTAGACTTATGCACTATAAATTAATAGTAAGTGAATTAATATTTATTTTGTTTTATAGAGAGCCTATAATGCCTTTTTTTTCAGAGCTGTTTTGACTTGAAATTCCAGTTTTTACACTTACAGAGCCACTATATCCAGCCACTGCACCTAAACTCAAAAGTGAAATACGTACTGTATCCAAAGAGGCAGAAGATCTTAAATCTGGTAAAAATCCAACTTCCAATAGGTGAAGGAGGAAGCTTTGGTCCTTAATACCATAGACACGGTCCAAGAAGAGTACCATGGGTGCTTTATGATCAGGACAGAAACTGGCAGACATGTCTGGCTCATTTACTGTGCCATCTACAAGAATATACAATGCAATTTTTAACAGTAGATAACTGATAAAACAAGAAACACCAAGGCAATGAAAGACATTATAATTACATTTAATATGTAAAATCACATACTCAAAAAAATTATATTCTTGGTAAGTTTTGTTCTACGCTGAAAAGTAATAGTTTAGAATAGTACGTTTTTATTATTTTAAAAACCATATTATTTTGCAAATTAATTATCTTTCACTCTTAAATGAAAGCTTAGAAATGAATGGTAAAATATTCTACAAATGACTGGATAATGTGGAAATACAAAGGGACTGAGCCCAAGCTTAAATATTTTACCTAAAGAGGTAGCATCGCTAGAGCCACTGCTGGAGACAAAGTA
The DNA here is from genome assembly GCA_013390045.1 of Picathartes gymnocephalus. Classification (NCBI taxonomy): domain Eukaryota; kingdom Metazoa; phylum Chordata; class Aves; order Passeriformes; family Picathartidae; genus Picathartes; species Picathartes gymnocephalus. Next base: position 14,369 of record WEKY01018853.1, on the reverse strand, counting down.
CTGTCCCATTAGTGTGATAATTTAAAGTATTTCTTATGTTCTTACATTCTCTGCTCTACATGAGCAAATATCTGTGCTACTGGAGCAGCTGTAATTGATGCAGATCTAATTAAAATTTGAAGAACAGTGCTCTGCTTGCATTCAACTCTAACAAAACTGCTCTATTTTACATCTGAAGGCTAATGTGGAAAAAGACTTTAGTAAAAGATAAATGGTCTAATAAAAGTATTGAAGTTACCTTTGTTAACTGTGGACAACTTTAGTGGTATACTTATAATTCCCACCAAATCTTCTGTTGGCACCAGGGATCGAAGAATTGATCTGATTCTAATAGCTTCCCCTTTTCCACTTTGAATAAGCTGGTAGAAAAATTTATCAAATAAGAAATTTAGTAGTGATGAACATAAGAAAATTTTTCCTCAAAATATTTCCATTCATATTATTTTTTTCAAACACGGGAAGAAAATTCACAGAAATTCAATTTATCCAAGAATGAATGAAGTTGCCAAATTCAACTGTTTCTACATTTCTATCTGTTCTTATTTCACAATATTATAAATTCCCAATAATACATAAAACTCCACATTGATAAGATTCCTAAACCAGCCAGATATAGCGATGAAACCAAAACTTATGAAATGTTCATGTTACCTAGAGAACCCATGGTGCCAAATTTTGAGCTTGCTTTTTACACTACAAATGGATGCAGACCTGTGTGATGCATCCGCAAATTTTTCTATTATTTCTATGCTGCAAAAACTTCAAAAGGCAATTACAACAATGAGGTGAACAATTCCTTTCAACTTCTAGCAGAAATCAAGTATATATAACCTGTGCCTGAAAATCTCTATCGGTAATTTCTATAACATGAAACTACTGTGTCTGGCAATAGAGAGCTAAATAGATCTAATAAACTTAATAGTTTTTGTAATAATTAGTAGGGAGACTGCAAGCCAAACTTCTTGCTCTTACTGTATTGAGATACATAGAACATTTTCAGCTGAGTTTAAGCTACAAAGGATTTTAAGCACCAACAAGCAACAGTCAGTTTAATTAAAACCATGTCTTGCACTTTGCTGTTACAGGCATTACAGTTAAAACACTTACTTTACATATTTTTCCATGTATTCACATAGTGTGGGCACCATGTTTCATCAATGCACACTAAAAGCAGTCCTGTATCACATTCTTATAAAAATATTTATGGTTTTCTAGAGAATAATATAGAGTCAATTTCAGAAGTTATTACACTGGTCACTTAATTGTGCAACACTTCTAGCTCATATTTCCTTTGATGCCATTGTCATGTAAAATTATCAAAATTTTACATAAATAGAAAAGCATAAAGAAATCCAAAGACCATGGTTCTTCATAAACAGCTTGCAGGGAATACATCTTCCTAGACGCAGCAAGAAGCCATAAAGTCTACCTTCTGAAGGGAAGGAGACTTAGAACAGAGAAAGGTTTAGCTGGACATGTACAGTTATGTTTACAAATCTCCTACATTTTCTGAGCAAGTGGTAAAATGAACTTACATGCATTTCTGGTGCACAGCGTCCAAGTAAATCTATAAGAGCTGAGTAAAATGACATGATTGCATTTCCCATGTGCACAGTCTCCTCTTCCTCATCACTAAAAAGTGAAAAATAACAGTGAGCATTTTTTGCTAATCTAAGTTTACAGCTCTTCTCTGGACCTAGAGACATGATCCAGAGACTGTGCATCAGACATACTCATCCCTTTGGCTCTGGACTAAAGGGTTTTTATCCCTCGGGTAGGCATGCAGTCAAACTGTAATAGCTGATTTCTCATGAGCCTTCCACCTTCCTCTTTTACTTTACCTTAACTTTAGCTTCATTCCTCAGCAGTTTTCTCATTTGTTTTGTCCTTCAGGCATTTTCTCTCTGTAATTCTTTTTCCACTTTTATCTAGCTAATGCTTTATGAATACCATATGACAACTGCTTGTGGATGTGAATCTCTAATTCTCTCTGTTTGTATAATGCCTTACACAACAGGGTCTATTACCCACACACTGCAAGCATGATTAAACGAGCTATTAAATCCTCATTTGCCAAACAAGCATTCACATTTACTTACCCTTCTCTTTTATATGCCTGGGAAGGAAGGTCACGGCTAGGATTCTCTGAGATCCTGATAGCTTCCTGCATAGCAGCCAGCAAACCATTTCCTCCTTCTCCCCTCAGATCTGGCCCGAAGCACTCTGGCCGCCGAATAAGGAGCTTGACAACAACACTTGCATTTTCCTCAACACTTTCACCTGAAGACCAAAAAAGCATTACACATATTTTCTCCTAAAATGTATTCTTAAGTCAGAAGAAAATGTCATTTTCTCCTAATTCTTACAAAATATAAAACAAATCCTCATCCTGAGGCACCAAAGCTGAGATTCCCCTGCAGCCCATGGCGAAGACCATGGCGAGGCAGCTGTGCCCCTGCAGCCCATGGAGGATCACAGGGATACAGAGATCCACCTGCAGCCCGTGGAGGAGACCCACACTGCAGCAGGGGGATGCCTGAGAGGAGGCTGTGAATCTATGGGGCCTGTGCCGGAGCAGGGTCCTGGCAAGGAGGGACTGGGAGACCCACGGAGAGTGGAGCCCACACTGGAGCAGTTTTCCAGGTAGGACTTGTGGGGAACTCACTCTGGAGCAGCCAGTCCTGGAAGGACTTCAGTCCATGGAAACGTGCCCCACATTGCAGCAGTTTGTGGAGAATTTTGTCCCCTGGGATGGACTCATGTTGGAGAAGTTTGTGGAGGACTGTCTCCCATGGGAGAGACCCCATGCTAGAGAGCACAGGAAAGACCCTTCTCCCTGAGCAGTGGCAGAATTATACATTGATGTAACCCCATTCCTGGTCTTCCTGTGCCAAGGAATTCCTAAGGTGATTTTCTCCCATGGCTACAGATTAATCTACTCAGTTATGTGATTTGCAAAAAAATGAAGAAAATAAATACAACTAACTATGAAGATTCAAAAAAAAATGTACAATAATAAGCACACACCAATAGTCTTGTGTTTGTAATGAGAAGGGTATGCATTCACCTCTCTTTAGATTGAACATATTTTTATGGTTAGGAAGTTAATTTAAAGGAAACCTTTTGATGGAATGTGGATGCCAAGAAATTAGACTTACTGTTAGCAAAAACTGCAAATCGTAAGAATGACAGGTAACGTTCACCCTCTATTGGGTTCCATCCAATGTCTGGATATCCTTTAGCCAGCAACACTGGGCAGCTCTGCAGGCCACAGCCTGCCAGGTAGGTAACAACCTGCAATACAGAAGCAATCATTTATTCATATGCTTTGAAATATTTTTCTAAAAATAGCTGTAAACCAGAATGAGCATAGTATTTTTTTTTTTTTTTCCCAATCACAAGGGTTTTTTTATATTCTGGGCATTTAACCTAAGAATCTAACAACATAGCTCATTATTTTATCAGTCATAGGGTTTTTTTAATGAAAAAATGCTAACACTCTGTTTCTGAAGTTACCCAATTATATGATGACACAAAAATGCAACAGGAACAAATGTGGAATGTGAAAAGTAGAATAAAATCTCATAAAATCCAGATCTTTTTGACAATACATACACAACTAAAATACTACTGAATAACTTTAAAATCACATCAGTAACCATGTATGATTTATTTACTACAACAGCAAAATAAACATTCATCAAAAGTTTATGTAGTGTAATTCTAATTTTAATGGATATGAAAAACATTACATTTTTCAGATGACTGACAAATATCAATGAACAGTTTTAAGAGTCTGAACCTAGAAAGATTAAAAAATTTTGGTAATACAAAAATTTCTAACACAAAGTTTCTTATCAAGAGGAGTATCTTTAACTAAAGGAAATCTTTGAGAAATTATGACAAATTTCTTTAATTATAGTAAACTGAATTTCAGAAATATTCAGAATAATTTCTCATTCATCTAAAAGGAAATTTGCAGATTACTGTGTATTTCAAATAAAATTAAAAATCATATGTTTGTACAGCGGACAACACAAGTATGGTTATAGAACTTAAAATAGGTAATGAACATGAAGATTCTTCCATGAACTTTTAAAAAAAAATACAAATTATAATTTCTTAAAATGGTAGGCAGGCAAAAATGGATGGAAAAAGGGAGATATATGATGAGATTATACTTAGTCATTATCCAGCGCCCTAAGAGAGAAAAAGTTAAGAATTTAAGAAGAATTATACGTCTGCTGATACAGTATACAAATTGCCTGAAAAGGCTGGAACAGTGGAAAAATGGGTTGATGTGAAAAATTTGCTTATTGTAGTATGCAGTAAGGAAGTTACTCAGAGCGCTCTGTGGAAAAAGTATGTCATTCCTAACAGGACTTGATAGTTTTCAAGCATTTATTCAGCAGATATAAGTGAATACATACTTGTAGGAGTCTAGAACTGCAGCTCATATAAAATGTGAGAAAACCAGTAGAATAAATCTCTTTCTCCGCTTTTAAGATTTTACAATGTTATCACCAAGCCATATAGTTTTAATATATTCAGTTTACTACAGTATGTCATCAAGCCATGGGATACATGTCTTGTAGAATCCTCTATCTTCCACACAGTCACAAATTTGCAATAGAAAGAATTTAAATTTGCATGGCAAAAGTTCAAAAGTTAGGTTGTATTTGTGTAATTTATTTGCTTTGCACACAGTTTTCACAGTATAAACTTTAGTCACATAGAAGTGCTGTATCATTCTGTGAAATGCTGTATCATTCTGTCACATCCATCAACTAATATCCAGACAGTATTCGTGTTTTCTAGTTATTTAGTATATAGATTTGTTTACTGAATAACCTCCACATACTGCACTAGATAAAGTTATTGAATCACCAAAGATTATTAAATTTATTGAATCACATTGCAGCCAATACGTTATGGTTCTTACAGCTAAAATGACTAATGAATTTCAGAAGCCCAGTCTGAGCCAGCCTGATTTTTCAGCATAAAATACTGCTTATGTTACAGCTGCTATCTGTTACTGCTTGAACACTGAGGATTTGTACAGTGCCAAGTATTTCAGTTAGCAAAGTGCCAAGTATTTCAAGGTAAAAAATCAGTAAATGAGAAACATGATCAACAGGGAAATTTAGTTTAAATTGTTTGCTCTACAATAGTTTCCATGAAAATATAAGACAGTCCACTGGTAGTGTTCCAGTCACTAGTGTTGTATCCCAAGGATTGAAATCAATACCATTCAATTTCTTATTAATGACAGGACAGGGTGCACTCAAAAATTTTGCAGGTGATAGAGAATTGCCAATTCTTCTCAACAGTATATTGCCTAATAAGTATATTGTGATGATATCTCATACCCTTTCCACTCATATTTTTGTCTCTTTTCCCCAAGCTATCCCTGTAATATGCCCATTTATTTCAATTTCACAACTTTTCCTCTCCCACACCATATACTGATCACCAACAGTCCCATGAGTTCCACTGTCATCACAGGATCCTCTCATACTACATTGAGATTTTCCCTGTTCTAGGCTATCATTTAGGTGTTTAATGGTTCCCTCCATTTGTACTAAACCCTGCCTTCTGTTTTCTGTACCCCAGTGCTCTGCTAGCATGTCTAACTTGCTTTACTTGCTTTCCTCCTCTTCTGTGTACTTCCATCTCTAAATCTGTTTTCTTCCTGTGATGTACAAATAACTTTCATGCCATATTTTACAACATTTTACCACTTTTTCTGGTTCATCCTACCTTTCCTCACATTACCCTTTACTCCCAACCGTTATCAATGACTTGAATTCTGCATTTAGTTTCCCCTTGACCCTACCCATAAAATCCTGTTCCACCTTTCATCTTCAAATACCTGCCCTTCCATTCTCTTAGCTCTAGCCTCCATCCCCAAAAATCTCTGTGATTTAAGAGCTGTGTCCTTTCTTACCATTCTTCTCTTAATTCTCAATTATTTCCTCCCCAAACAACACTTCTTGATATTCCTGTTTCATGTCTTTTTTCTTGTCGTCTTTTCTACCTGATACCAATAGTGAAAGGATGCAGAAGATAGAAATAATTCTCTTTTGCTCTGATTCCTGATACGCTAAAGCAAAATCAGGGAAAATACTGCTCAGTCAACCTTACCTTGAAACAACACATACCTAGAGTGGGTATTTCTGAGGATATCGTACCTAAAAACTACTATGACCAAACTGGCCCTTTTAAACCCTTCTAGCACACATACACCATTTAACAAATGAGTAGATATGTCAGAGTGGCCACCCACCTTATCAAGATCTGGCTCCTCCAATGCGAGTGCAAGCTCGTTGTTGTCCATTACAGAGGCTGCTGCCACATCGAGTGGTGTCGAACCCCTCATTGAAGGAAATGCTGAAGAAGAAAGGTAATATACAGTAATTAAATTGAGTTTGCAGTAATCACAGTCACGCAGCAGAGGGCAGCAATCACGCTGGAATCCAGAACATAAATATATTCGTAGTACATTTTAGGGCAGCTCTTCATTCAAGAACGCAGTCAACAGTTTTCAATAATGTGAAAATGCTGACATTTCTTTCTGACTTCACATCCACATCTGTAAGCATACTCAACCACAGTGGTTTTAAATGCAGATGAAAAAAATCAGTATTAACAATATAGCAAATCAGAGGAACGCTATTTCCTTAGGCGGGCAACATATTAACTACGTAACTCTGCACAGCCTTATCAACTCGAGATTTTAAAACATGCCTGTGTTTAGCAAAAGGAGAAATTTCAATCTTCAGTTACCTCTTTTCCTTCTTTAATATTTTACAATTTTCTGTGTTTATTATGGCCGAATGCAGGCATGAACAGCTAAACCACTGTGAAATCACATGCTATCTTGACTTGACATATCTTATTATTGCAGATATCTATATAGGCAATAAAATTTTCCTTGGGTTACAAAATCTAATGCATATTCATAAAAAAACATACATTCAGTGTTCAAAAGAAAAATACGAAATTTGCTTCAGTAGCCTAAGTTGTAGAGGCAAGGAAAATTAAACCAGATGAAATAGGCAAGCACCATTAAGTGTCAATTTAATCTTAGATTTCAAACCACAGTGATTTTGAACAGAAAAATGTCAAAATGTATGTTTAATACTAATTTTTTCAAGGTGTTTAAAAACACAGACTATTCTGTTTCTAATACAACTCATAGACACGTAAGCGTGAAACAAAAGTGAAAAAAAAAAGCATTGTAGGTGAAACCACAAGGTGGTTTAAGCATGTTTCAGCTTGCTATACAAATGAGACACCATTGTTGTGATATCACAGTTGCTCCTACTCTTGCTTTGAGATGTTGCAGCTACATGGCATACCCAGTCCAACACTGCTGTTTTCCAGTAAGTAACTGAGATGCTCAAACATGGCCTTTTGGTTCTGACGACTAATGCGACAGAAGTAGCACAGGAACCGACAACAGCTTGCCACCATCTTAGGAAAAGCGATCTGCTGGAGAGGAAATTTGACAAAGCAGTGAAATATGTTAATTACCAATCTGTTCCAGTTCTTCTTCCTACACTCCTAACAAGGAAAGTATCGTGAAGTTACCAAGGTGATAAGCAACTGACAGTTTCTTTGGTTCTAACTTAAGAAAGGACCCATATTTCCTTTTAACTTTCATTAGGCCATTAAAGTGCTGAAAAATCATTTTGCAGAGAACTATAGGTGACATATAAGTGTGAACTGACAAGTTTTTACCTTCCCACCATTCCTTCACAGACAATACATGTCTCAATGTAGCCTCATGATTAAACCATTTATTCCAAGAAGCTGGAGATCTAGCGTAAACAATCTGCTGCCACAACTTAGAAAAATGCCCAATCTCTAAACCACAGACTACATTTCATGATCACTCATTCCATCTCACAACACTGAGCAGAAAGAAGTGTTCATGATATGTACCTACTGTCTACATGCAATTCATAAAGACAGAGACATAAAACAGGTTACTTTGGGTGGCCAGATACATTTAACGGCACAACACCAGGTTACTAAGCAGTGTTCTAAGTCTGCATTTCCTTTGAAGGATATAATGGTAATTTCTGTAAAGCATTTTTGTAGATCGGTGTTATTAAAACTTTCTAGGGAAATGTCCTTCATAGAATTAGAAGGCATTGGGGGGTTATACTTTTTTTTGGGTTTTGGGGTTTTTTATCATCTTTGGCTCTACATACAAGTTGTAGCAAATCCAGGGTGTTGTAATACCTATAAATTAGCAAAGTGATTATAATTTTATAATTAATTGTTTCTTGGCTTGAAATGCAATAGAAAAACTAAAACTGGTATGTGAATACTTCATAAAACTGCAGTGGTATAGGCAGATTCAATGTACAACATTTAAGAGAATTATATGAGCAATATGACCAAAGAGGCAAAGAAAGAGAGGTGCAGCTGCACATAAATACGATCAAATTATGAAAGATTGAAAGACAGAGAAAAGATAAGCAAAAGATTGTATATTGGGCTGAAAATTGTTCCAAATCCATAAGAATGAGTGGCCAGGAAAAAGGAAATTAGATAAGCAATACTGGGATCAGAAGAGACCACTCTTTTTGGGATGCAGGCAATAGGATAAAAATATCAGGCATGAGCAAAGAGAAGAAAGAAAATATGCATGCTTCACTTCTCACTTTCTTCAGGAGTGAAAATTTTCAGTTAGGCTTCTTAAAGTTTATGCCACTCTGCCTTTAAAATAACACGTATATATTCAAGCATAACACTAAGAAAAGGGAGAACACAACACTGCAAGAAAATTTTTGCTCAATTCAAGTACATGAATTTGAGCATTAAAATTTAAACTGGTTTTAGTCTCTTATTATAATTTATTGGTAGTAACACTTCATCTAAGATGAAGAGGTAAATTTTCCTACCAGAGATACACCTCCAATAAATGCAGTTAAAATATATATTTAATTTAAGAACAAAACATTTAACAATCCTATTAAAAGAAAATTGAAACACCTATAACATCTCAGGTTTTAGAAATCAAGACTAGGCTACTGGGCTTCTCCCTCTAGTAAAATAAAAAAGATTCTACTTTTTTCATTAAGGGATACTTTAATTTGGACAAACAAAATCTTCCCTAAATGGGATGTATTTTTGTTCATTTCTTAAATATCCCACTATATTTTTGGGGGGTTCAAAATGCAAAACACATAACAAATTGTGGTGAAATTACCTGAGATTTATCTCCTCCAAGCACATTGACCATCACATCCATAACAGTCTCATGCATGCCCAAGACTCTCATTAAGTTAGGATGCTGATAAAACACCTTGTTGTTCATTATATCCCTAAAATGGAAGAAAAGACAATATGTTTTTCAGAAACCCCAAATTAATTTAAGTCGATGCATTAAGGTTTCAGAAGTATGCATTCATTGTATTAATATAATTTTAAATTCTTAGAATTCAGCATAATATAAAAACCCCTGAGAACAAAATGCTTCGCATTTCAACATGCTCTCATTCCTCTAATTCTCAGAGATTCTTCATAATAAGAATATTAACCTCCAAATTATTTCAAGATGGCAATTCTTCATCTCTAAATTGCTCCTACCATCTGTTCTGTTTAAGTAAAAAAAAAAATCTGTGATGATCTAAGTGGAAAAGAATATGTTTTGTTAGGCTTTAAGTTGAGAACAGGGATCAAGAAAATGAAATTTAATCAATCATATTTCTGCAGTAACCTCTTAATTAATTTCCTCAGTTCACACACTCAAGACAACAAATAGACTTAGTATTTAAGGTTATCTGTTCTCTCAGAACTGGTATATAGGTCTACTATGAAGGACTATTTTAACTTTTTCTTTCTGCCCACCATTATCTCAACATTTTCTAGAATCTGCTGTATTGGTTCCATAATTCAGAACACAATTTATGTGTTTCAAAATAATCCAGGGATCAGATTTTAATAGAATCCAGGGATTTCTAATATTTTAGGACAACCTGTTTAAAACACATGACAAATAACTGGCATCATGCTTGTTTTAAAGAAATACAGAAAACTGAAAGTGGTTGAGTCTCAATACAGCACCTCTTGGAAGGTGTTTATATACACACCATGTTTACACAAAATGTATCCTTTATCCCTCATATAATTCTCAGCAAATCTGCTAACTCAGCATCAGGGACAAACTGGGCAATACTGTTGCACACTGACTAACGAATCATTACCATGACTTGATCAATTGAAATGAAGAGATTAGTCTTTGATATTTTTACAAAAAACAATACATTTTGCATTGAAATAGTAAGAACATAATGGAACTTTCTTACAATTGTTGTAAAGGAGAGAAATTGTTTAATATTCCTGAAGAAAGACAAATAAATACAGTTCTCAGGTAACAATACTATAATTTTCCCTCTTTCTAAATGCATCATTTTAATTGAAGTAATTTACTTTCTGTGATTTTTTTTCTTCCAAAGTTAAATGGCCTGATCAGCATTTAGTCAAATGAGAAGAGTAAAAGACATGCAGGAATGCACCATCAGACCACTGTTTAACAGAGGTAACTTTATAGCAAAGATGCAGAAAATATTCTCACATCATCAGGTGCTATATAAAGGAAATTTCTGTTGAATTTCCAATTGAAAAGACACCAGCAAGTTTATTCATACATACATGAAATATAAGATGGGCTTTAAGTTTGGGAAAAATGCAGCATAGATATACACCAACAAACATTTTAGTGATCTTTTTCTCCGGAGTGGCTTAAATGTGTACTTTGATGAGAGTTTAAGCACGAGGCTTAACTGTATTTAAAAGGAGTCCATTTTCTTTAGACAGTTTTTCTTTAGGTAACCTTAGTTCACAGAAGCTTTGACCCTTCTGATACTGTTAGAGAGATCAGTTGGAGTCACTTTGGAAATATATGTGAAAATGTAAATCTCTGGTACATACTTACACTTCAGTACAGCATGAATCCAAAATTACAGGTTTTACTAATACAAGAAAAAGCTTCACACAACAAAACAAAAAACCAAAATTCTGTTAATGCCATACCCTAGTCCATTAATCATTAGCAATTCCTCCTCTTTTCCCATCCTCACACTGAGAAGTGAGCGAATCTGGCCCAGCGCTGCAAGAAGATTAATGGTATCCTTCACAGAGGCAGCACTAATAGTGTATGCTTTCCTCAGGGCTTGCAGTAGCTCACCAATGCTGTCATACTGCCTACGAAGGAGGCTGTACATAATCCGAACTAATTCAGGATCTTGGATCTGATCTTCCTGGGACCAGCGCACCATTGTCTGTGATATGAGTTCTTTCAGCGTAGCTAGAAGCAAAATACATTAAACGTTACTAGCTCTTCCAACAGAAAATGTCAAAAACATGTATTATAGTAAAATATGTAAGAGTAGGCAACAAGGCAGTTGTAAAAAACCACAAGCAGACTGAACTGGATTTTTAAATTGGAGAAGCAACTTTCAGATCTTTTGAGATAAGTGTAATGTTCTTGAGAGATAGAAAACAATAAACATCTATTTAGGGTTCAAGTCCATACCAGCACTGTTGACAACGAAAACCTTTTAGCTGACCATGACTCTGAGAATCATCCTTGTAAATGAAACGTTGCATGTAGACTTTTAATTTATCCCTCATTTCTGGATCAAGTCACTGTCACTTTGGAGTGCACTTTTTAAAAACATTGTATTGTTTGGAACTGCACAATAAATATTGCTTGAAGTGCTTCTATTGTAGACATTGCACATTCAGTGATGCTGAAAACAATTTTGCTGAGCCCAAAGTTTAGGAAATTTACTTGAAAATTAGACATATGTTCTAGTCCTTGTTCCAACACATGTTCATGCTTGATATCAAGCCAAACAGGAATAATCATCTTCCCTTTTAAAACAATGCAAGTTCCTTTCTTCTCTTACCAGTAAACGTACCCTCTGACTTTCCCAAAGTACTTCCAATGGCAAGAACAAATCCCTCCCACTTTCCATCACTAAAGTGTTTATAGCTAGGGTTGATTCATTGGGGTTTGTGTCTACACTATTCTTTCACTTGCTAACACTCTTTCTTAGTTTACTTAATATTGTATTTATACAAACCTATCGTTAATTCTGAGGCTCTGTTCAATAATTAGGCTTTCAATCTGTGGAAACAAATTCTGCATTTCACAGAGATAGCCCTACTCTTAGTGGCATGTCATGCCTTATCTAAATTTTGACTTGATCATTACAAAAGTCCTATAATCATTATTAACACTAATTCACTGCCTCTTGTGTTTATTTTCAGAGTTTTAACTTGTTTTTAAATACAAAATTTACTGAATCTTCATTAACACGAGATTGAAATTGCTGGCATTCGTCACTTGGGTAAAAGTTCACTTGTGATAAGAAATGAATGTGTGCTTAGAGGAAAGGAAGATTTATTTGTAGTAAGTACTTTCTTCTCATGAATATTCACACTCTGAGTATGTATGACCAAGGCCAAGGCACGCAGGGCCAGAGAGTTTAACCTTGGAAGTAGGTGCACTTCCTGCACACCACCATGACTCCTCATGCATATAAGAGGATTGAGACACCCATTTCCTGTAATCTCTGAATTCCAATTTTCCTGGTGTGTAAAGGGAAAGTGTACACATTGACTAAAAACCTCAGAATCTCCAGTTACATTCAACTATATAATATATTTATATTATTTTTCATCGTGCTTTGAATGACTTAATCCATGTGCTATGCATCACTCCAAGGAGAAGCCCAAGAAGAAATCATCTGAAATTTCTAGAAAAATAGACCCTGTAGGATCATTTTTCCAACCTACATTTCTTGTAACCCAAAGCTCTATTACATGAAATAAGTGAACTTCTCTGTTCCAAGGACCAAACACCATGTGCCCTGGGGCTTTAGGAGTGAATACTTCCTGATTCATGACAATAGAATCCACATGAAACCTGCAAAAGAAATGATACTTCCAGATACTGAGTAGTTCCTGCTACCATTAAGATGAGGCACTGGAGAATGAAGCCCTGTTTCATGTAGCACATCAGATTGTTATAAGGTTTAATGTACTTACAACACAGCACCAAGCTTAACAGACCAAAATATGCTTTCAGACCAGAACAAACACTCTAAGGTGCTTTCCAGAGCAAGTAGATCATGTAAGAGGTGTCATGAGCTATAAAATAACTTTGCTGTCTAATCTCAATACAACTCTTGATGAAATTATTAAGTCGAAAATAAATGAACCCTTCCACATCGGTACAAGGGCCTATTACCAAACTGAGCAACTCGGGAAAAACAGAGGAGTAACCATCATTGGCTGGAAGACCAACCTCTAGTCCCCTGGAGAATCCTGCACATGATATCTGGATGGTGTTACAGAAATTTAGACCTAGAAACTCAAGCTTGATTCAAAAAGGAAATAAGAAAACTCAGCAAAAACATGTCCTAATGGAAGACTGGGAGGAATTCCACTTTTTTTACTTGTTTACTCCTCACCATCCCTAGCCACTTCTAAGGATTGAAAACCCATAAGCATGTCACAACAAAATTTATGAGATTCATCCCACACATCACCCTCACTGGGCTGAGTTCCCATATGGCATGTGAGCACAGTGGCAGTGAAAGGTGAGTTGTTCAAAGAGGTCCAACAAAAAGCTTATGCAAATGGTTGAGGAATTGCAAGCACAGAACCAATCTCGCCTGTACAGACCATGAACACCCCTTGCATGTTTTGGAAGAGGGTATGGGAAGGTGTATGTACAGGAATATTGCTCAGAATAAGAAGGCTGTTTGGGGGTTGGGGGGGTTTATGTGCATGTCTGTATTTGTGTATATACGTAGCCTAAGAACGGGTAATAGAAGGAAATGGAGATAAGATCTAAAGAAGAATTTTTACACTAAAAATCCAAACCATAAAAATTAAATCTTCCCAAGTTTAGAATGGTTGAGTCTAGATTATTGTGCCGTAATTAGCCTTTTACAGTTCTTTATGAAGAATATGTCAATTTTCAACCCCAGAGTTAATGATCTGGATCCAAATATTCCACTCATTTTAACTTCCTGTTTAAAAATGCATCTGAGGTGTTTAGTATGCAGAATAATAGTTCTAAGAGGCAGAAGAAACTTAAACAGGTTGTCTCCTTCTTCAGTCCCTTATAAAATTTTATTAGAAAACACACCCCTGTTGACTGTATAAAACTTTTAACACTTGCATCATGGAAATATTTATATGGAAAGAAAACTTACTAGGAGCTTTCTCTTCTTCTTCCTTAGGCTCCAATTTTTCTGCTTTTGGTGGACCTTTGATTTTGTACATTAATGAACGGAGTTTGCCAGTCAAGGAGGAATCTTCCTCTTCTTCTTCCTCTT
>WEKY01018847.1:3040-13351 GCA_013390045.1 Picathartes gymnocephalus | reverse complement strand
CCCAGAGCAGTGTGGAAGGAGCGGCAGGGGCGGGGCAGGGGCAGCCCAGCTCCCAGCAGGGCAGGGAGACGTTACCTCAGGATCCCGGGCGCCCGAGCAGATGGCAATAGGTTCAGTGGCTGTTCTCACAAGCAGAGACTCACCTGAGCGGTGGAAGAAACAGCTCCAAGCCAGGGGTCCAGCAGCAGCAACGAAACTCCTCTCCAAATCAGCACCTCTGACCGTGCTCTTCCCCAAAAACCCAGAGCGAGCGAGCGAGCCCGCAGCTCCTCCCACCCCGCCTTTTACCAGCCCCAATTCTCGAGATATCTCCCCCCCGCCCCGCTCTGAGAGAAAACTCCCAGAGAGGAGAACAGTAAAACAGAGACATCTCTCTCCCCGGGGCTTGGCCATTTCTTTTATTCTTAAGTACCCAATGATTAGAGCTTCTTAGCAACTTATTGGGAAAAAATTCTACACGTAAAAAGGAACAAAAGGAAAGAAAACTTAACCTCCAACAGTGTCCCAAATAGAATCCAGGATGTACCAGGAAGAGTCCCAAGTGGAAGCCAGAACTGAGCGAGAGCTTTCCCAAGTACAATCCAGGATTTACCTGGAAGGATCCCAAGGGGACACAAGCACTAAGGAGGAGCTTTCCCAAGCAGAAGCCAGTAAGTACCAAGAAGGGTCCCAAGGAGAAGCCTGCATTGAGCAGGAGCTTTCCCATGGAGAATCCAGGATCAACCAGGAAGAGTCCCAAGGGGTAGCCTGTGCTGACCAGAAGGTCTCCCTTGAAGAATCTGGTAGCTACCAGGAAGGCCTCCAAAAGGAAGCCAGCACTGAGCAAGAGTTGGCCCAAGTAGAATGCAGGATCTACCAGGAAGGGTCCCACGGGGAAGCCTGCATTGGGCAGGAGCTCTACCTAGAGGAAGCTGGTAGCTACCACAATCTCTCTGATTGGGATGAATGCATCACAGAAGAGCTGTCCCATGGTGATGTTGGGAGCTACCAAGAAGTTTCGGACTGGGAAGAATGCACAGAGCAAGGCCTTTCCCAAGGACAAGTCGGTAGCTCCCGCAGTCTCTCTGACTGGGAGGAATACAGTGAGCATGAGCTGTCCCACAGAGATGTCGGCAGCTACCAAGAAGCTTCGGATTGGGAAGAATCCATTGTCCAAGAGCTTTCTGAAGAGAAAGGGTCCGTTGACCAGGAAGTGTCCAGAGGGAATGGCAAGAGACCCTCCCCACAGTGAAGCTTGGAAAATGACAGTGACCAAGACCTCATGCAGGACAGCTGGGAACCGAGTATCGGGGCCAAGTCCTTGCTGCCAGAGGAGGACTCGTGGGACGAAGTGAGCGTCCTCGAGCTCTTTGAAGACGAAGACAGAGAGCGAAGACTGGCAGTTTTGGCAGGAGACAGGCTCCCCTTGCCTACCCCTCGCGAAGCTTGGGTTGAGCACGGGCCATCTGAGCCGTGCCCCCCAGGGCCGCTCTGTGCCTCGCCTCCCTATGTGGAAGCCCTGGCAAGTGATTCCACCACCTCCCTGAGCAACTTCTTCCAATACCTGACCACTCTTCCAGGGAAAAATTGTCTCTACTATTTCATCCTTTCTCAGAAGGAAAAAAGGATCCTTATCTGAGCCAGGCAACTTTGTCAGATCTCTCCACATCAACATTAGTGCCCACATTTCCAGGCCAGCTTTTTCTACCTAATCGTTAAAGTCACTCACATCATGCACTCCTGCAGACTGTATTGCTATAATGTCTCAATCCAAAGGAAGATTTTTCCTCAGCTGCATGCTGCTGGAAATCCCTGTGGTCCCTTTAATGTCCTCAGTTTCCAAAGAGTTCCTCCAATTCAGATCTCTAGAAAACTTTTAAATTAAACTAAACATTGAAATGTGGAAATTAGAGAGATTTCATATTCAGTTCTACTGAAGAATTAACCACTTCTGAAATCTGTCACTAATCATCTAGGCACAAAATTAATTAATGTAACCCAACACTTATTATTGATCTGCGTGATTCATAAGTGGCCTATAATTTATGCTCACTATGAATCAATAACTTTTATCTTTTCACTTTCTATCCTTGAAGGGCTTGAGCAGTTCCAACAGTTTTTGCTCACATCATATGTCAAAACAAGTACTGATTTATCAAACTCTGCAGGCTTTTTTTTTCCTCTCTGTGTCCCTTCTGTTCTTTTGGTTCTCCATACATAGAAAAAAAAAATCAATAATTTCTATATAGTACATATAAGCCATCTCTTATTTTCTTCCTTAGGTGCTTCTTCTCCCTGTATAAAAAACTCTTAATTTTTACTTATCTTTCTAGGATATGCATATACATATATATGGATGAAATTTTAAACATTAGTTTGAAGTTATATATAGTAGCTAATATTAATGTACTTATTACTGTACCATTAACAGAGTATTAAAAAAATTCTATACCTATACTACATCCATAAATTTAGACCTTAATTTATTACAACTGCCCTTCAGTACCTAGTGCTCTGAATTTATACCAGTTCTATAATTTTGCTATCCCCCAAAACATCTTTGTATTTCTTTTGGTAACTAATTCTATTTAAGGAACATGTGCAACTTAAAACATGTAGGTCTTCTGAGTTATCAATCAGTATATGTATTAAAGCGTCTTTAAAAAAAAAAAAAAAAAAACAAAAACACAAAACCAACCCAACCCACAACTATGTGCCTGCATCAGCTGGTTTTGTCCTCAGAATGATGAATTACAGTCTTCAAATTTCATGCTGAATCAGAGAATGTATTTTCATCTACTACAGTATTCTCTTCTCATGTCCTAGTACACTGAATTTCGTCAGCATTACTCTGTCAGGCAGATGGTTATGTTTGTGTTTAAAGTGTAGGGGAAATTGCATGTTAGTAAGTTCCTATTTCATTTTGATTCAATAGGCCCAAGTGGGGTGCAAAAGGCTGCTGGAGAGTCACGGCTCCCAGAAAGCAGGCTTATGGTTTATATGCAGGCATAGGCTCACCAAGCACTGAAGGACCTCAGAAATACCTTTCACAACACAATGCAAATAATAAATTGGAAGTAACAAAAGACAGAGTGCAAAAAAAAAAGCTACACTTTGATCGAGAGTGTCAAAAGAACTAGAGTTCGTCACCAAATTCTCCTCCCAGAAGGAATTACCTGGAACAGACATGATTATCTTTAATAATGCTGTAGTATATATGACAGCTGAAAACCTTATTTGCTTTTAAATTCATTCCTTATTCACATTTCCACACAAGTTGTGAAAGAAAGGTAATGTTTCTAAGGCCGAGTTTAATAGGCACAATACATTAATCACAGCTTAGAAGATACTTGGACAACTCCAGGTCTCAAACAGTCCAAGATCTAACAGCAAACTGAAGGCCTGAAACCAAAATTGGGTCCTTCAACTACAGTAATGATGGGAGGAAAACAATGCACAAAAAATACTTACTGAAGCATTAGAACAAATGTTTCATATCACATGAAAACCTATTTAAATAAGAATAAAAATATAAAGTACAAACAAGATTTAAAAATATTCCCAGAAATACTAGTCAATTCTAGTATTTGCTCTTTCATTAATAGAGATACTAATCTCTTTTGTAAGTTCATGTGATTATTTTGAATCTAATAGCAAAACATAGCAGCTTTTAGGGTAAGAATGAATCTTACCTCCAAGAAAAGAAAAAGAGCAAACCTCCAGGCTCTCTGTAGGTCTGCAAGGATTTGGCATTCTCAAACCTTTAGCAGTCATATCCATAAGAACAATGTCTCCATGTTTCAAGACAGGAATTCTTTGGTGGTACTTTTGTAGCAAAGATATTATAACAAGGCAATTAAAATATCCAATATGGACAGAAACTTGTCCTGAAGCAAAGCATCTTTTTCCCCAACTAAAACTGTACTAGTAGGGTAAATCTAGTCCCTTGCCAAGGAGGGAGTCTGGTAACACAGAGCTGGTGTAACCTGGGCTGACAGCAAGTGCAGATGTAACCTTGTGAACCTAAGCAAAAAAACCTCACAATTTTTAAAATCCTCTGTCTATTTAGTATATAATGCCAATGTGACTAACTTCCTAATGATAAATCCAAGTGTCAAAGCAGAGTGGGTTTTGAATATCTTAAAGATCATGTAGACCACCATTTCCAAATCATTCTGTTTACTTCTGTTCAGGTTAAGATTCATTGGATCTTAGAGGCAGGATGAAGTTTTCACATGGGAGACTCATATGTAAGTTACTCAGCTATGAGGATTAACCACTTGAAAATAGAGAACTTTGGCCTACATTGGCAAAGCATACCAATTTTGAACCTAAAAATTATATGTACTGGCTGCTACAGTAATATATAAACTATACTTGAGATCATACTATCAAAATCATTTAAAAACCCCAAATAATTTTGAAGTGGTTCTTCCTGTCAGAAATCCAAGCTATCTGTTGAAGGCCGAGAATTCATACAAATTAAACTACCTCAGGCAACAAAGTGTAATTAATTAACGCATTGCTGGGTTAGTGCTTAGAGGTGATAATTATTCATTCCTAAAGGAATTAACACTATCTCTGCACTAAATATCAGAGAAACCCCACATTTTGGGACAATAAAAAGATAAATGTCATATTTTTTAGGTTCTTTTTGGTTTGGGAATTTTATGTTTATTTATTACTAACTGATGCCCATCCTTCCTTCAGATTCTGCTATGAGACCCTGGAAGTGATAGGCAGCGCATCTTTCTTTCTGATTAGCAAGCAAACTTTGTGGATAGTGACCAAATGGCATGAACCCTCAATTTGCTTTCCAACACCATGCAATTTTCCCACTATTCAAACATATCCAGTCTATAAGGAACACAATGGTTTTTTTGTTTGGTGTTTTTCTGAACATTACATTAACACGTGACATTAACATCACAGTCTGCTAGCAGAATGAGCAGGAAGACTGGTGCAACTACAAGTAAATCAGTAGTAACAGTAACCAGTATTTCTGTAATCACAAGTGACACAGCTCAGGCTGCCCGGGAGCTAAAGCTACGCCGCCGATAGTGGCTGTCCTCCCAAAATATGGTCGGCTGCAGCTCACAGACCCGTGACAGCAATAAGTGAGCAGATAGCAACACACGCCAGTAGGAGTAAAAGAGGCGGAGGAGACTTTTAGCTCAGGGTTCCAACCAGGTTTTAATCCAGTGGAGGGTCTGAGGACCAAAAGGCAGGGAATACAGTGTGCAGGGGTTTATGAAGGGGGGAGATCTCAGGGGAGGGGACAATCGTGGGTTCAATCACAGGAGAGCAAGGGAGGAGTTTCCCAGGGAATGACAACTGAAGAACCAACAAGGTGAGTTGTGGGGAGAGATACACTTTAAAGTAACCATTGGGGCCTGGAGGTTTAGGGGAATTCCAAGGAGGAGCAAAGGGATTGGCTCGTTCATTGGCTCATTCCCATTCAGTGGGAATGGCCAAGGGGAGGGGATACATTTAAATTAACCAATGACAGGTTCGAGGAAAGCAAACTTTCCAGAAAGAGAAAGTCCTGAGGGAATGACTGACATTCACAGGGGCAGGATCAAGTCCCATAGGGGAGGAGAACTGGATTTGACAAACAAGGGAGATACCAAATGGGTAGGGGGAACAGGAACGAACCAACTGCACATGAAAACATACTACAACACACAAGGTCAAAGAAAAGAGAGAATCTTTTCAAAATTATTAACTTTAAACTTGGGCAATCAGAGCTCCAGGCAGCTTTGCAAAGTGAAGCCTAAAAATTCTTTTTCTCTTAATCTTTCCTTAAAATTCTAGCCAGAGGAAGAAATTCAGGGGTACCTTTTCTGCAGAATAATGCTATCATTTATCATCCAGGCTGAGGTGCAAAGTGACACAAGATTTTGAAAATCCCTTTAAAACATACGGAATAAAATCCTAGACTCCTTAAAGTTTCTTACAAAATCTGCATGACAATTCACTGGACCAAGTTGCATTAGTGGTCCTTTCTCCGAAACACTGTGATTACAAACCTTCACTTTGCAAGGAAGTCTCCTAAAATATCAGTGTGTAATTCTTGCATATTTTTACATGTTTTCTAAGACTCATTTTCTACAGCACAGATTTTTTTTTCCCCCTCAAAATGAAATATTCAAAATGTTTGATGTTTTTCAATGCACAATATCTAATGTTAAAGGCTGATATGCTTGGTAATTATAAAGTTTGATCAGGCAAAAATAAAATCAGTGGTAATACCGTAAAAATTATAATGATGATTATAATGATAACTATGAACTGAGCAGATCTTTGATCAAAGTCCAAAAGCTAATGAGATGTGCAGGCAAGACACCAGACAGATATGCGTAGAGCACAACTTGGGAGGAGGACAAGGAATTTTTACAAAAATTCTCAAAATGGAAAAAAAGAAAAAACGAAAGATAGAAGATAAGTGGCTGGTCAAAAGGGGATGAAAAAGAGAAAATGAGAAGTTAATTATTACTTCACAGGAGTAGGCTACTCATGCAAGATAAGTAGAGGTAAGATGGATGATAAGAGAGATTAAAGTCTGGAATGTTAGATGCACAGCTGAGACTTCGAGACTATTAATTATAAGAGGCTGTACGAAGCTGGCCAGAGATGAGTATGAAGTACTGTGTGATAAAGCTGGCAGAGCTGTGCACTGCTTGCTTTGTAAAGAATGATCTACAGGCAACACTACCATCTGCCAGGCAAAGTCAGAGATCATAAAGGGAAAACTTCATAACATTTTTACATCGTTATTCTTCAAGAATCAGGCACTATAAAACTGGTTAGAGTATGACAAAATATTTCATTGGAAATACAAAAGATGATTCTGTTCTATGGGAATGGAGAAAATCCGCATGGTCGGCAGGTTGAGAAATGTGAATTTGGGCAATCTATAAGTCTTCATAAAAACATTACTTTGCTATAGCGTGATCTGAGTTAATCTCATTATTTGAGTTAAATTTCCTGAAGAATGAGGCCATGCTAGGCGTGCTCTAGAAACTGCAGGATCTAAGCAGGGTTTTCATGTGTTCTGCATCCTCTGGACCACAGGGTCTCCTTGGGATGGCTTTTCTAATGAAGAAATCAGCAGAACAGAGGAATTAGTAAGATTCAGAAGACAGATGAGACAAGACTTAAACATTAACACGAATGTGTGAATGGAATGGAATAAAATGCAGCAAATGGGAATTAATAACTTTTTTTTTTTTAAAGGACTAATTTAGCCAAGAGACTAAAGGCAAAGCAGTTGGCAGTAGGCACAGGAAACAGGGACCAGCCTGTCAAGAAGACTAAGTCAGTAGTCAGAAAGGGAGATGGGATGGGACACTTTCTAAATAATGAAAAAACTAAAAATTCAACTTGGATGGCATGGACACTTCATGTCAGACATATGATGGGTTTTTTATTACTAGAAATGTACATGGTGATGAGAAGGTTTTAAATAAAAAATAATGATTACATGATGATTAGTTTGGAATAAAGGAAAATTAGGGGTAATAGCACTTAAATAGTAAATAATGCTGCACACACACAGATATTCCTGTAAAATACACATATTGCTGAAATCAACGGGGCTACTGTGAATAAAGAGTTTGGGAGGAAAACAACCCACCATAAGCAGACAAACCTATATGAACATTTACAACAGAATTTCAACCCAATTCAGCATTTAGACAGCAATAAAAACAGCTTAAGATTGCCCTCAAGTAATTTCAGAGAATGCTAGGATCTGCTAGTTGAAAATAAAAGTAATTCTTTCCCTTCTTCGTACTTCTCTTTAGCAGTGTGGCACTCATGAAGCTGCCATTTGCTCCATTAGGATGCATTATTATGTACACAGAGCCTCCCACACGACCGTACTGCTATATGCCACCTCAAAGTAAGTTAATAGCATTTTCAAAATGCAATCAGAACCTTTCAGGAGAAAGCTCAAGTTGTGTTTGGATAATATGAAGTTAACTCTCTGCTACATTTCACAGACAGGCACACCAAAGCTAATAAATTCTTCTCATGTCTTCAGATTATTAACACACCTACTGGCAATGTCAAGATGTTAGTTTAAAGAATTTCAAAAATGAAACTGTTCAATAATCTGGTTTACGACAGCTGACTGACAAAGCTAATTAACTGCCTGGAGAAGATTCTTTATAAATGAAGCAACTTCTGTCTGAACATATTTTCAAGAGCAACAAAATATTTGTTTTGTCTTTGTCTCTTCTCTCATATTTTCTCCCTTCCAGCCTTCCCCATCTCATGTAATCTTTGATAAAAGTTTCCTTGATGGTATTTATATATTGTCCTTCCTCTGACTTGGTGGTTTCTTATTCTCTGTGTCCTTTTATCTTCCCGCTGGAAATTTCTACTCCTGTCCTCCAGACCTTTTCAGGCCCTCTGCACAGAGCAATTTCAGCTTTTGTGCCTACACTCTCCTCAGCTGTCAGGTTGCTGTTTCAGCACCTCCATCTGCTTCAGGTATTTTTCTAATTGAGAGGCTTTCCACCATGTATCATTTCCAAAAAGAAAGGAACCTGTTTGCCTCCAGTTCTAGTTCCACCGAAGAAAAACAGTACTTCAGGGGTTTTTCCCCCCACTTGACTCACTGAATATTACAATTTGGGGCAAATTTTTATGCAGAGAAAGCTGACACCTGTAGCTCTGGTTTCTAATAGCCTTTGTTGTCAGAAGGCACCATGATACATCTCAGTCTTGTCCTGAAGGACCTCATTCTGCCCATTAGATGATCTCTCCTTAGTGAGAAAAGCTATTTATTATACCAGATAATGTACAGGTTTAATGAAATGAACAGAGCTAATGAAATTACCTATTGCATAATATAAATTACAGATTAAGGGCATTGAGAGTACTGAGATTAGAAAATACCTGCAAAACTCGAAACAGAACACCTGCAACAAGAGGAAGAGTTGTTTCATGAAGATGAACATTAACAGACTTTTATTCCCATCAGAACCCAACTCTGAATGTAAGTATTGCTGCATTACAGGCAGAATAAGAGCAGGACTGGAAATACTTATTTTTAGGCTCTTGCTACATGATGCCTGTGTCACAGACCATCATCAGCAGATTACTTTTATCCAAAGTTTTTCTTTTTTTACCATAAATTAATTTAAAAACTGTACATATTCTTCTTATGAAGTCACATATTGCTCGGATCTTTTTTAACACCAAAAGAACAGACTGAAAAATAATAGTGCATCTCTGGGTAAATATCAAAACACTGAGGGATCAGATTTCCAGCTGGACTTGCAGAAGGATTCCCAAAAGTTATAGTTACAGGTGCATTTTTGTCTGATCCTGCTCAACGCTCTCAGAATGAGGGACACCCACTGGAGAGAAATTTGTCCTGTGACTCCTGTCTCGTTCACCCCCTGCCCTTTCAGTTGCTGACAGCATATTCACAAAAGAATCAGGATTTCACACAGAATCATCACTTCAGCAAATGACTGGTATTATGCTCGTGTTCTAGAACATCATCGAGGAAGGGAGGTGGGAAGGAAATTATTACTGTCTCTTCTCACATCACTTCCCTTCAAGAGGAGGAATTTTGTTGATCTTGCCACATTCTCCCTTTCAGCTTTTTTGTGGAACACGTATTCACTGTCTTCAAAAGGTCTACATCTCCCACCATTCAAAATATAGGAGGGACAAATGTTAGTTATTTATAGGAGGCTAAATGAGACATGGAAACCCACGTGTAATGCTGCAAAATGGAGAACTGCGTTATTGTCACTGTCCTTCCCCTCTACCCTCTCCAAAACTCAGATGTTTTCACATTAGAATCCCTGCTTAGACTCAACACTTAAATTCGTGGAATGTATCACTTTAGAATCAGATATTTTGCACAGTTTCAATCAAAAATTAGACTGAAATTACCTTTTCCCTTTCTGCTGTCAGGATAAGACAGGTGTGACAGCAATTCTTAACAGACCATCTGGGCCTTAGATTTTGGGGAAATAAAAACACATGAACATGTGATTAAGGCTGCATATATTATTAAAAGATAATTGGTAAATAATTTTTATTAATGGGTTCATCAGACTCAAGCCTGAGAGTCCATCCATAGATAAGCCATTGTTCCCCATCCCTCTTTAAAACTCACTGATTGTGCTTTGCTTTTATAGGGCTGTGCTAGCTAATTAGGGAATTTCAGTAATCTATTTTTAATATATACCATCTTCTGTTCTGTTTAGTGCAGCCTTAAGATAGACTTTTATCTTTACTGCTGTGCACAGATCATCCAAAAATATAAGTTCTCTGCTACATGACAACTTATAATGAGCCTTAATGAAG
>WEKY01018827.1:15982-47070 GCA_013390045.1 Picathartes gymnocephalus | reverse complement strand
GAAAAAACTCAACCTGCTACAGTCAAGGAGTATTACAGGCTTCAAGCTGACCACACACACATGCACCCTGTTCATGCTGGAGAAACACTACACCACCTCCCCAAGCATACCATGGGACTGTCCCAATTCACTGCAGCAGAAAATGGGGCCAGTTGTCAGCAGTTCACCCAGCATTTGCCAGTGAAATGGAGTCATGTCCATCGCCTCTATCAGGATGTGAACATGCAGAAGCCAAATCAGTCCAGCCACCTGAGCACAGGGACATCTTGTTTGCCAGGACTGTGCCCAACAGTCAAATGAGGCTGCAGGCCAAGGCTGTGCTCTCCTTTGTGGGGGCACCCATGCTGCAGCTGGTCAGTCCCTGATGTATGGTGAGGCATGGTGGGATGGGCAAACATCTGTGTTGGGTCATAAGACACAAGAGATGTTCGCATGTTGCTTCTCAGTAGACACCCCAAGTCTCTCAGCACTACTTAGGGCCTGAAGACCACAAGTTCACCTTCTGCCAGCTTTGCAGGCTGTGCTGGTTCCTATTTCCATGTTTTTTCACCTCTCTCTTACATGGACAAAACATACTGCTCACCTGCCCTCACACATATTGAGAGCCTCTGCCGTTTCCGCAGGGCTCAGAAATCAGAGGACACTTACATGTGCAAAAATCAATTGGCAAAGAATTGTCTGCTTCAGGGGTGATCACCTCTGCCAGACTGGGGCATTCTGATCTGCCAGTACAAGCTGGGGAAGAAAAGAGCTTCAATCTAAATGTTACCCAGATCCAGGCCTGGTAGCACTGGGTAGTAAGGCAACAGAAAAGTGGCCAAGAGAGGAAATTTTTTCCTTTGATCAGCTATCATTAACCAGTTGTAAATTGGTTTCAGACAGTGAAGCAGAAGGTGATGAATGCCTTGTCATTACTTGTGCAGCCTCAACTTTCCAAACTCCTGGTTTACCCTGAACAGGAGCCTACCCTGGAGTTACTTGTGTAAATCAATATTCCCATTCCTGCTAATCATCAATAAATTACTTAGCCATTCCCAAAAATTCCTAACTGGACTACGTGGAGAACTCAGATTAATGAACCAGCAGTCACTCAGCTCTGCCCATGCTGCAACACACTGAACAGCACTATCACTTTTTATGTATTTAAATTAACTGTAAACAAAAACAAAAACAAAAACAAAAACAAAAACAAAAAAATAAAATCCAGGTAATAGTGACAGATCTGGCCTTTTCAAGACACTTGCAGTCATTGTATCCTAACAAAGAACTGCTAGGCCTAGAAGCATCTTCTTCCATGTTGGAAGTGCTCAAAATATGTGTAAATAATTTGGCAAGTGTCAGTTTTATTTGTCTTTAAGGTCAGACACTCATTTTTACAGCATATTTTATACTCCTACTCTCTGATCTTCTTCATCCATCTCTTTTCCTCTTGCATTCCATTTAATACAGATCCCAGCCAGAAAGAGCACATGGTCTTTAGTTCAAATTGTTATTACTCGTTACAATAAATTTATTTTGCATGATGTGATTATCAGTTCAAGAATGTAAAACATTTATTTTTCCACTCCACTGTTCTGATTATGGTCTTTTTTACTAGTACTCCTCACTGCATCACTGATAAAAATATACCCAAGCTTGAAAATCTTCCAACACTAAAAAGCCACAAATTGCTGAAGAAACTCTGTGTCTGCTGTGCACGTCTATCTATGCTCAAGACATTGAAGCATGGGGCTCTTAGCATAGGAATTAGTTGGGTAATTCTTCAGGTGTTTACTTCAAATATTTTTCTTTCTTGCATGAGATCTTGCCTGCCAGAACCAATGGTTTATGACAAATATTAATAAGCTGCTTTGGTAAGAAAACCTGGGAGCTGATTAAGTAGAGTCTGCCTACCCTGTCCTGAGTAGATCCAAGATTTTTTCTTTAGTCCTTCATAGGGACATATCTTTTTTTTTAAACATAAGCTTTCTCACAGTTTAAAAAGGAAATTATTATAGCCATTAAAAATACCAATGGGAACAATCAAGAGGCACTGTGAATCACCTTTAAAGCAATACAGTGATCAAGATGATTTTCAAGTTATATGAATCATTTAACACAAAGACTTCACTATGAAATCAGTTGTGGAAGTTTGTTGAGACTTGGCAGTAGCAGGTGCAGGACTTGAGTTGCTATTCCTTGCTGATCTGTTTAGTGTTTCACAACTCTCCGTGGATTTCATGCAGGAGGCAGGTACTGGTAAGCTGAGAGATCTTCAGATGCTGTGAAGCCATGGAAGCATACTGCTGAGCTGTGCATGAGTGGTCTTAAACAGACTATCAAGTTTGACATGTTTTGGGAGCTTCAGAAGCTCATCAGATTCATTAGTCTTTCCCAAGCCTCTTGTGCAGCTTGAACTAACACCTTCACCCTTACAGCTGCAGTGAACAGAAGGCAACAAAAATGGCACCAGTCACTGCTTTTAAAGTGAACCTCTTCTCTGCTACATAGCGCTTGCTGCAGGGCCATGTGTGCCCAGGTGGGAAAGGTGGAAGATAGAAAACTCTTCTCCCTCAAGTGACCAAGTGATGAGCAAGTGTTTCAACACTTCTTGCCTGCCCAAGGGTCCATCTGGGATGAGCTCAAAGGAACAATGGGACTCTGTGGGTAAGCAAGGTGGCTGCCAGGGAGAGGAAGCTTGGGTAGGCTGGGCTGTGCAGGAGAGGTACCTGCCTGCCTGCTGCAATGCTGCAAAAATTCTGAGTGTACTGCTGAGGCACTCCATGGGCCCCGCTGGCTCATCTGGCTTTGTGTCCTTGGAGCAAATCCACCATGAGGAGTGGTAATGTCCTGTCCCTGCTGCACCTACATGCCCCTAGCCTTAAAAATCCCTAGGGAAAGGGAACCGTGGGGAGCGTGTGCAGGCTGATGCACACGTGCTGATGGGACTGCAGGGTGATGCTAAATGCTGGGTGTTTCTGAAGATCTCACTGCTGCCATACAGACTTCATCACAACCAATTGCCTGCAGAGAGGTGTTTAATTTTGGGATAGCAAAACCCCACCAAATCCAGAAGGCATCAGGAATTTACCATGAAAGCAGGCATAAGGCATTTCTAAGCCACTGTATGCACATGAAGTGTCAGCAAATTTTTTTAGTATGGTTTAACAATATTTTCAGTTTAGGACAGATTTCATCCTGAGGCTTCTTCTGAGTGGATTATTTTCCTTTGACCTTTTGAATGCTTATAGCCAGCTCATCTAACCTTGAAGAGGTATCTTGGAAGAAGGAAGCACATACATTCATAAAGTGGCTCTTGTATTGTTTTACTCAGGCCTTGTTGATCTCAGGCTTAGCTGACATCAACAGATTGTGGAGGGATCACTAATACAGTTGCTGAATCTTCCTTTGAATGTCTAAGTTCTGAATCTTACCTAAGGACTTGGTTTAATGCTATATTTGTTCACTATATATTCACTGTAGACTGACACAAGTTAAAAAGAAAAAACCTACATTTTTAACAGGGCTGTAGTTTGAGGGACACTTTTAGGAAAGTGCCAGAAAACACCTGAAGGCCTGCTTCTGCTAGAAGACAAGCAAGTGTTTGCTGTCAGCTGCCCAAATGAACAAGCATTCAAATAGGATCTTCCTTTGGATAACAAAGACTAAAAAAATGAGTCTGCCATCAGACTGCCCATTCCTTTGTCATATTAATTTTGGACAACTCTTCCATGAACTATGGGTTCAGTGACCTGTTCTTGCTTCACAGTTTTAGAGTGCAAACCTGCCATGTTACTAAGCATACCAAACTTTTCCTTAATTTCATCCTTTTTATAAAGAATAGAGGCAAACAAAAGCATTCAAATAACAGAAAACAACACACAACACTTCATGAAATTTTTAGTGTTTTAAAGTAACCATTTTATCTTTCTTTTGGATGACATTGTTTATTGTAAGACATCATTTTTATTAAATACACTGTAATACAAGAGACTTTCCATGTTATGTTGAGAGAAGCTGGTCACATGATTCACAAACAAAACTTTTAACACTGATACCTAGGCATCACTTTGAAATCAGCCAAGATGCAATGAAAGTTTTAAAGCAATGACTACTTGTAACAAACTGCAAAACAAGAACCACTAAATATTTCCACGGAGACATCACATTAAATAAATTAAAAAAGAAAAAAGGAAAAAAGAAAGGTGAAAGATAGCTCTACACACCAGGTCACAATTTGGTGACAATATAGAGAATTACATTTGTACGTAGATATCTTCCTCTTTACCTACAGTGACAAAGAGAGTGATATCTAGAAATATATATACATAAAGTATAGATGGAGAGAAGGGCTGGGACAAATATTTCATAATTAATTGTTTCTCTCTCTATTGGTGATTCAACTAAACAAAAGCGTTGAATTAAATTATTTGTATATAAAACATTCTTAGGTGCTTTTCTCTAAGTTACAGAAAGATACATATAAGCTGCAAGAATTAGGCCTCTGGATAGATTTAATTTGTTCTGTTTTCTCACATATTTCAATCAATGGCCTCACTTACAAGCAGCTTCCACAATCCTTGCTCAAATATTCAGTGTTTATAAAACATCAGCCAGTCATCACTCAGAACCTTCTACAAGCAAACAAAAAATCCCCACAGACCTTGTGCAGAATGCATAGACGGAAAAATAACACATCCATCATTTCCCATTTCTTCTCCTGAGACATATGTTTAAAAGATGGCAAAATAGTCACTTGGTTGCTTGGTTGTGAATTTCACAGTGTTTTCCCTGCAACATGTAGACTTTTTTCTTTTTTTGCTTCATATTTGTGATGAATAGCACATCCCCCAACCCTGCTCAAATAAAGGTATTTTAACTAAGGCTCTAAAGGACCTCTTATTCAAAGCAGCAGTGGTTTATTCCAGCCCTAACAACAAGAAAATACAACTTCCTGTGCTATCAAAACCTTCACCTCTAATTAGAAATCCCAACTTCCTCTTCAGTCCCTCCCTGCTCCCCTCCCCCACATTTCATAGCAGTATTTGAAATTCAGTTATAGGCCACGACAACCCAAATGTGGACTCGTTCTAGCACATATGCATTATACCTTAGTCATTTGGGTTATTTAATTCCTTTATAATGTGTTTTGTAAAAGTCTACATCAACCACAATCTCTTATAAAGATGGGGAGGGTACAGAGAGAGAAAAAAAAAGAGGGAAAGACAGAAATATAAGAGGAGGAAAGACAGGAAAAGAGAAAGAAGGAAAGAAAGTGATAAAAAATAGCAAGGAGAAAAAAAAAAAGAACAAGATTTAAAAAAAAGCAGTCTCTTATTAACCTGTAGACAATATATTGATATGTTGTTTTACAGGTCAAAATGAATGCAGTCCTTTTAAATGTGTACACTCCATCAGGCATCATGAGGTGCAGTTTCTTTACCAATGTCTTTCTCCATGGCCAGTTCCGAATTCTGCAGAACTATTGAGAGTGAAGGACAGAGGGTGGCAAATACTACTATTATTACTCCTGAATGTCAGTGTTCTCGTTGTTCTCCACGTCGGGCTGCAGTGTGAATAGTCCAGCTCATTCTTGGAATTATTTCATTACTGCAGGCGAGTACAAAATGCTAATGGAGCTGCACTGTTATTCTAGAACAATAAAACAACAGTAGCATAAACCCAGAAATGACAGTAAAACAAACTCTGTTTTCTGAGCTTGGAAGCTTATCTGTTAATTTCATTGTGAGAAATCAGCAAGTGAGATGGGAATGGAAGAAATGTTTTTATGCAATCATCTAGGGAAGAGAAGTGTTAGTTGTTAAATCTCTGGCATTCTAGCACTGCCTCTGCTGCACACCAGTTAGAAAGTTGAATCTTACAAACATAGAAAAAGAAATATCAAAAGAAAAAAATTTGGTTACTCAGCAGACTTTATCAATTTATTAATAGCACTCTAATCATAATTTGTAATAACATAGGTGTATGTAAATTTATACATATACACACAGCCCATACATAATGTGCATGCATGTCTGCACATATATAAATAAAATACAACAGACATAGGCATACATGTATATGCTATGTGTGTGTATATATATATATGCCATATGCAAACACACATATATTATATATTCTATATATGGTCAGTTCATAGCACAGTCCAGAAAGACTTTTTAAATTAGCCTGATTGTCATAATTACTCAGTATACACAATTTACCTGACAGTGCAAGCATGATGAATATGCACATATACTCACCCTTCATTGTGATTGGAACATATTTCTTCCTTTTCTCTGCTCACTCTGCTACACTTACCCACCTTTTCATGAACAAACGCAAACTATGTATAGCTACAGTTTATAGCTTTTCTACTGTGATTATACATTTTATGAACTATCAAGAACATTAATGATATAGGTCAAGGTTATCCATAGTGGTGGCTCTGTAGAACATTTGGTCCTTTAGAAGTTTAACAAACTGCTATGTTATTGCACAGCGCATTTTAATACTATTTATTCTCTGAAATGACTTTAAAAGTCTCACTACTAAATCAAAAAGAAGATGCCACTAAGTACATTTTCAGGGTCTTGTGGTTATTTTTGGTATACATTCTTTCAGTGCTTGCAAAACACACCTGCTTGCTTTTGGGCTGGAGCCTCTTTTACAGTAAAAGCATCACCTCAGATGCCTTGTCTTCAGCTCAGAAGAAACTAAGACAGAATACGCAGGTAGAAACTTAGCAGCCCCCTCCACCAACTGCACCCTCTTCCCACTGCACAGTAAGAGAGGACTCTGATATCTTTCTTTTCCACTACTGTTGTTTTGAAAATCCATTTCAAATTCCTTTAAAATATAACATTCATATTCTCAAGAGAATGGGTTTCACTGGATGATCAGTCTTTTTCTAGTTTTCTGTGAGAACTTCCAAGACAGTCTAGATAAAATCTTAAGGCCCATTTCGTAGGAATCTTCCTCTGGCTTTTTATGTGTTTCCAGTTCAGTAGCAGTTAAGAAATAACATCTAGTTTATTAAAGAAATACTGAGTATGGCTTTATAGTTACACTGTCATGTTTATTTGTAATGCTGCCTTTTCAATGACATTGAGAAGGGTAAAACTTCATCAGTGTCCTGTGAACTGTTTTCTTCTGAAAATGTTCAGAATTTTTATAAGCTAGCTCTAAAAGCTTCTGCAGGAAAAACTTAAAGTGCCTCAATAAATAACACATGCGAGCAAATTATATATTAAATGTGCTATGGGAACACTTACAAAAATAAAATGCTTAATTTATTAAATAAAATATCCCCAACACGAAGATGGACTATTTTGATCTGGCTCATATCAATAAGAAATAATAAAAAGAGAAAATGGAAAGAAAGATCACTTTTTTGCTATAACGCCCCCTCACAGAGGGAGGCAGAAGTCTTGAGGAATAGGTAAGGTAGGTTTTCATTTATAAGAATTCATATTAAAAATAATCCTAGCTCTAAATTTCAAATTGTCAGCTTCTAGTTTGAAAAACAACATGTATGCCCATGCAGCGGTCATCAACACAGTGGCCATGCAAATGTTGTACACATACAATGCCAATCCAACTAAAAATAAATTATTTAATAAAGTGTGTATGTTGGTTATGACAGCAATTGTATCAGCACAAAAATGACGCCGAGCTCAGAATCTTTGCACTCTGAATAGCAAGCCATAACCACAAAGTAATTTGTTTTCTCTAGAGATCTTTATCCCCTGCTATGTCTCAAACATAACCAGTGATCTCCGTGCTTTAGATTGTTCATGTTATATCAGCCTATAATATCTATAACATTGTAAAGGCATTTTAACATGGCTAATGTCCTCCATTAGCCCCTTTTAATGAAATATAGGTTATATCATTATGAGTTTGCTATGCCTACTAGGGTGTACTACAAGATGAGTGATTGTTTCTTCACAAAGGGCATTAATCGACAAAGACCATGCATAGTTTAGCTTGCACGGTTAAAAAAAGAAAAAAGAAAGAATTGAGGAAGGAAGTAATATGCTGCTGGACAAGCACAGTATAAGATACACCTGCCTCAGCATTTATAGCTTGTCCTATCAAAATCCTTAGTTTCAACATGTGATCCTGAAATTAATATTGTATGTAACTAAATCTAACTTCAGCCTCTACTAAAAAAGACTAGCTGGAGAACAGTTTTACACCAGTGGCATGACAATATCCTACCAGAAGACATAAAAAGGGCATGTTTAGTTTATCGTGTTGCAACACAACTGCGTGCAGTGCAGGCAGCATCTTTTTTTTGTTTTACTTGATTCTGGCAATGAATGGTGCTGGCAAAGCACCTCCTTAAACAATCCCTTTAGTCCTCAGAAAGACTCTTCAGGGAAACAGCTATACACCCTTTTGTCTTCCATCAAATCACTTCAGTGTTTTCTTGTAGGGTTGGATGCCACTTGATTTCCCAAGTTCCTCCAGACAGTGTATCACACAAGAGTGTCTTCTTTCTATCTGGCTTTGTCTCTGCAAAGAACATTCTTCATGTAGAGAACTCCAGTCTTCTTTTTCCACCCATAGGCCGAAGCAAAAAACATGAGATGAATCCATAAAACTCCCAGCAGCTGTACAGCAGAAATCACAAAGTTTTAGTCAAATATATTTTTCATTTTTTTTCATCCTCATCAAAGGCATGAATACAACAAGGCATTGTTAGTTGTGGTGGGCAAACTGAAGAGTCTGCTGATATAACAGATTGGGTTTTTAAGGCCTTTGTCTATGCAGAGTTACAATAATGCAGAAGCCAAATTGATTAGAAAGACAGGAGAGAAGGAAAAAAAAAGACAGAAACTGAGAGAAAGAGAGAAGATACGTCTTGGTAATGTCTAAAAAGTCAATACTGTGTCTACAGATGGAGAAGCACACATTGCTTGCCCTTTGAAAGCTTCTCCGCAACTTTGTCATTAATACTGTCAAAGTTAAGAACACATTTTAATGGAGTTCAGCGGCAGTTGAACACATTCATTCCCGCAGCCCAGAAGAAGAAATGCTAGGAGACTTTAGCCTAAAATATCCAAGTAGACTGGAGATGCCTTGGCCAAATTCTGAAGGAGGGAGTGGATTTCTTTGATGTTGAGCCTCATGTGAGGCTCCCGTTGCCAACAGCCCAGCATCAAGTCATACACTTCCTTTGGGCATGTGCGAGGTCGCTGCAGGACTCGGCCCTGAGTGATGCACTCAATCACCTATGAGAAATCACAGGCAAAGGATCAGAACAGTTGTGCCAACTACACAGAGTTCATCCATGGAAGAGTTAACTTTAACCACAGTAGCCTCACTAGTGGCTGCCATCTCTGGAAAGGACTGCTTTTCTAGGCAGATGAATGAGCAGCAGTACGCAATCTGGAAAATTCACTGTAATGCAAGTGATCAAAGAGCAATAACTTCACTCATGTTACATTCACCCACATTGTCCACTCCACACATAAGGAAATTGGACCTGGGAATTAATCCCATACCTTCTCTCTCTACCCAACTACCAGCTCAGAGGGAGGATAAATTTTCAGCCTGCTCATACAGCATCAATGCCTCTCCTTTTCTTTACCCTCTGCAAACTTATGAGTATCACTGTGGCTAATCTCTGGAAAGGGGATACTTGTGACTGCCTAGAAATCAAGAGATCTCTGGATTGCTTCAATCTAATCTGTCCATTTTTATGGACAACCACTCTTAAACAGTACCATGTTATGTCTGTTTAGGAGATAGCTAAGGTCCTTTTCACTGCCTCACGGTCTACCCAGAACAGACTTTATGCTATACAAAGCAAAAAATTAAATTTCAACTGTTCTAGTTCTGCTTGAACACGTTCCATCCACTCAGGGGAGAAAAGGGTAAAAAAGAAGAAAATTCAACTATATGGTCCAGGACAATACAATAAATACCTTGTGTCAGTGTCGGCCTTTAATAAATAAATTTGTTGCTGTGCCTTCTCCAGAGAAGTATGACCAATAATTAGCATAATAGCTTTCCCAATGTAGTTTGAGAATATATGACACACACCTCATTGTTTGAGAGCTGATACCATGGCTGTTTGCCATAAGTAAAGATTTCCCATAATACAACCCCCAGGCTCCAGACATCGCTTTCTGTGGTGAACTTCCTGTACATTATACTCTCTGGAGGCATCCAACGAATGGGCAGCATGGTGTGACCCCCAACCTGAGAAAAACAAATGGAAGAGTTAGAAATAGTTTCTTCAGACCCTCACAAGGCAGTCTCAAGATGTTAAACATGGAGAACCCATAGTTTCTTTTTTTCCTATCTGGTAACATGCACTTTGAGGGGCTTTGAAGAACTGTGGATTCATGGTTCAAACTCCTCTCCCCCAGGAACAATCAGTACCACACAATAAGTCTCTCAACAAAAATCTCAAAAGATGTTGTTTCTGAAGTACAAATTAATCTCCAATGTTTACTTGGCACACCCTACTTAAGAAACAGGAAGGTCTATATTACATTACCACACTACTTTGAATTAGGCCAGCTTTACACTCTATTTTAACACTCAAGAAACTAAAAAAGATTCGTTAAATTAAATCTGAACAGGTGATCCTCCTAGAAGCTCAGCAACATCAACTGAAGACACAGTGGTCACAGTGGTATGAAATGGCAGGATTGGATCTGTATGTATATTAGGTTGATATCCTAATTTCGACCAAATTAAAGGAATGCTGTTTTCTGTTGTTAAGTTCCACAGTTAATTCATCAAATTATTTTGCTCCACATTAACTACCCTGTTCAGTAAAAAAAACCCCAAAAACCAAAAAAACCCAGTCATGTGGATATATTCCCTTGATAATAAATAACTTGTAAGATATGGATTCCTACCCTAAATCAACTCCTGTTGCATGGGACCTTCACTGAATGAATGCCTGTCTGAAAGCTTTTAGAATACTTTTAATTTTCCACAGAAAATTAAACTTCCTTAGACTTAGGTTTCGTAACCTTAATTTAAATTTTTAAAAGTTTTTTATTTCCAGGTTCTAAACAATTTATTATTCCTGGCACATCCTATTCTGGTTGGATCACATCAATTAAAAAATCTAGTTAAGTAATTTTAAAACAGTGTAACTGCTGAGATACTATGTTATTGATATAGAGATATGCTAGTTACTTTAGTACCATGAAAGCTGTGAATATTTCCAAGGAAGATAAAAAAAAAAAAAAAAAACAAAGGAAAGCTTTTTCAAGGACATCTTACTCCTGATTAACTAATTTTCCTTTCTGAAAATATATTTAGTTATGAAAACATATTCACACTTTCAGGATTCTGTCAGTTCAAAATATAATTTCTCCTTTTGGGACTTATCATTTGTTGTTATAAATAATGGCCTTCTTGTTCTCATGTTCAAGCAGCAAATGGAAGAAGCAAAACCCAACAGTCAGGGTTCACATTATTTCTAAATCACACAGGACATCCATTACCAGTTATTTATCAACAATTCAGTGTTAGTGTAGCATACCAGACACAGCTATGGCTGGTAGAGCTCAGTCCTGTTCTGTGCATCACCACAAGTCCATGTCCACTACCAATTCCATAGAAACAGAAAGTCATGCTAAAATTTTCAGAGACTTGGTTTGTTATGAGGCCCTTCTACTCCTTCCATGTGAGATGTTAAGCAAGTGATGAAGTAATATTGCTTAGCAGGTTGTTGAATGACAAGCAGGGCTCCCAGTTTCAGTTCCTGGCTACATTGTGGATGTGCTTCTGACTCCATGCAGGTTGCTATGCACAGGTGTCCGAGCCAATTAAAAAGGGATCCAACTCCTGTGCACTGCATTGACAGAGAACGGATACACATTTTTAAGTGCTTTTCTCAAAGTGACCCATTTGTCTCTATGTTAATAGTTTATCTCTCTGGCAGGCAGACTGATTGTAAGACTCTGTGCTTTGGTGTTTTTCACCAACTTTGACTGAGAGGCCCTTCAATGATGTGGAGAGTTTGAACACACCAACATGCTGAGATGCAACCAAGCATTCAGTTTCCCACCTTATCATAACCTAAACTGATATGACAACCAAACACTTCCAAACCACCACCAGTTTTAAGCCAGTCTTGAGAGGTATTTCATTAGAAAGACAAAAACGTTAGTCCCTTAGAAACATGCAGTCACACACACCCATTCAAAGGGCAAGTGCATTAAAAGATGGTTAGTGATGAGAACCTTTTGGTCTCATCAAATATTAAAATGGTTCTCACATCTGCTCATCATATAACCTCTGCTACTGGTTCTGTTCAGCGGTTTCTTTGATTCATTCCTTTAAAAACTAATGAAAGCTATAGACAATAAAATCTGTGACTCTACTTTTTTTTTTTTTTTGTCACATCTCAAATCAAGAGATATTGAAAAAGCAGTTAAAAAAATCCCCAACCACTCTTCAAATCTTCATATGTTTTTTCACCACAGATCCAGTCTATTTTTGGTAGGACTCTATGCTGAGTTTCCAATGTCACTCAGGAAAATGAAGGACACACCTCTAGAGTGATGATGATAAACTACCACCAAATGACGACTCCGTGATGAACTGATCTGTAACATCACACACCTAGCTGTCTCTCTTTGCAGTTGTAGCAAGAGTGACTTGTTGGTATTGACACTAAGGATTCAGTTTACAGGTAAGCATGAGGCACAGGGCTCATTGGTGTTCCTCCCAGATAATCTGGCCTGGAGCTGTCTCCATTTCTGTCTCAGGGGGCACAAGACTTCACTGGACAGAGAACTTGACTAGTACTGAGAAGTCCTGAGGTCTCTTCATCTCCATCATTACCAGTATCAATCATGTTACTTCGAAAACCTCAACATCTTTTGAAGATAGAATTTATTGCCTTTCAAAATATCTACAAAAGTCTTATACAGGGTGGTCTCCTTGACAGATGGCACTGCAATGAAGACAAGATACCTGTGAAACACTGAGCATCTCCTATGGCATGCTGTACATCTACCCATGGTTTAAGAGCCCCTTTCATTGCAGTTCAAAAAGCATGTGTCCGGGCCAAAGGCACTTCCTCTAAATGCATGTTTCCTTCTCTATTAAAAATAAGTCATTACTGAGTCAACACTCAGCTCAGAAAAGCATTAAGGGCTGTGCTAGTTGTGTGCCTAAAATGAAGCACATACTTCAGAGCTTTTTGAACTGAAGCCTAGGACTTGACACAACTGTTTGCAGGGTGCCTGAAATAAATTGCATCTGTTGAGAGCTTCTTTTGATTTTTATCTTATGAGTCCAAGAACCCAGGGTTGTGCCATAACAGCAGTGAAGAGTGGTGGGGTGCCTTTTTGCTGTTGTTGCCATACTCTCAGCAAGGCTAAGAGGTGTTTTCCAAGAAGCACCACTAATGAAAACATGACTGCACTGACCAAGGCAGGTTCTGAGTGCTTCAAAGAGATGTCTTCAGTATATCCTTTAACAAGAAATGTGAGTTATTACACAGCTCTCAGATATCACCAGCATTCTGCAGTATAAAGTCCCTGCCATGCACACTGTAATTGTAGTACTGCTTGATACACATACATTTCAAATGGTTTTGTGCTAAACAGATTAGAGTTATGTGTCAATAAAACCTTTATATTCAGTCTAGCTAAGGTTATGATAGGATTAAAAGCATTAGAATTTTAACTTAATATGCTATCACTTTAAAATCCATACTGTAGCTGTAAAAATGACCACTTTATGTACACAAATTAGAGTAGATTTTCTTGATACTTACCTGAAAGCACAATAACACCATACAATATCTAAATTCAGTTTTATTTAGAATTGTACTTCTACAAAAGTATGGACTTAAGTACTTCCAAATGCCAGTTTATGAAAGCAAGTGCACCTTAGCCCACCTATAGCCTTTCACTGTATTCAGCAACCACTTTTGCTAGCAATACTGGGCTAGAAAACCTGAATTAGCCTCTGCAGTGTGAAAACAATCCACGGGGAGGAGACTGCTATGCCCGATTCAGTGAACTGTCATGTTCTCCAAAGAAGGTCTTGCAAGGAAAAACTGCCACGTTGTCCCATGTATGAATTGTCCCATGTATTCAACAATACAATCTCATTACCCTTCTCACCGCTTTAAGCAACTCTCTTTTCAATGAATTTAGCACTTTGAAAGATACCAGAGAAACTGGCTTTGAACATTGTTTTAATCTATTTGCAAATATTAATCTTCTGGGGCTGCTATTGAAGGACCGTGCCTTAGTCTTGAAGCAGGGCCTCTAATTCTATAGTTTAAGTTTTTTTCTCTTTCTCCCAATTAAAAATATATCTGTCTATACCCTGACATGATCACTATTCCAACTTCATGGCCCAGCTGCCATAGAAATCCCAAGGCCCTGTTTTCTGATGATTGTGAGAAAATGGATATGCTCTCTTACAGAGAAAACCAAATGAGGCCTTGTACTCCTGCTGGAAACACAAGACAGTGGGAAGCCAACCTACAGAGATATGGAAGGCTCAAGATGTATGTGGGGCTGCACAGATAAGACACAAGCCAAAGGCGAGGAAAGGAACAAGAAAAAATCAAATGGAATCATCATACAGAATAACCAAGGTTGTCAGAGACCTGAAAGATCATCTAGTTCATGCATAGCATCACCATAGTCACCCCTAAACCATGTCTCCAAGTGCCACATCCAGATGTCCCTTGAACAATCCCAGAGACTGTGATTCCACCACTTTTCTGGGCAACTTATTACAACGCCTAACCACTCCTTCAGAGAAAGGGGCCCAGAACTAGACTCAGGATTTGAGGTGTGGCCTCACCAGTGTGGAGTACAGAGGGACAATCACTGCTCTGGTCCTGCTGGACACACTACGTCTGATACAGGCCAGGATGCCATTGGCCTTCTTGGATATCTGGGCATGTGCTGGCTCATGTTCCGCTGGCTGTTGACTGGCAACCCCAAGTCTCTTTCTCCTGAACAGCTCTTAAAGCACTCCTCCCCACACCTGCACTGCATGGGGTGGTTGTGACGCAAGTCCAGAACCCAGCATTTTGCCTTGTTGAGCCTCATGCAGCTGTCCTTAGCACATTGATCCAGTCCACCAAGGTCTCTCTTGCAGAGCCTCCTGACCCTCAGGCAGATCGACGAATAGTGTTGCTAAGATGGCCACTCAATCCACTCACATGAGGTTTATGCCTGATTCATCTGGGTACCGTAAGGAGGGATTGGCCCCTCTTTGGCAATGCATTCCAGCTGCAGCACCGTCTAACCGTAAGCTCTCCGGGGTCTGTGGAGCTAAGGGTGATGGGTGGCTCTCGGGCTCCACAACCCAGCTGTAGGTGCTGCAGCAGCTGACAAGGGACAGGACAGAGGCCAGTCAGAACAGTCTTCCTCCTAAATGCTGCTGACCATGTTTGGGGAGGCTCCAGCATTCCTGGAGAGGATATCAAATGGAATTCCCAGCTTTTGCAGGCATTCTGTTACATAACCCTTTTCTGATTTTTTTTTCCCCCCCAATTTCTGCCTTTAAGTAGTAGATTACTCTGAATTCATGCAGTAAAAAGCACAGCAACCAATTGCATAGCCTTGGAAAACAGACTTCCTCATTAACATGTCATGTTCCCATGTTCCCACGATTCCTGCAGAGTGACATTTCAGTAATGTGTCATAGCACTTTGTATATTCTCTAAAGATTAGTGATGCTTTTTCTGCCAAGAGGATAAAAGTAATCTTTTTGTTAGCTGAATGAAGCTGAATGACTATCAGGGGTTGAGCCCTGATCCTGTCCCAATGTCCTGTCTGTCTTGTCTGGTGCATCTTTCCAGAGTCCTGCTGTTTTCAGGCCTTTGCACTTCAGGGTGGAAGACTTCAGTGCAACAACATAGTTCAGCATATGTCCAAACTAAAAGTCATGTGACAAATATATATTCAATTTCTTTAACAAAACTACACCTTAGTCTGTCAAACTAGAAAGAAGTTGAATTTTTGAATCATTCGTTTACCTCCTTCTAAAAAAGAAATCCTGTATTCTTGCAAGATAATGCTATTTTAGGGTATTTTTCACTATTTATATTTTGGTCTTCTGACTTGTTTCCCCATCTCAGGATGATATAACTGCAAAGAAATTATCCTCTGCAAAAATTATCATATCTTATTGCTAAAACTGAAAACCTTTCCTCTCTTGCTGAACATCTGCTCTTTCTCCCTCATAAAAGCTGGCAAATGTTTCTCTCAGCACAGAAAAAAAAAGAAATCAATAATTGTTGTTTTCATTTCTTTCATACCCTGGCCTTGCAGACGAAGTCAATGTCTTCTCTTGAAATATCAGTCCTGCATGTCTACTTGCAGAAAAGCAATATATTATTTTCATAGTCATAATAAGCCATACCACTTCAACACAAGAGGTACTGATTTATAAAATGGGGCATATTATTAGCCAATAGCTAAAAATGCATCCTTACATTTTCACTTTTAACCCTGCTTTGGTTCATCTGTATTAAAAGGGGCTTATGTCTGAATTTCCTAATCAATTCTACCAGTGGTTTTGTCAGAAAAGTGAAACGTGGTCTAGAACATTTATTACATTGTAAATTCTCTCTTCAACTGCTCAACATCAATTCAGTATTATGTATCAATTTTGTGTCATGGAGATAAAATTCTTCTCATTAGCCTCTATAAAACCATGAGCAGTATGGAGAAGATGAAGAAAGACCAACTAAACAGACGTCCACATAACACAACAATCAGAAAGTACCAAAAAGTTGTGTAAATGACAGGTTCATAATGAACAAAAAGAGGCACCCTGTCACCTAATGTACATTTGCTTGTGGAACTCACTGATATGAGGCACTGCCAACGCAGAAGGTTTATCTGGGATCAAAAAGTGATTAAGCAAACTGATGAAGGATAAATCTGACAAGGACTGTCAAACACGAAGATACCATCTCTGGCCCAGGAAGCTCAGGAGCTGCAGAATGCTGGAGGCTAAGAGAGTACTTGAGGAAAATATTAATATATGCTTAGCATGTTTCCATACTATTCCACAGTCACCAGTGTCTCACAGTGACAGGATCCTGGACTAGAAGGGCTTTTAGAGAAGTTTTTCCTATGTTTCTGTATAGATAGGCCACATATTGCAATATGCAGTCCTTGCTAAACCTCTCAGCAATGCTTATGCAGAGCTAGAAATGAGTCTGGCAAAAAGATGGAATGAAGGGGAGATACCACATGAAATTAAAATAGGTGAATGATCTAAAGGATCTTACAATTCAGCGTCTTCCAAAGATCCTAAAATGTTAAGTTGAACAGATATAAAAATGGTGCCTATTGTTGTGTTTTACACAACACAGTATCAATTTGTCCAGACAAATATACAGGATAATTAATAAACTGTAGTAGTTATTGCACTACAGGCCATATACTCTTCTCAGAAAAGAAGATTAAGTGCTCTGGATGTAAGATCAGATGAGAGCTACAAAGAAGGTTACAGGATTCACATCTCTGATTAAAAGAAAGATCACTTATCAGAAAGATAGAAGGGAAGTTAACTTGAGTAGAAATCTGCAGCACTCGAAACAAATGGATAACAGCTTTTTGGTGTCCCAGGTGAAGTGTGTATGAATGAACAAAACAAGTGTGTTCTTTTTAAAATATAATTTCTTTTGCTTCAAAATGACAAAGTATTCTAGTGTTAAACAACAAACAATAACCTAAGCTAAGAGAAAGGGTGATATGCTATAAAATATTGGAATGAATGAC
The DNA here is from genome assembly GCA_013390045.1 of Picathartes gymnocephalus. NCBI lineage: Eukaryota > Metazoa > Chordata > Aves > Passeriformes > Picathartidae > Picathartes > Picathartes gymnocephalus. Next base: position 29,344 of record WEKY01018827.1, on the reverse strand, counting down.
ACTTTGAACACTGTATTTCAGTGAATTCAGTGTAGATCTAAATTAATTTCTGAACATAGGAATTTGAGATCTTAATGAAAAAGCAAGGAGATTGGATAAACCAGAGAAGACCTGTTGAACCAGATGGCCCCTCCTTTCTAAAACACTCTGCATTCTCTGATTTTCACCTCAGAATGCTGAACTCACGTGAAGTCCTCTGCTACTGAAGTCCTTACAAAAACTTGCCACTGTATCACTTGTACCTTACCACTGTTTCCACATCTGAGTGTCTGCTGGTTGTACCAGCAGATGAAGAGAGATATCAAGTACCAGTAGACAAGCAGCTGGAATGATTCATGTTAAAATCCTCACAGGCTCCAGGATGATTGTCTAACCTGTCCCAGTCAACAGGAAAACAATTTTGCAATGCAATATTAATGAATTGCAGCTATTGCCTTTCTGATTTTTAAAGTGGTTTACAATATATCAAATTTCACTTTTGTATTAATGCTAAGTAGTTTGGGCTACAGGAGCTAAGGAGGTTTCAAAAATAATCTTTAATATGCTCTGGAAAACTGGCTTCTCTAAGTCTGTGTCATAGCTAAAATTCAAAACTCTTTTTCTCTTTCAGGTGGGGGTTGGAGGTGTAATGTGATGAGATGCTAGATGAAGAGCACAGTCAATATCAACAAGTTGCAGTCACTTGAGCACAGGCTCTGAAAGCCAAATATCACACCACATAAGACAGTTTGTGTTCACTGGGAAATCTCTTACTCCTAATGTCAAGTCTGAAAGCTATTTCTTAGTTACTAAAGATCACAACTTTTCCCCATATTTAACTCAAAACCACATTTTTTTTCAAATTTACTGTAGGTTAACGTAGCATGTCTGGCTCTATTGGTCATGTCAAATTACATTACAGGAGAAGAGGGGAGCAACAGAGCTTGGTTTGTAGCTTTACTTCTCCCTTGTGAGTCACAAAAGTATTTTTATAATGTACACTGCATGAGAGCACCACAATTTTTAGCTGAAATGTCTCGGATGTTCCAGTTCTTTGAATTTTGTAAGTCTCTTCCCCCTGCCCCCAGATGCTAATAAACAAGGCAATGACAAGGTCCTTGTACTCATATTCCTTCTCTTCTTGATGATGTTTTCTGCTTCACACTTTCTCTGGGCCATAATTTGTTTACATAAACTGGAAAACACAAGAGAAAAGTCTCACTGAAATAGAACAGAAAAAATTCTCTCTTGTTTTCCCTCCATGAATTCTAGCTTTTGTCTCCTTACTTGTGCCACAACATCATACTATGAGTTGAAACAGGCATTTGCTCTGAAATGAGGCATTCATCAAACAACATGCAACATGATCATTAAAAATACAAGTACTGCTATTACTGGGGGAAAAAAACCCCTCATTTCTCTGGAGCGTGCAAAATCCAAAATTGTTCTTATCAAATTCGTATGTTGAATTGTTCCGCAAGCCATGCTTAAAATATTGTTCTTGGATACAAGAGCCAAAGTGTAGCCCAAGGAGTGATGAACTCATTTTATAGCTCTTGGACAAATTCCTATACTGGTCTAAAGGGAAAATTTGCACAAGCAGAGTGCTTGGAACCATAAATTTGGAGTTTGGTTTTGTATTTGGTTTGGTTTTGTTTTGTTGGTTTTTTTCCCTTTTTCTTCTCAGTGCTCATCCTTATCCTCAGCACTGTAATTTTTCATTTGGGAAAGAATATGCATTGTGTATACAATGGTTCTTGGAATTCACATGACTGCATTTGTTTAACAGCAACACTGAGCTTTAAATTCTGCTTGTGATGCTGAAGCATCTTGCCTTCTGCCTATAAAACAAGGCTGGATAACCTCCCGAGAAGCCAGCATTGGCAGAATGTGTTAGTCTAGTAAAAAATGACTCCCAAAATTTCTCTGGGTGTATCCATTCACTGATGGCATGTCATCAGGGCGAAGGTTTGGCTTTTTGATATAAAGCCTGTTTAACTTGCTTATTACCAGGCGATCTGGGAACTAAGGAAGATCAGAGTAAAGTTTGAAAGGATTTAGGACTCTGCACGAGCACTGCCTCATTTCAGGTAAGGACTCTCTGAAGATCAGACATACAGACTTCCACCCTACAGACTGTGCAATGAAGTCCTCACATCCTTCACCAAATGTTGGTAGTGTGAACAAAGAAGAGATGCCTGGGAAAGAAACCCATAACTACATGTGTTTTCCTTGCTTTTCCCTCATATTTTGCTGTGCTGCAAGGGAGCATGCCTTCCACTTCTCCTCTGATTGAAGACACTCCTTATTGTAACCATGCAGCTCTGAGGTGGTTCCTCATACATGCTTATCTTCCTCTTTGGATAAACAAAAATCGTATTACACATGGAATGCTCTACTTGGTCAATTTCAATAATTACTTCAAAATAAATTTAGAAATATAATTTTAGTTTACCTGCTCCAGTAAAAGTAGGATCTGTAGCAAAACTGAGGGCTCCAAGGTTAGATCCAATTAAAAAAACCCAAAAAACCAAAAAAACAACAAAACAGGTGGCAGTTTTACACCAAAGTATTTAGGCCAAGCAGTTTAAATTTTGAGATCTCTACAATTAGAACTGCAGGTCAACTTTATAATCTTCATTATAAATCTTACACACAAATTTCCCAGTTGCCAGAGTTGCCAAGATTTGTGAAGTCCTGGAGACATTAAAAATGAGCCAAATGGGAAATGAAGGTACCATGTCGTTAGGACAACATATTTCAATTTTTGAACGATTTTCTGAGACAGTCTACAGACCTAGTTTTTAGACTGTTAGGAATACTTCAGGCTAGGACTTGCAAATCAAACTCTGTGAAAATCTGTTACTAAAACAAGCAATATTTCTATTAGACTGGAACTAGTATTTTGACCTCTGCTTGTATAATACTGGATCAATGAAGTCCTGATCTACATGAGCTTGTGCTTGCAGTGCCATAATAATAATAAAAATAATAGTAACAACAACAACAACACTTTTTCTAGTCACTTATAAAAAATTGCTAATGGGTTCACCACACTAGCTGCAATGTTACTTTTTTTACATCACAGTGGGTTAATATAGCCCTTTGTATTTCAGAATATTTTTCACCTGCTTCAGATGAAAACTTCTGAAATACTGTTCCGTAAAGCCAGCATTTCCTTTTAAAGTCATGCTACTTTATATCACTCTTTCAACATGTTTAGGACGATCCTGACAGAGTATTATCACATGTACTCGATGTTCTTATCAAAAAGTTATGTGCTTCAGCCCTTAGTATATAATTTTCTTTGCCTTCTTGCCAGGCAAATCTATTTATTCTTTCTGTATATTGAGCCATCACATTCACCTAAATAACTTTTGTGGTTATTTCCATCAGAAACATCCCTGGATCTTGTATGCATCAGGGGTGGTTCTGGTGTTCCCGTTAGCCTTGACCTGACACTTAGGCTGCAGCTCCATTTTATTTTCATTTCCTCTCTGCAGACAGCAGTTCTCCTTCAAGACACTTCAGTCCCTGAGCTAAGAGATTTTTGTTAATGAAAAGCAGATGCAACACTTAAGTTCTAACAGAATCTTCTCCTAATAGAATCTTCCTACCATGATAATTTTGAGTATGGTGCAAGACCCATTCTATATGATTACTCCAGCCTTCCAGAATAGAGTGTTAATTTTATGACTTGTTAATTTTATCAGTGAACTTATGCTGAGTAGATAACACTGACACAGGAGACTACCTTGCCAGTATGGCAAGTATGTGTGAATACTGACATTTTAAATTAATGTCCTCCAAGTTGCTGAAGTGTGCATTTATCTCTTTTAAGTTGCTTTTCAATTCTTTTGAGCACTTTACACACTCATTATATTTATACACTATATTTACATACACATTGCTGTATGGATGGTTGAGTGCTCTGATGCTGAGAACCTTGAATGAGGTAGTGAAAGAACTGGATTAATGCGAGATCACGGAGACTCTACCCCAAAATGTATGCCACCTAATTGTGATATGTTACTGCATATATATCTAGATAATATTATAGGGCACTGCTGTGTATTTGGTAAAGCACCTCACTGTTATGGTCAGTATGTCATCTGTGGTGGAAAGTGAGAGATGCTTCCAGTTTTCTGTGACAGCTGTTGAGCTGTGGAAATAGTAGGTGGAAGTTAGACATTTGAAAGGCAGCAGTAAGGTTCCATGCACTTTCTTTGTCTGTTTTGAAGAGATAGCAATGAATACCATATGTGAGCCAATACAGAATGTACTTGAATCAGACAGAAATTAAGTATTACAATTCCTGGACAAAATGCAATTCAACTTCTTGCTCTTTAAGGTCAGACGACTTCCCAGATTCCACGTCCTCCTGTGGCACGAGAACACAACGATGGCAAAAGGAAATTATTGCCTCCAAGACTGCCTTACCTATAGCAAAAGTAGGGGAGAACGTTCCCTGTTAAATTAACCTAACATAGGTTACTCCCCACGATCCACTTGCTCAAATAGAGGCCTCTTAATGCTCTGCAGGAGCACTTTAATGAAGGAAGCAGCTACAAAATGGAGCAACAACATGGCACCCTAGCTCTGGGGAATAGGGAAAAGAATCAAGATGAGCATCAGTAGAACAGAAAAGAGGATGTGGGAATGGGAAGTGCACAGAGGGTGAGCAGAGACAAAGCAACTTCCATTGGCTTCTGATGGATTTCATGGCTCGTGAGCAGCTGTCCAAAAAGCCCTGGGCCTTTCAGTTGTCATCATCAGAAGTTGGGCTCTCTCTAGATGAAGCTCAGGCAGAGGTTTGGGGAAAGAATCACAGCATGTAGACTGGCACCAAATTTCTACAGGTCTTGCGGTTATGCCTACTGCCATAGAAAGAGACATAATTGTTTTCTCCAAAACAAGAAGTACATTTGCATTCTGTTTTGCAGCAGAAGTACAGCCTTAGTTACTCTGAATTTGCACCAGGAATTTCTTCTGCAATGTCCAACACCGGGCCAAAAAGCTTTTTCCATTACTGTCCATGTCCTAGTTCCCTTAGGAGCCTGAGTTGAAATACACATCTGGCAAGTTAGGCACCTGTAAATATCTTTATTATTTGTGTCAAAGGCTTGCATTCTGTTATAATGCCTTAGTAGCAAGGGTGAAATTATATCTCTGTGGGACTTAAGGCTATGCCATTCAAGATGCTCATGATGCTCACGATGCGGAGATCAAGGGAAGCAACACTATACATCTTCTGCTGATTATTAGCACTGAGATGCATACCAATCACTACACTGTATTTACTACAAATTCATCTGCAGGATAATTAACTTTAGCATTATATAGGAATGAAAAAATCTCATAATTATGATTTGGAAGATTCAAATGTATTTAAAAATTATTATTTTAACACTATATTATCCTTGTTAATATTAATTATTATAATAATAGGCACTGTTTATGCAGAGAAAGAGAAAGATGCCATAACTTATATGAAAGCTAGAACTGCATCGACAAGCATGAGTTGGGATACTGGTTCTAGAATTCAATCATCTTCTACTATTCTGAAAGAATGCAAAATCTTTTTCTATTGTGCAATAGTATACAGAAGGAGTCTATGTGCAACCAAACCCTAGATCTTTTTGTTCTTTTTGCTGATATAAATAAGAAGAGAGAAGACTTAAGCTCTGTAAAGGAAGAGTTTGTTGTATTTAGTCTAAAGGCTGACTGACAGAAGAATCACAATAAGTTTTGACTATTATGTTAACACATTATGATTCAGAAGAATCAGAAGCAGCAGAGAATATGGGATAAGCAGAATAAGAAATCAACAAGGCAACAGAAAAGTTTACCCTATACTTTTGATCTGAGAAAATCTCCCATTAAAAATCTCTTTCACAACACATTCAAACCAATTTAAATGTACTTCCACCTAGACTACTTATGGTATTCTTATTATTCTACTCAACAAAATTAAGGTGATCAGAAAAAGAAGTTCTTCTCTTTGTAAGAATTACTGATGTTTTGAAATATCTTGATTCTGTATCAGGCAAAAAATATTGAACATTTTCTCCTAATTTTGAGCACAGCAAAAAAAAAAATTTTAAATGAAAAATGCTGGTGTTTCCCAGCAAAACACAGCAGACAGAGGCTCCCCACAGATTTCAGTTTGAATGGAAACATAAACCAAAAATTACATTTGGTTTAAAATTATTTAAAATAAAATGTGACTGATGCTCAGTTTAGGTCACACGTTCTGCAGCATGCTTTTTGATAACTGTGCATCCTCTAAACAGGTTCGGAAATGAAGTAAAGACCTACAGAGGTCTGCTAAGAAAAATCTCAGCAGAGGCTGCTGCTGGAGGGCTGGGAGGTGGAAGGGGCCATTATGCTTTTGGAGGGCAGCTTCCTGCACACAGTGAGTATGTGGGAGTGCAACACTCAGGGGATTCCCAGTGTGTTTCAAGCCTTGGGTAGCTTGGCACAGTGAAAGGTTGGCAGAGGCATGATTAGAGGCTTAATGCAACATCACTGGTCTCCAAATTATTTTCATTATCACTTCTGGGAGGAATTCTTTCCCTGCTTGAAACTGCTCCATATACAACTCAAATAGTCAAGATCTGCACTGAGAGAAAGTCCATTTTACAGATATTCACAGAAAAAAAAAAAAAACCAAAAAAAACCCACCCACATAAACAAGGCTCCACAAGAGATCAATAAAACATGTCTTAAAACAACTGAATCCCAGATAAAGCACTAAAACATACTATGGGGAACAAAACTGTATTGAGAAGAGATTATCTTACAGCCTAAACAAAAACAATCAACAACAAAATAATTAATTAATAAGCAAATCTTTCTAATGTTTCTCTAGGCAGACTCTTTCCATGGAAAGTGAAATGATGGGGGAAAGTCATAATGAGTTTTTAAAAAAAAAAATCTGAAATACCACCAATCCATGTTCTGTTAAGATACCTAGAATGCTCTCCTTTTAGAGATTAAAGATTGTATCATCACTGTATCACAACAGAATTTATCTATTTAATAATCTCTCACTGTGTCCTGATTTCAGCAGTGATGGAGTTAATTTTCTTCGCTACTAGCTGGTACAGTGCTGTGTTTTGGATTTTGTGTGAGAATGATGTTGATAAAACACTGAAGATACAGTTGCTGCTCAATAGTGCTTACCCTAAGTCAAGGACTTTCCAGTTCCCCATGCTCTGCCAGCCAGCAGGTGCACAAGAACCTGGGAAGGAGCTCAGCCAGGACAGCTGACCCAAACTGGCCAGAGGGTTATTCATACCGTAGAACGCCATGCTCACTATATAAGCTGGGGGGAGTTGATTGGGAGACAGCAATCACTGCTGTGGGATGGGCTGGGCATGGGCCAGCAGGTGCGAGCAACTGTATTGTGTGTCACTCTTTTCTTGGGTTTTATTCCTTTGCCCCTCCCCTTTTCATTCATAATATTATTAATAATAATATAAATGGTAAAATAATAATTATGATAATATTTTACTTTATGTCAGTTATTAAGCTGTTCTTATCTCAACCCACAAGTCTTACTTTTTTCTGATTCTCCCTCCCATCCCAACAGAGGTGGGGAGTCAGCAAGGGGCTGTGCGGTAATTAGTTGCTCACTGGGATTAAACCATGACAGACTTTTACATTGCCCTGTTTATTCAGAAACATTACAGAACATTTACAGATCCTGCACAGCTGCATAAAATTTCAGTAAGAGGCAGCTGTTACTGAAGTATTGTCAAGCCAGGACAAAATGTTGCAACTATTTAACACAACAGAATATTTTTTTAAAAACTCACCAGACTAAGCCAAGAAATTAATAAAATCACTAATGTCAAGAGAAACTGGACGCTCTACAGGAGGGGGCAGCATGTCGCTTCACGTCATAACTACAATCTAGCAGACCCCTGTCATCTGCCCCTATAAAAATACACCCTGCTCTCCAGGCTGCATCTTTTGTGTAATCCTGTTCTGCCATGGGCTACAAGCTAAGAGGCACCAGAGAAAATATCAAGTCTTCATCCAAGTTAAGTTCCCCCACTCCTTCCCCTCTCTGCAGGTCTCTGGCTGGTCATTTCAGAACGTATAATTTTTGTCCCTGTTAGGGGGTTTCTCTATTTTCACATCCCACTTATCTTGTGGGGTGGGAATGGTGCTGGAGAGCTGCTATGTAAGACAGAGGGTCCGGTGTGTCCGATGAAGAACGCTGCTTGCTGCCCAGACAGGGACAGCAGCCCTTCAGCCGTTGCCGGCTGCAGCCCTCTTCCCCTGCTCCGCCGGCAGCCCGGGAACCCCTGCTGCTGCCATCGCTGCCTGGCCCTGCATACTAATTGGCACATTTAATGACTTTCCCTTGCTCTCCCCTTCCTTTCTCCTCGTAAGCTACTGTCTGGGAGCAGGGGAGCCCGGCTGCCATGGAAACTGAGCCGTCAAACACCCCGAACCTGCCGCACCAGCCTTGGGAGAGGATTCCAGTGGTGAAGCTCAAAGAAGGGGATGCTGGAGGGGGAATAGAAATGGAGGAGTGGGAAGGTGCAAGGCTGACCGTGTCAGGAACAGATCTGGGCTGTTCTGCGAAGGCACTGCACAAGATGAGTACACACAGGGCATAAGGAATAAGATATTTAGGGGAAAAAACAGGTTAACTCTCTATTACCAGCTTTTTTCTTCACAATGATTCAAATATCTCTCTGCCCACTTCCTCCCATCCATTTACTGTCTGGATCAAATGCCCCTAGTGTGTGCACAAGGGGGTTTTGACAATCTCAAATATGGCTCACACATCTCAAGGACTGTTTGTAGCCAGAAAAAGGGCAGATTACAGCAAGCAAATATTTTAAGGGAGCCTCAGGCACAAGCTGGCAGAGGACAAACCCCTGCCTAGGCAATAAGGCTGTGATCCTCTGCCCAGCCTTTCAGTCCTGCCTCCCTTTCCCAGGCTAACTGCTGGACTGGAGTCGCATGAAAATGCAGCACTTGTGGCACGGTCTGTATGCGCTGATGCCTTTTCTGGGCAGGCACCTAGTTCAACACCAGCTCTGTGCCCAAAAGAATTCTGGTCTCTGCTTCAGGCTGTGTGGCTATGGGAATTGCACTTTTGTCCTCAGTTCTGTCTCCTGAGGATTTATGGGCATATAATAAGGGTAAAACGAATGTACACTTCAATCTTAGCACCCAAATTCCTTCAAGGGACACTGTCACTTCTACCCAGTCTCCTTGTAAGCTTTCAGGCCAGCAACGGAGAATCTCCTTGTGTGTCTTTTTTCTAAGCAAAGCTCCCTACGATATGATTTATTCATGAAGGGAGCCCTCAGAAGGTCAATAAAACTGGCATGCACCCAAAAATACACAAACAAAACAGGGAAGAAGAAAACCCCACTGGGTCAGCACTTTTCTGAAGACAAGATGAAGCTGTTTATGTCCCAGGCAGACCCACTTATGCAAGGGACATAACAAATGTTTCAACTTTCCTTCTCTGTTCCAACCTCCTGAACAATGAGCTTAATACTGAACATTACTTCAGATACAAGTGAGAACTTGCTGTGCCATGAAGCCTTGCAGGGTTTTGGAGCTGAGGTACCCAAGACACCCAACAAAAGTGCTGCTTGGTATTCCTGTGAAACAGGGGGACCTACTGCAGTGCAGGCCGGGGAGCACAGTGAGACAGGTCTCAGGCATGACAACAAAGGACAGACAGCCCAACTGGCTTCCCACAGGGATACTTCCTCCTTAGCTGAGACCACCAAAGGAGACTTCTGCTTGGATTTTTTCTTTCAGGGACTTTTATGTTGCCTTGCACCTGAATCTTTCAAATCATTGATTTGAAAAGGAAAAAGGACTGCCCCATTATAAATTTCGGTACCCTAGGTCTGTCACACATGAGTTGCTACTACACAAATTGATACATAAAAGATGAATAAGTGCAGAAGAACACATAAGAATGCCTAAACTAAGAAAGAAAACTATTTTACAGGGTTTGCAGCATTTGTGTAAGTCTCCGGTTTCAAGCAATTGGGAGTTATTTTATTAAATAGGAAATAACGTTTGAAACAAAAAATGTTAAAGGATATACAGGAAGGAAAAAAAGATTTTTTTTTTTCCCCAAGCACATAGAGAAACCGGTTAACATTACCAGGACCAAATGAGATTCACCTGAGTCAGAAGGCATGGAGGTGGGAAACTGCAGTTTTCTTTTTAAAAGAAATAGAGATCTGATGCATGGAAAAAAACAATCTGTCTGTATCTTTCTGAACACGGATGAAAAAAAAATCTGCAGACAGAGATCCCATTCTACCAGCCCAGAGGTGATCCACAGGATGAGTATGAACAAAGCTAATACAGCAGATAAATCATACGTGGATTTTCAAAACAAACACCTTTGATAAGTCTCTACATCACAGGCAATTAATATATTAAAAAAAAAAGGCTGATACAAGGTTTAGAAAAGGTCTCTTTAGGGAGTGAAAACTGGTTAAAGTACAAGAAGCAGTAAGTAGGACTTTAAGGTCACTTCTCAGGTCAGAGAGAAGGCAGTAGTGAAGTCCTCAGAGGCCAGTGTTACAACCAGCTACATTCAACATTTTTCAGTGGCCTAGAGATGGAAGGGCATTGTCAGGTAGTCCAGCTGGGGTGGGGTGACACTAAGTTCTTGAAGAGGCTTTTTAAACTGAGCAAGTGGGCAGAAAATGAGTTTCAATGCAGTTAACTAAATGCATGATAAATGGCCCCATGAACAACAGCTGCCACAAAAACTAAAGACATTGAGCATCACCAGCACAGGTACCAACAACATGGCACGGGGCATAATTCTGCCACTTTACAAAGCCATGGTCCCCTCACATGCCTCCAGAGTGCAGTTCTGGTCTCCAGATCTCAAGGAGGAAGTAATGTAATTGAAAAGGCACAGAAGAGAACTAAACAGTTGAGGCTTACAAACTCACTAAAATGATGGATAAAGTGACGTCAGTCAGCAGCTACTACAGAACAGTTATTAACAAAGTCTGAAGAACCATAACAAGAGAATACTGAAGAAAATTACCAGGAGACAAATTCAGAACAGATGGAAGTATTTTTATACATAATGGGTACTAAAATCCCAGAGCTTGCTCCCATAGTAATGAACAGTACCAGTAGGTGCAAACAAGGATGAGACTAAATCTATGGACTAGTTCACACACAGGTAATAGTGGGAACTGCCAGAAGTGACCCCTAACATCCCACATCCTGCGGTCATAGACCCTAGCACAGTATAAGAAAATGGCCACAAAAACTGGCAAGAGATAGAGCAGGTAGCTTATAAGAAAATGTGATACATATCTAAGAACAGGCTTGGTAATTTTTTGGAAAGGGTGGAGAGTCTGCATATTGAGCTTGCTTGGGAAGGGGAGGAAGGTCAGGAGGGCATCTGCCTAGTAAGAGAAAATTAGGCCAGAATGGAGAGCCCCATATATCTATGAGATGTCTAATTCTGAAGATGGGCCGAGTTCGCACCACACTTTGTTGCTTATTTTTATGTACCAGGTGCGCTTCGCTTCAGCAGGAATGGACTAAACCTTTCATTTGGTAACAAAATGAAAATCACCTTTGCATGTTGAATTAAAACATACTGAAATGTCTGAAGATCTTTGGCATTTTACAACAAGTCCTTGGGTAACCACATTTATGTGTAGTGGATAAAGGCAGAAGCATTTGTGACTGATCTTCATCAGTGCAACTGCTCACATCCTTACAACTGTATCATTTCTATATAAATATTTTTATATCACATGTATGATATACATGGGTTTGCTCCCTCTGGAGCAAAAGATCCCAGTGGCGTTAGCAATCTAAATGTGCATAATGGAAAACATTTTTAATTACAGGATCTAATAATGTTTTTCCATACAATCTCTTTTTAATTCTGTACATTTGCTAGATTGTGCTCAGCAAATGAGGGAGCTGTTAAATATTTCTTCTTAACCTCATAGCTGAAGAACTCCAGCTCTCTCAGCCTGTCTTCACATCATCTTAGTGGCTCTCCTCTGGACTCACTCCATCAGGTCCATGTCCTCCTTATGTTGGGGGCCCAAGAGCTGGATCCAGCTCTCCAGGTGAGGTCTCACAGAAGTAGTAAACAACAACAACAATATGGATTTGGGTATGCCAATTTAACATTTACACATCAAAATCTATTGAAACCAAATGACTATCTAAGTCTTTTAATTTAAAGACCGTAGTCTGACACACTAGAAACTTTAATGGTTGGGATTTTTTCTATAAAGCAGAAGAAAGTGTTGAGGTGAAGAACTGGAAATTTCTAGTTATGAGTTGAATGCCAAAAGAATCTTGGAAGGACAAGTAAACTTCATGTTTTGTTTGTGTTTCATGGGGGTAGGGGATTTGCTATTCAGAGGGTAGTAATCTTGAAATAGCTGTCTGGTAATAACTGTAATTTAACCCACCTGTCCGCAGAAGTCTCCAGGCTCCTTTAAACTTCTGAGTAGTTGCTCTTTAAAAAGCACAGAATCATCCTATATAATTGAAGTTACAATTGCAGAGTTTTAGTCTCTGGGATTTCAGTGTGGAGCAAAATCTCCATAGCCACCCTGGGGCTTATGTTTCCTGCTATTCGAGGCTCCCAATGCTTGCAGTGAAGACCAAGGTCAGAAAAATGCACCCAGATACCCACTGGATATCAAACAGCTCATCTTGATGTTATTCAACAGGTTCCCAACTCAGCAATAGAAGAAAGGACGAACCATTCAATTAACTTCCAGGCAATTTCCACTGGTCCCCTTCTAACAGAAGACTATGTTTTTTCTAGAAGTTGTGGAAGCTGTTGAAAAGGTGGATTGAGACAAAAATACCATTCACCTTTGAGAATAATAGGTATAGATTTGCTTCATTACATCTTCTTCTGTTACATACAACAGGAAAATTAGTCTTTGTCCCTTTCCCTATCTCCACCATGCAAAACTCTGGAAGACCGACTGAGTGTCCTGTTTGCCATACGAGTGTTGGACTGCTGCTGCTGGACTTTCTGATCATATTTGGGATCTTCAGAATGTGAACAGACTTTCAGAACTTGAATGCTCTCAAACTGACTAAGGCTGTAATGGCTTTGTGCTGTCTGTGAAAGAAGCTTGGAGTATTGCATAAAATATGCAATAATGAATGTGATGAATTTGCTATACATTAAAACCCCAGGGAGAACCTAGCACAATCTGGTGTGGAAGCCTCAGTACTCCACTTTGCAGCAAAGCTGCAATTTTTTGACCTAAAGTCAGCTTCCACCTCGCTGAACCAGCAAGGGTTGAAATAAACCTTGTTACAAACAGAAGACACTCATGTTCTGAAACGGTCATGGGCTGAAAAGGTAAGTTC
>WEKY01018827.1:4366-15933 GCA_013390045.1 Picathartes gymnocephalus | reverse complement strand
AAAAAAAAAAAAAGTGAAGAAAACAGAAAGGAGGTACAGTTGGAGGAGAAGCAGAACTATTACATGTTTTCATCGTTTAAAGTCTTCTGACTTTCACTAATAAGTAATGGAGGACACTGGGAAACAAGGTAAAGCAGTATTTCCTCCTGCTATAGTCAAACAGAAGCATCTGTAAAACTAGAACTCAATTGGTCTAGAATGTTGAGGATTACAGTTTTTTTATATCTAATCAAAGTCAAGGGCAAAGAGACTGCATGCTGAATTAAAAGATGGATTTTTCCTGTCATAGTCATAGAGAAGATGTGGCCAAACCTGATCTTCTGTTGTGTATGTAGTTTCATACACAGCAACAGAAGATAAGAAGTTCCAAATAAGAGTTGCAAAATTACTGGCAAGTATTTTTGTAAATAAATATTTTCAAAACTTTTGCCTTGCCCTGAAAATTCAGCCTCTTTGAGATGTCTTTCATAAATACTAAGAGCTCTACTTTGAATATTCTGTGCAAATTAATGATGGGGTAAACTGATTGAGACAAAATTAAGTACCTGTGCTTCAGACTGCTACTCAAGCTGGTACTCTGCTGAACCACGTACTTCTGACACTAGCAGGAGTTTTGGTTCTTTATGTGCTTCAAGGTACCTAAGCTAAGAATTATGTGGAGCACATCAAGTCCTCTGGTCCTCTTGCATCCTAACACACAGCTTGTCTACCTGGTATCATTCCCTTCATAAATTGCACAGTACTGCCTTAAAATGAGATTATTTTCTTCTAAGTTCACATGTTGTCGAAGAAGGCCATGCTTGAATTGTTAGAAATCTTTTCCTAGTCTCTTTCTTACATTCTTTGATAGCCAGATTGCATTAGTTCTTATGCGAGCATTGTTCTTTAGTTTCAATAGTATTCTTTCATCCCTAATGTTTATTTTAGCCTTTTGAAGAACTCATATAGTTTTTTTAGACTCCCTTTCAACAAAGATTTTAATCAGGAATGCCCTTGTACTGTAGTTTGGTTTGGAGAAGTATTCTGTCCTCTCTGCAATCAAGAAAAAAAGAAAAGCTTATTTTTTAGCTGGAACGTTTCATTAACGAAGTTTGTTCGGTGGCTGCAGAAACATTGATGCTGGTCCAGAAAAGCAGATGTTACAGGAATTAGCTGTTGAGACAAGAGGAGGGCAGGACCTCTGCTTTGGGCAGCTGGGCTGGTTTATACTGCTTTTAGAGTTTGCTGACCTCTTTGTTTCCAATCATAAAACAGGCTGTCAATGTCTCTCATTGCTCCAGGATCTCTTCTCTATGCATGTTCCAGGCTAACTTTCATATACTTTTAGTCCTACTGGTGCTTTTGTCTGTATCTTCATATTTATCACTATCCTTTCAAGACCTGATGTTCAAAACTAATTTTCCTTTCAGGCCAAACTAACTCTCATTCCCACATCATCATGTCTGTAGTGGCAACATTTTCTTCCTCATACCCTTGATATTTAAACAGTCAAGAGACTCCTCTTGTCGATTTTAGTATTCTTTTTAAAGCCAATCTCAAATGCTTTTTGACTCTTTCCACTGTATCTCTGTTTGTACATTAGTCTTTCCTTCTTTTGTATTCTTGTTTACTTTCCATGTCCTTTATGAGATGAAATCACCAACAAGTATTGCTCCCCATTTTTACACGGGACTTAGGGACACAACTTCCTTCTACTATCTGCACCTTTATTTAAAGAAAATTCACATTTCTCCAATTCTTAAGCTGTGAACCTAACAACTAGTTCGTTCTATTTTTCAAAGTTTGAAGTTGACTTGAACAGCAGCAGAAGGACAGCAAGAAAACAGGTACTTCCAAAATTTTGGGGTCACAATTATTTTAAAGCTAGGAATTCTGAGATTCTCAGGCAGTTTTTAAATCCCCCTGTGAACTTTACTTCCAATAGGAAGTTATTCAACTACAGGTGGAGATTAATTGCCTATATTATGTAATCTGAAGGCTAAACAGATCCAGATCTATTCCTTTTTTTTTCCATTTTTCCCCGTCTTCCATCTTAAACAAATGTATTAAGATGTAATAGATTAAAAAGAATAACTAAGGAAGAAAGCTTTATTTACTTTTTTTTTTTCCTGAGCATGTTAATTAGCATAATGCTGTTTTCTATATCCCTAATGACATATAAACACAAGCTACGTTTAAAGCAACTAGCTTGGACATTGTGAGTAGCACAGAGGAAGTGTATGCTTCAGAAAAGGAACATTCATCCTGCTTCTGAATAGCTTTGCAGTCTGCACCAAGCTCATGTCACAGTTTTTGAGCTAGCAGTGCCTGCAGACTAGACATACTTTCAGTCTCACATTGTACAGTGGAACTGTATAAACCTCCCCATGAAACTCATTTGCATTTTCTAATTTATGCCATTTTAGCTGTATTTAAATATGTATTTAAAGGGCTTTTTACTGTGTGCAGTACAGCATAACCTTCAGTCTCCTCCTTTTCTATTTAGCATTTTATTCTACTAACTAAAGTTGATCGAGATGGAAAATCAGGCTAATACTGAATAACAATATGTGTGCATATACAAGCTCCAAACCCACCACTTAGCCCATTTCCAAATTGTGATGGAAATATTTATTGGTCAAAAATGTGTGTTCCTCCAGGCATGACTGGTGTAAGAATCACAACTGTGCGTGTCTATGTGAACAGGTAGAAGCTGTGCAAGGATTTTTAATTACTTTCAGCAGAATTCCCTTTGCAGAACATGGCAATATTGGGCCTATAAATTTTGAACAGTATGCAATCTCTGTTTTGCAGATTCAAATAGTATCTATTGGTTTTCTCTTGAGAGGCACATTCCACTCACTGTGTATAGGCATTGACCTTTATTTTAACACAATTATGCTTTTCCCACACAACTTTTCAACACTAGATTCTTTTCTCTAAAAATGGCTGATATGGCATGAGAGACCAGGACCTTGAGGATACTTAAGGAGCATGGAAAAGTCACGCAATTGAAAACTGCAAAATTGCCTTTTTCATTGGTGCTTTCAATCTAGAAGACGAGATGTGCTGCCAAAATTATGGCATGAAATATTCAGCTGTATTTTGATCTCTCTTTTTTCTCTGTGTCTTGTTTTGCTAAAGATGATTTAAAACTCTGCTTGCTGAATCCAAAAAACAAACAGCTCATGCATATGACAGGCTGCCAAGAATGCAGGACCCTGCCCTTTGCTGAGCTCACAAGCAAGAAAAATCTCTTACAAGGATAGTGCCAGCCAGTATGCTGCACTAAATCTCATCATCAGAAAATAACATTGGCAGCATAATCAGCTGCAAAAGGACTGCATGCAGAGCAGTAATTTACAAAGAACCCAGCCTATCAGTTAGCCTTCCAAAGTGACTTCGTGGTGACAGGCACCTGGTAAATCAATCTGGAAAGAATCCACATTCTCCTGATAGCATCACAGTTTTATTTTGTGGGTCTGGGCTGAGGCAGTGTGAGGAACATAGACGACAAAAACATTGGGGCAAATGATTTGTAATCATTCTGACTGTCATTCATGTTGCTTCTTTTTTTTTCCTCCCTTTATATTTATACTGGCTGTGAAATCATTGCAACACTGATGTGTTATCAAAGAATATCTGGCAATATATTTAATGAACAGTTTTTTTATCTCCTTAAAATTCCACTGCCAGAAAAGAAAAAAAAGAAAAAGATGAGAAGAGCAAGAAAATGACAGCAGTTTCTTTGCTCTGCTAAGATTTCTCCCTTTCTGTGTATACCATTGAATCCAGATTTACAGAGACATAATCTTGTGGGCCATAAAATAATCTGAAGCACTCTCTTCACATGCACCTTGAAATGAACTAGATGATGTTATAAAAGAATCACTTAAGGGAGGCTCAGACTGCATCAGACTGATTTTACATATGAGTTGAAAAAAACCCCCAGCTTATACTTCCAGCAAAACACTTTGATTTGCTTCATGGTGTGGGATACAATGATTGGATCATAGAGGATGTGATTTTTTTTCACCGTGTAGATCCAGCAGTGAAGATGGAAGTGAAATCAGATATAAAGCCATTGCAAATTTGCAATTAATAAAAGTAAAATTTCTGTCCCCAGTAATGTCAATGCCAGTTTGCTCATTTGCCTGGGAGGTAGACACATTTTCATTCTTCGAATACGTACCAGTGTCTTTCTGTCTTCCAGAGAAATTGTACAGGCTATAAAACTAACTGCTTAGGTCACAGTAATTTTCAACAGCAAGAGAAAAAAAGCCCCTATATTTTGTGCTTTACAGTACTGGAGTCTCAAAATTCTTTTATCTCTAAATGGCTTTAATTCTGTTTTATTTTTGTTATGTACTCCTTTATTAAACAGGATCAGTATTTTTGTATATGTAGATTTGCAGCCTTATGCACTTATTATCAAAAATCTTACACTATAGCTCTTCTTTAAAGTCCTGGCTTCTAAGTGTGTGATGTGAATAACTGGAGCGGCATTCATTTTACAGTGTTCACTTCCAGGACTCACATCTGTGAAGAAAAGCTTCAACACAGCTACATGGAACAGAGGACTGAAATATAGTTTGACGAGGCTCAAAAATCATGGATTTCTACAATTTAAACTTCTTCCAAAGTGTTGGAAAATAGCTTGAAAACAGACAACATAAATGTTATACCTCTCCGGAGATCAAAACAAGTATAAGACTAAATAAAGGAATAGGTTTGAAATTATTCATTTGCATCACCTCTCAGTGTTGGTAGCTTTATCTGATCATTTCTGACTCTGCTCCCAACCCAAACATCTGAGGCACCATTGTGGCCACATCAAGCCCTGGATGAAATGAACTATGGAAGAGAAGTAGGAACTGATGGTAAATCAAATTTAGTGTAAGCTCTTCAAATCCTCATGGGCTGGACAGCAGTGTTGCAAGAATACTTTTCAGGGCAAATAAATAGTAACTTTTGAAAGCAAATTCAAGGGTATTAAGGTACGTTTTTTTTCTTGAAAGCATTCCAGTACACTGGAAAGAATGAAGTTACTTCCCACTCATGTGGCTTTTCTTTTGGAGGTTTGTTTACCCACCTGATGGAGACAGAAGTATTTGAGTCACCACAACGTTTTCTTTCATATCTGTCCTTGATAGAAGATGCGTATTCTCTCACGCGCCTTAAATCAGGCCTTCATCTTTTCCTGAAGTTAGGACACAGCTAGAAGCTGGACAGCATTTTATATATGTTGTGGCTCCATTTTATGTAAGACTAGATTAATTCAAAGCCAAATTATCTCTGAAGTCTAATTACAAAGCTCCTGAGACTGTAAGATGCAGTATCAGTTTATTTCTGGAGTCCTCACCTTCTGGGAAGCTTGAAGAGCTGTTCTGAAAAGGTGTAAAAAACTTCACTACTGTTCGTGACATCTGGTATTGAAAACATTTCACAAAGGCATACATGTTACAGCAACATAGGTAACCACAGATTCTCTGTCTCCATGTTCTCCATCACTGATGCCAATGGCCTCTGATTATACTTTTGCTACTGACCTCCCTTCCACTCCACGCTGGAGTGGACACATGCTCCGTCCGACAGAAAAAGGACCCAGAGTGCAGTGAAGATGGAAATGATCTGCAGTGCCACATGGTTCTTCCCCATTTCCATCACCACCAGTAGCTCTTTGCTATGCACACATGAATCTGCAGAGACAGATTTGTAGCCTCGGATCTATTACTAGCTGGTGCTGTCCTGTCATCCTCTCGATCCATCCCGCTACACGTACGACTTCATAGTCTAATTGTCTAGTTCTTCCTCTCCGTGCTTCCTGAGTTCTGTGGGCCAAAAGAGTGCCGATTGTTCATCAAGCCCAGGGTAAAAAATGCATATTTAGGAAAACTGCCTAGCAACTGCTTTCTTTAGTACAAGCAGAGAGGCCATTTGCATAAGAAAATCTTCCAGCTGGAAGCCTGCAAAGACTCTGCTGGAAGCTGATTCTGTGACCAGACATCAAAGGAGAATTCCTGTTTAAGGGCTGCTCCCTCTAGGTGGCCTTTCTGTGCTGTCCCCACCACCAGTGGGGGCAGTGGGGCCACACAGATCGCACCAGTGCTCTGCAGCACCCAGGAGATGCCATTCCAGCGTCTGACTGTGCTCCCAGAGATCTTTTACTGATTTTGTTCCCACATCATCTTTTCCTCACACTGTGCACATCACACATCAAAAAGTCAACAGTTTCAGCGGCTAACCTTTGGAATTCTGTAAATTGCTTTGCAGATTGCCTGCCAAAAGTGACAATCTGTAGCACTGCAGTACAGTGTCTCCAGATATTTGCACATGGTTCCTCCCTATAATTACTAAAAGGCATTATTAGTCTGCACAAAGATCTGGCCCAGGAAGAAAAATGACAGAAATTACTTCATAATTTCTCTTGCCATTCTATGCCTAAAAGAAGTTGCCCATAAACTTTTCACTTTCTAAAACCCTGGACAAAACACTGGCTTTAGTAAAGTCAATGGAAATAGCCTCCACCAATATTCCAAGTACAATCCAGCAAATTGTGAACAGGGATGGGATTGAGGACATGGCTCTCTTATGTGCTAATCATCTAAACAACAGTTAAATCGTTTCAGCACCTGCAAAAAATAGCTTTGTACAGCTCTGCTGATACTTAATGGAATGAGGCGATTACGATCAGAGTTCTGCAAAGCTCTCCAAATTGCAGTTCCTAAGGCTAATTTCAATGTGTGAATCATTGCTTTCCTGCAATTTATATCCATATGTGTGGTTATTTTTGAGAATGATTCAGTTTTGTATGTATAATTTTAAAAGGACTTTTTAAGTTAATGAACATCTGTGCTAAGAACCCCTCAACAGAAAAGCTTGTGTCAGCCACTGGTGACGATGACTGCGTAAACTTCCTGTTATCCTATAGGCGTGCATGTGGATCCTATGGCTCTTATCAACTGCATACTGCAGGAGTAACCAGCTGAAAAGCACTAAAATGCTTTAACAATAGGGTGGGAAATCCAAAACTTCCAGCCACTTGAAAACTGCAATATTTGTTTTACACCCAGTATGGAACCAAATACTAAATTCTCAAAGCTTTTAACAGAATCAAACAGAGAAAAAATTTCCATTTGAAAATTTCCAAACACTTTAATATTTTGATTGACACACATTCAACACTTTTAGCTATAGTGTAGTTCAACAGGATTTCTGCATAACATATGTTTCTAGGTACTGCCTCTTGGCTCGAACTTTTTTCTCACGATAAACTTATTTCTTGACAGGCTGCATGAGAACCATGTTGGTATAAATCTAGTGGTGGTGGATTTACAAAGGAAAAATTAGGTACTGAAATTCAATGGGTAATCAAGTAACTGGTCACAGCAACAAGGTCACTGCTTTAGTATGTCTTTTAATCAGCTTAATTTTTCAACCTAGTTATTATTTTGTATCTGTCCTCCCCACACTCTTTGATCTTACAGACTGAAGGAGATGGTACTCCAGAAGTCATGAAGCTGCCTTTCCATTTGCACATTTCAAGCAAAAGGGGGCTTACATCTGGCCAAGTGAAGTATGTCACAACCTCCCAGTTAAAAGTCTCATTTTCTGTATTACCAACCTGTCATTAACCCTGCAAGACAGAGTTTAGTAAGAACTGACTGTTAAATGCAGCACGCTACACATGTTGGACATCTGATGTTCCTTCTCCTAACACTAATAAGGCAAACTTTCTTGGACTCCCCTCTTAGGATCTGTGTTGGTGAAAACAGATGGAAACAGAAGTGCAAGTAGGACCAATAACCCTGATGAGAAGATGAAAAAGCTTCACTTAGGAAGTGACTACATCTACAGCTGTACTAAAAAAGTTGGAACTTGTTCTTGCTTAAGACAAAGCTGAAATTAGGTTTTCTGTGAAGAACTGAGGAAGCTATGAGGAAGTTAAACAGCTGTAATTCCAAACAAAACCAGGAATCCAACCAGTAGTTGTGTAAGTGAAAGCTGGGGACAGACCATGCCTCCTGCAGAGCAGAGAATATACTCTGGCATGGGCAAGTAACCGTATCAAGCCATGATGCTCATCCTTTGTCATGAGGATAATGCCATGTCCTGGTGCTTACCAGTTTCTAAATGCTGACATTGCAGTGACTTTTAGGAAGCCCTCTAAAATCATTAGGCCTAATTCTGCTTATGATTATGTTACTTTAAGTTCAGAGCTACTGCACTGACTTCAAGGCAGCCACTTTGGATTTACATCTCTCAAGCTGGCCTATTATTTCCTGTATTGTTTCCAGTTGCATGAAATCATCTGTGCACGTCCTCCAGTGCTGCTGGAACCCTCTGTCCTCCCCAGCACTACACATGATGCAATGAGCCTCTGACGGAGGAGGAAAGCCGAGAAGTCCATGTAGGGAAGCAGATAATTTCCTTTTGAGCAATGGATGCAAAAATAGCAGCTAATAAAAAGCCTTCAAACTGTGCCTTCAATTCAAACTGTGACAATTCAATACACACACCTACGAGAATGCCTTGACAAGCTGTTTGACTTCCCAGTAACTCTTTCTTGTTTTCTTTAGTGCAGCCTCCTCCAAACTCCCACACACAGGTATTCATCTCTGTAGTGACAGCTGAGACCTGCAGGTGTTTGCTGCTATTGCCCGTTCAGAATAGACAGACACTTGTTCCTTGCTGTAAACATTTGTATAATGGTGTTTGCCTGGCTAGTTACAGCCCAAATAATGATAAACCAGCCTTTTCTTTTTTTATGTCTTTTGCTGTCATGCATTAATTCTCTTTCCAAATAGGCATTAGGTACTAGAAATTGCTTAAGCAAGATCATTCTCTGGTGATTATTTTACTAGCCTTATCTATTAGGAAATATTTCATAGAGTGTCACGAGAAAAGTATATCATGCATTTTCCAGAAACACAGCACTCTACAACATTAGGTTCATACATGAAGGGAGGGTATGGCTAGTGGGCAAGATGCTCTTTCACTCCTTTAATACTAATGCTATTTCACTGTTCTTCAAACTGCTACGTTGGTCTTGCTAAGGAACAGCAAAAATCAGAATCAGAACTGTTTGCTGAGGACTTTAACACTCACATGTGTTGAAATGGTTTCTCAACAGGCTTGTTCACCTCTTTTATGTAGCAAAAAGATCCAAAATCTATGTATTTTTAAAATAGGCCTGGAATTGCGAATTGTGTAACTGTTAGTTTTTTTGAAGTCTAAGGAGTGTAAAAACTTCTCCTGTCTTAACTGAAAGCGCATGGGAACTCTATTTTTTAAAAAGACAAACATCCTAGAATACATAATGTTAGCATTGAATAGAAATTATCAAGGAAACATTAGGTAACATTAGGCTACAAAAATCTAGGAAACTTCCTTACAAATCCTTCTCGCTCCATCAGCCGTTTACTTTTTGGTACCCTTGTTCCGTTTCTTTAGTTCTTTACACCAATTTAGACACGACTTGAATTCTAATTTTAAAAACAAAACAAAACAAAACAATCCAGCCCCCAAAGACGCCAAAAAATAAAAGAGAAACAACAGTCTTTCTCAACCACTAGAGGTACAAATTGTGCCAGTATGAATTGCAAAGTCATTCACTGAGGGACTGAAACCAAAAACTCAGAAAAAAAGAGGCATGTTCTTCATTTGGAAGGAGTGGAAGATGAGAGTGGCCTGGGGCATTGTCTGACAATACAGTTAACATGTGCCAATGGTACAGGCTATGTGAGTTTAGACGTACTATGCAGCAAGTTTTCATTAGAGGCTGGGAGGTACCTCTAATGCAAGAAAGGGAAAAATCTGATTTGGAAAATACCACTCACAGTTCTAGCAATGTCTGTACCACAAAGAGATACAAAAATTACTATTTCACACTCTGAGAGTCACTGGAGAAGGCTAGTGTGAGGGGAAAAAACATGAAGACGCTTTTCTTCCTGACAATGGGCCTTCTTTAACCCTCTAAAACAGTCTGGTAGGGAACATGAGTAGTTTCACTAAATACAATTGAGATTTAAAGGCTGGAAAGAGAGTAGAATAATGTGATCAAATAGGTGTCTATTGTTCATGAGTTAATTCAGGTTGCTGGATTTAAAAAAAAAAATTGCAGCTGTTAGGACAGAGAAGCTGTCGTGCAGCCTTCTGGGGAAAGCACTGGCAGCACTGGATTCTACTTATTTGCAGCATCCACTTTGAGAGAAGGGGCTGTGTGACAGGACAGGAGTGATTCAGGAATTGCAAATCCAAGCTTCAAAAACACAAGATTGCTGCTATTCAATTCTATACCTGTGAGGTATTTGAGAAGAAGTCTGTCAGCATTTTGCAGGCTGCATCTTATTAACTTATTCAGCTAAAGTTTTTCTTCAGGACTTGTATGATTCGATTCTGGACCATCTTTGATTCCCACACTGCTCTAAGCCACATGGACAGGCAACATGGCAAGATGTGCTCTGAGGAACATCACCAAAAGCAAGTTATGCCACAGGCTGATGATGCAGCTGGCTTGGGCCCACATAGCTTTATACAGTTTGCCAGTTTAGAAGGTGATTTTCACAGAAAAGTCTGATGGGCATTGCTGTCACATCTTGCTGTGTGTCAGGTGAGACTGACTTCCTAAGATCTCTCAGGAAATTTTGCCAAGCATAGTTTTTCTTTAGGGGCTCAGGACACTGTTGAAATCTTCTCTTTTTCCCTGGCAGACTAGAATTTTTATGGGGCTTGGTGTCTTATACAGAAGGGGCTAAAGTACTAGAGAGTGTTGGTGTTTTCCCCGCAGCACAATGAGGTGTCAGGTACTTGTTGCTCCTACTCTTGACACCTACTGTGTGGCTTCCTTCAAGAGTGAAAGACTTAGGCTGAGTAACCTGTGTATCTTCTTCCAATCTGACATGCTATGATCTCTTTAAACAGCAAAAAGTACAAAATGTGGAGAAGAATTCAAAGAGAAATGGAATCACTGAAATTTATACTGAAATGCATCCTCTTAGTCTTCTGCCCGATCTGTGCCAGAAGTGAAGAAAACTGATTTGTGAACCTCTCTGTAGTTTTAGGGCAAACTGGGCCTAAAGGAAGATGGAAACCTCACTAGGCCCAGTCTTTTGACAGAGTTTTGAGTGGTTTGTGTAAGCTGAGCAAAGGAGTCCATATTTTCTCAGCTGTTCTTGTGCTGTTGCATAAAGGGAAGTAGGTTATACAATAGCTAAATAGGGATTACAAAACTGAGCTCCATAGATCTAAATAAGAAACAGAATGTCTATCCTGTACTGGACAAACATAAAAATGGGGAAGGGTGAAACTCTGATCCTAGCGAAATTAGTGGCAAAGCTCTTGCTTAGTCTGGTGAGATCACAGTTTCATCTGAAACCTTGGCTCAAGCCTGTAGTTGGCTGACCAGGCTGGATATTTAAAGCATATCCCTGTTAAGTTTTTCCATGTATTAGGATAAGATGACTTCTACTTTTTTTTTTCAAGCTTTTTGCTTATAATTAAGAAATGCTGAAATTATTTTAAGACCAAGTACTAAGCAATCACTTGCAAACCTGAACTGGAAGCCTAAAAAGGCCCTGATATATTAT
>WEKY01018790.1:0-34605 GCA_013390045.1 Picathartes gymnocephalus | reverse complement strand
ATAGTCACTGCTGGGGCTCTCAAAGACAGTTGAGGTCTTCTGGTTTAAAACTGTGGAATTAAATGTAATTACCATCACTCAGTCACATGTTATCACTGCTCTGAGGGCTGGAGATAGGGTGGCAGTATGTTTTTCTTTTTGTATTTTAATCTAGGTTTGTGCTTTTTGTAACAAGTACAAGAGACTTAAAGATTAGCGTTGAGGTTAAATTTATTCCCATACTAAAAGCACACAATAGTATAATTAAAAATCTGGTCCACATATTCTTGTCCACAGATTTTTATTGATTAGCCCAGTAATCAGTATGAGATATAAAATGTATTTATTGTTTTAGAGTAACTTCCAAATTGGGGGGATGATTCTATTAAAATTTTGTGTATATAAAGTCTTTTACCCAAAATATTCGTAAATAAATCTAAAACATGTAATGAGAAACAGGAATGCCAGCTGGGATGAAAAACTTTTTGTCTCACATCTCTGAATCTAAACAGAAATCCAAATAAATAGGAAAAAGCTATTTTGGCCTCATTCAAGTAAACAGCTAAATTCCTATTGATCAGAATGAGAAAACAACCTGTGAAGAGATGACTGAAAATCATATCCCTTCTTAATACTCTGGCTTTCATCATCTCAATGTTTATAATGCCATCGTCTACGAGCTTTTTTAAATCACATTTTTCTGTCTTGCTATGACCTGGATTATAAATGTGAAATGTTATGAAGAAACACAAAATTAAAAATTCAAAGCCTTTCATGGTTTTGCATGGTATAATTAAGTAAGGAACCCAAGCCCCCTCAGCCTTTGCAGACTATGGTTGAACAATTCCATAAGACTAAAAAGTGCTAAGAGAAGATAAATCAGTGTTAATTTTAACATATATTTCAGAACATGTGGTGCCACTCCTATCTGAGATGAACCTCCTCTTATCAAACCACCCCTGGACTAGGCTCAATGGCAAATGTGAATGTAAACACCAGTGCCAAAGGAGAAAACAACACCCTGCCTGTGGGCTGTTCACAGGGAAAAAAACCCTCCTCTTCAGAGGTTTTGATCAGTAAACTTCATGCAACAATCACAGATGTGAATATGTCTGGATTTCAGTAAGGTATTTGACATTACCTCAGGTGTCTTATTGGTCTTGCTGATGGTTGCAGCGATGAAAATAGAGACCAGTAGGAGAAATGCAAAGTAGTCAGGAGCACAAAGCAAGGAGAGCACCTGGTGTTGAGAAACCTGTTCTGGAAAACCAGGGATCAGTGGAGGAGTGGAGAGGCTGCTGTTTGATGAAACAATGCCAAATTTGCCCAGCTCAGCAATGCAAAGCAGAGGTTTGAAGGAGGATTTGACCACCCTCTACAAGAACATAGCGATAAGCACCAGGCAGGGTGGAAGGAACAGGTTTAAGCTAAGGGATTCTTGGCACAGAAAAACCAAGCAGAAAGTAGCTATGAATATTTTTAGGCCAGAAATGAGTAAAAGGCTCCTCACTGTGAAAGTTGCAAGTATTCAGGGCAACTTTCCAGGATGAGTGTGTGTGGGTCAAACCATGAACTGCTTCTAAGGTGACGCTCAGTACAGCTATAAAGAAGACTACAAGCTGTAGGTTTTTCTTCTTTCCTGTTTGTACTAAAGGATGCTGGGTTTGCATGGCAAGGTTTTGGAAGCAGGGGGACTATTGGGGTGGCTTCTGTGAGAAGCTGCCAAAAGCTTCTCCCTGTCCAATGGAGCCAATTCCAGCTGGCTCCAAGATGTGCCCAAGCCTGAGCATCAGCAACAGGGGCAGCACCTCTGGGATAAGGTATTTAGGAAGGGGAAAAATTCCCCTCACCACAGAAATAGCAGTTCAAGGAGAGAAGTGAGAATATTTTCTTGTTATCACACCGTGATTTAATCGGTAATAAATTAAACTAATTTACCCAAGTTGAGTCTGCTTTGCCTGTGATAGAAGTTGCTGAGTGATCTCTTCTTGCCCTTATCCTGACTCATAAGCTTTTTGTTGTTTTTTCCTCCCCTGCTCATCTGAGGAAGGGAGGGATAAAGCAGCTGAAGTGGGCATCTCTCACCCAGCCAGGCTCAAACCCCACATACAGCTTTTTGAATGGTTTTCAGTTGCAGTTTTTGTTGACTTCTGTGTGTTGGGCAAATTAGCAGAAATAGAATTTGATGCATGGGGAAACTGACTCTATGCATAAAATCCTATTTCTTGGGTAAGAGCTGGCTGCAAGCAGTTGTGCAGCTGGGCTGGAGGAGGACACAGGCTAAAAGTGGGAAGGCCAAGAGGGAAACAGTGAGCCAGAAGTACTTTATTTCACTGATGAACTGGAAATGACAACTACATCCTTAAGTATTGATCTCAACTCAGGGCTTGCTAGGGTGAGTATCACACTGAGAGTGATCTCTGCTCAGCCAGAGCCCCAGTACACAAAACACTGCAAACAAGTAAGAGGAGATGACTTTTCTGCCTGCTCAGTGATGCACTGGAAGAAGTTCAGATGAGGAATGTCTTCTGTCAGGTAAGAACAACTCAAGCTGCTAATATGTCAAAGGGGAATGATTTAATGGGCTGCTTAGCTGCAGTTCAAGGGAGAATGCCATGAGAGATCTTGTAGCTCTGAAATAGTGATGGGAAGGAAAGGTACTGCTGAAAATTACGTCTTTCAATCTGTGAGGCTCAGATAAAATTGGCAAACATATGTTTCACTGAGACTTTTGTCAAACACCAAAGATAGCACTGCAGATTACGAGGCTGAGATTTTACACAGTTCTGTCTATGATGAGGTCTCCTGATCATGTGCATTCTTTTGCTTAGGTTTTTAATGTTTACTTATGTTGATTTTTGGATAATTTACAACCTTCAACTTAGCCCACACAAATCTGCTAATAGATTGCCTATAACCCATCTTTGCTTCTGTTGTTGCTCTTTTTTTTTTTCTTTTTTTAAACTAGTTTCAAGGTACCTTATATTTCTTCTCTCTCCAGTTTTTCATTCCACAGGGCTAAATAGTGAAACTACTGGTATCGCCTTATTTATTTGAAGGTCTGTCCCTCCTCTCTATCATGACCTTGTTTTAGCCTTTCCACCTCCTTCTGCTCAGGTCTCTCACACCCCCTTGCACTGTTTCTCTTACCCAGATACTCCAAGGTCTGTGTAAAGCACCAGCCTTTATCCATGTTTATGCTTCTTCCAGCATCCTGGCAGCATGTCCTGCAGTACAGACAGCTCTGCTTTTTCCTCACACAGCAAATATAACCAGTTTCATAAGACCGCTCTAGAGAAGAACCACATTAAGTGTTGGCAGGTCCACAGGAATCTGTAATATACCAACTTCCCTCAGGGGTAGTAATCCTTCCTGCTACTGGTCACCTACATGGAGTTGTTGAGCTCACAGGTGAGGAGTTATCAGCTGGAAGTGCAAGAGGAAGAGAGATGCTTATGTGTATTTATACACCACAAGATGTGCTATGAGTACATCCCAGATGCACGGGGTGAACTCCTTGAGTGATGTCATTTTTGCAACAGACAAATGCGTCCTCAGATGCAGCAGGGGAGATATTGTCACAGAGAGAGGTGATGCTGCACAAGATTCTGGTTTAGACCAGATGTCAAACAGGCTGATGATGCTACCATATGCTGTAACATTTAACTTATATAGTGAGACTTTTCTGGACTGAAAAACAAGCAGGGAATTTTGGAGAACATGAAAATTCTAATTTTGCAAAGGAAGATTATAAATGAGATGCAATATCTTACATATCTAAGGTTATGCATGTAAAGATAAGGTCTGAGTGGTCAGGAGAATTTGTTGAATTTTGAATTATTTTACCTTAAGCATGGGTGCCTGAAATATGAGATTGGAGTTTTCCCAGAACTGGTTGAGATCAGGTTCAGACCTCCCAATAAGAAATCTATTAAGGCTGAAGTCCATGTTCTTATGAGCAGAGATTAAACATATGGGCTTATTTGGCTTAACAATAGTTGTAGGCTGTGAGAGGAAACAAATGCTGTTTGTCAAGACAAGAATAGACAAGATGGAAACAGGAATGACAACCCACAGCTGTTACTTAATCACTGGGATCAAAGGAGGTTTCCAACAGAAATGCGGTAGCAAAAAGCTGACTGGTCTCATGATCACAGCTCATCTCTCTGTGAGAAGATATATCTGCGATGGCAACATCAAAAAACCTAGAACTTATGGAGACAATGGAAACAAAAATTTGAATTTCAGATTTGAGCATACTTCCAAGAGTCCAAAAGTAAGCACTCCTGTGAAGTCAGGGATGCTTTTTCCAAACTGTGGAGTCAACAAAACCAAATTTAATGGCTGTGATTCCACTGGCTTCTGTGAAGCATTGATGATGTCCAAGGATGAAGGATTTAAGCACAGTAAAATCTGTACTTTTATGTAGTGCATGCCTGTTTTTCAGTATAGGATGTATTTTTTTCCCCTGCTAAATCAGTGAACAAAAGCTTTGGGGCTTCAGCTGCTGCAGTCATCATTCAGCTTTTTTGAACTTGCAAAGATCAGAGTAACTGTGTTTAGACAAATATTATTATAAAAAGTCACAACAGTTTCATACAAAACAATGTTGTTTCCAAAGGAGGAAACAGAAACTCTCAGGCACACTGTCAAACATATGATTTAGCAGGAATAGATCAAAAATGTTATGAAAACTTATGAAAATGCCAACATTTTCCAGCATTAAAATAAATTTATTGCACCTACCTCTTTGACAAACTTAATTATCTTAACTGTCACTGTGCTTAAGCTATCTCATCCCAGGTTTTGGAAGATTTTACCAAAGGATTGTAAAAGTATGCCTGTGAATTGTGAGCAGAAGCTGGTATTTTCCTCACAAAAGAATTACTACAGAGCCTACTGGAAGCAGGCAGTGTTAAGTTACAGACTATCACATTACATGGATGACTGTATGCATATACACATGTACACCAGCACACGGTACAAGAACTGAACCAAACCAGACACATCCTCTTTAAAAGAAAGCAAGTGCATTTAACCTGTAACAATCTGGTGCAAAATGAAGAATGTGCACTTTCAGTAACATCACTTCCATGTGGAGCTGTGCATTTGTACCTGGTGCTGCACATCAACTCCTACTAAACTTGAGGGAAAACGTCCAGGATTTTAAGCCCCAGTTTGGCGAGCTGTGACCATCCTGGAAGGAGGCAGCAGGCAGCTGGCTGCCCACCACCTGGCTGGGGCAGGCTGAGTTATGAAAGCAAAGGGAAAGGTCATGCAATAATATATACTGTGACTGCCAGGAAAGTATTACATTATAGCTGCTTTCGGCTGGAATGCCTCTTATTAAAAAAAACTCTGAAAAAGAGAAGTAAAATTATTTCAGCTGGGGCTTTATTTGCTTTTATTTTGCTGGTTAAAGGGCATATAAATTTGTACTTCCCCATTCAGAGCATCTTCCTCCCATTTGCGTAGCCTGCATGAAATCAAGAAGGATTAATTCTGGAGGTATGATTACTCACTGTGAACTAAATATGCAGAAATTACCTCACAAAATACTTAGAAAAAGTGTGATTTTTTTAGGAAAATACTTGCCAAATCCGAATTATTCTAAAATTTAGGACAGGACCTGACCTGCAATCTCTAGTCTAAAGGGCCTCAGTCTTTGGGACAGCTCTACTTCCTTCAGCCAAAGCCCAGCAGTGCACAACACCTGAGGTTATACATTCCACATCTTAGAGACTGAATATACTTCTCTGTAATGAACATTTAAATATGTGAATCTGTGACATCACAGTCCTTTCCTCAAGACAAGCCACTTCTTTTCAAGATAAATGCCAATAATTCTGAACCCTAAAAAACTAAAAAAACAAATACTAAAAAGAGGCTTTCATTTTGGCAACCAAGAAAACTCTTTTTCTGTAAATGGCTGCAGGCCACTATTTATTTTTTTCCAGCCACATCTGAAGGCACCATTTCCTTTGCTTCAACAACTCCTTCTCAAGGCAAATCCTGGATAAAAACCTGCTCTTGTAACAGTGGCTGAAGGCAGAAATACACAGGTTTATCTTCTCATTTTCCATCAACCAACAGGGCACGACTGAGGCTCCAAGCAACCCTCCCTGCCCCAAGCTAGGCAGCGTGCATGACTGCTGCTTCCAGT
Source organism: Picathartes gymnocephalus (assembly GCA_013390045.1). NCBI lineage: Eukaryota > Metazoa > Chordata > Aves > Passeriformes > Picathartidae > Picathartes > Picathartes gymnocephalus. The sequence goes on along the minus strand of WEKY01018790.1, from coordinate 28,463 downwards.
GCCTGGACCCTCCTTCTGGAGAGGGCAAAGGCACCCCAGACAGACCCAGAAGAGGGCAGTGGCATGCTGTAGAGCATCTGCTTAGTGACACCTCATTTTTGCAACAAGGGTGTGCACACCCTTTTTGTAGAGTGGTGTATTTTCCAGCCTCAGAAAGTGTAACCCAGGATAGCCTCAGCTTTTTTCATCCGGATTTGATGCTGGATTTATTCCAGTGTGTCCATATTACATCTCACAGCACACCCATTTTCCAACCGTCTATTCCTCTTTGTGTTGAAATCATGTAAGGAAGCTTAATAAAAGCCAAACAAACAATGTTTTAATTATTTACTTCTAAAATTCTATTTTAGTTGGCTGTATTTATTTTACATGGACAATGCTTTGGTCTGAGCAGACTTATTTGAAATACAAGCCACAGCTATACTGCTAAATAACATTAAAGAATTTTCTAAGTTATTTAAAACCTAAGTTCTTTACTCTCAAAGCAAGTGTTGATTCCTCAAGAACAGAACAAACCCAGTAGTGTCATCAACAATATCTGCAGATAAGTTCATCTCTCTGTTAAACTGAACACATTAGAATGAACACTCAACTGTTGTTTGTTAGCAATGTTTCCCTGCTTAGAATCACCCCCCACCCACCCCCCAAAAAAATTAACACAAAATGCAGAAGAAACAAAGCAAAGGAAGATTTATGACAGATCAAAAGGATGAATGTCCACACCAAGTTCAAAGTGACTTTCCAAATGGCTGAAATACAAAGATCCTTCTGAATGGAAATGCAATGGCACTCAGAAATTCCTTTCTGCCTAAGTGCAAGGTCTCTCAGGTTTACTATTTCCCTTAAAGAAACAGACTCTTTAAAACTTCTGTGGCTTGAACTGGACACTTAAATGATTCTCAGTACGCAGCAGCTCTCAATTCAAACCAAATATCACTGGGGCTAGAAGTCAGTCAGGGATTGAACCTCCTGAAACCCTGAATAAAACCCATGCAAATCAGTAAAGAAAGGCAAAAATCTCTCACTTTACAAAACATAACCTTCCCCCTAAGTTAGGAGGGATGTAAATGATATTTTCCTGGCACAGATATTAAGAAAAGCACAGAGGATTTCTGAACTATTTCACCACATTCTCTGACATTCTCTGGTCATTGTACATTAGTAAATCATTACTTAGAGGAATCAGCTGCTCATTCTGGTAAGGTCCCATATGTCCATGTCATTACAGAAACAGCAATCCTTTAATCTAATTATCATGAAATGTTATGTACAATTACCTCCATTGCCAAATATTGCACAAATCTTACTTAAATATTTCACTCTTTTGTATTTGAAATAAATTTTACACATTTAGGTTTGAAATTCTGAGTAAATAAAAATTGTTAGCAGACAAAGAAACTACAGTATGCCAGATGCTACAGCTTATTCTCAAATCTCATGTGATTAATTGCTGTGCAAATCTAAATAACCTTAGGGGCCTATACCTGCATTGGAAGGGAAGGACAACAGGCATAAAGCTATATTCAATATTTTTTCAGCAGAAAACTTTGCATCCAGGGAGGGGCTCAGAGCTAGATTCTTGACCTCCCAACACTGTAGACATGTTCGTTTGCAACTCTCTAATGCTATGCTGGACACGGTGAGGAAGGGATCAGACATTTAAGAACTGGAGAGGATTTATGGCCTCCCATCCTTCATTCTTTTGCATTTATTGATCAACTCAAAAGCATGAATGCAGCTGCTACTCGACAGGATTACAGAAGGAATGACAGAGAAGGTCCCTGTGTTCTCAGACAACCCCCAAAAGAGTAGAGAAGGATTTTTATCTCCCTGTCCTGGAGAATAGCCTCCTTCCCCACATGCAACTTAGAGCTCAGAATACTGACAGAATGCAAACTACTTTTTCTAATCAGAAAAACTGTGCACTCCCCCTGAGCACTGCAATGGTAACAAACCAAGATCCTGATGCAGCAGATGAACAAGAAAAATAGTCAAGGACAGTGATGAACATGTCTCAGCCCCTGCTGGAAGGGGCACACACCCTGCTGGGTACACAGCGCTTTTCATTCAACATTTTTGATGAGTAGGCTCTTGTGGGGTCCTAAGGGTCTCATGCTGTCAGGGTTGCCAGGCTCTTTTCATCACCTCTGGCTGCAGATGAGAATTTAGCTAGGGGCTGTGTCAGACCATTTTAGCTGGGCTCTAGGGAAGGGCTGTGATGAAGGGGTTTGTTCTTGTGGTAGCTGGTGGGAGGCCCAGCAGGGAAGCCTAATGACCAACCCTATTTTTCTGGTGTCATTTCTTCTCATATATCCAAAGTTGCATGGAAGGATTTCAGCCAAAGGCCCTTGCCAAGTTTGCAACACATCTGACACAGCTCTGAAACAAAACCCAGCTCTACAAGGTAGATTGTTAGTGTTTGAAAACAGCAGCCCAGTGTGTTACTTCATTTCTTTTGCTTAGTTGTGCTCTACCATATTAAAGAATTTAATTTTCTTAGCTTAGATCAAAGCCATCAGCTCTGTGATTTTAAGCATATCACTCAAATTGAAAACTGACAGAAAGGTATTAACTGGTCCATGACTTTTCACTGTTTAGATACATTGGTCTTTATTTCATGCAGAAAGCAAGCATTTCTAAGAAACAATAAAGAGAAAAGGTCACAGCAAATAAAGTCCAGGAAGAACAGTAAGCAAAATAGTAATATAGTAAGAGGTGAGTAATAAGAGCCACATGCCCATTCTGTGTAACATCATATCGAGTACATCAAACCTGAAGAGTGACAGCATTTCATGAACCTTTGCTTTCACACATTAAAGGCTTTCTGGGAAAGACAGTGTCATCTGAGCTACGGATCTAAATCCAGCCAGCACTGGTGTTTGTTTTTTGGGGGAGTTGGCACAGGCTTGAGCATGGGAGGCTGTGCAGCCCAGGGCTATGTCTTGCACATCTATGTGGTAGTGGGGACATGGGAGCAAAGGACACCCTGCCAATGCCAGACTGCTGCCCATCACCCCCAAAGTCATCGCCTTGCCTCACCTCGCCTCTCCTCTTGTCTCCTCTCCCTTTATTATGTTATTTAAACAGCTGCTTCTTCATTATCACTAAAATGCAACTATAAAAATCTTTTGTGCATTCCTGGAGCACATGCTCAAGGATCTGCTCAGACACAACTGCTTTAGTTTGCTGCTTCCTCAGGATTAGTAGAGATGGGGAAAATGCAGCAAGTCTGGAAAAGAAGAAGGCCTGTAACTGACTAAGTAGGGGATCCTTCACAGAACCCTATTTTGAAATTAAGCTTAGGAAAGTGGCAGCTGGAACACCTCCACTGATAATACTAGTGACAACCTAGCACAGGAGCCATCCTGCAGTCTCACATGGAAACAATTGCAAAAACATGTAGGGCTGGAAATGGTTATTTTATGTTCGAGTGACACACTGGATCTTATCCTTGCTGCAAATTTCAGTGACCATGCAGGTATTTAACAGCAAGATATATCAGATTTTGTCTTTGAGTTGGGTTCTCCACATCTTACCAGATTTTTCTTCACACTATCTAATTAGAGAATTCAAAGCTTACTGGAGATTGATTCTTTTAGTTTTATTTGTAGATTTATTATTTTTTGACTGGTTTGCCCTTGTAGACAACCATACGTTCAAAATTATTGCATGGACTTATGCTTTCACAGAAAACCAGATGAATCCTTCAAAATAGTGAGATAACCTCTGGTTTGTTAAGAGTGTTTTGTCTGAAACTATGTTGTTCTTATTAAAAAAAAAAAAGAAAACAAAAAAAAAAAAAAAAAACAAAAAAACTGGCTTAAGTTCATCTGTTTGATTTACCAATGAGCATGTGAACAGTAGAATACTTAATTCACAAAATAAATATACCAAATCTGGGTATAGAGTAAATGGCACTACCTGCTGCACCATTTGGAGAAAGGGAGTTCTGGAAAGAACCCAGAATGAAGGGGAACCACCCCTCCATCCATCGCTGCACAGAAGGCAAAGATGCTGGCAGAGCACAGGCTGTGCACATCTGTACCAGCACCTGCACTGTCAGCAGCAGGGCAGGAACCTCCCTCTGCTCCTGCACGTGGTGGTGGGAGCCCTGTAAACCTGAAGAAGAAACAGTCACTGAGAGGTGGAAGACCCTTTCTGAGGAGAAGAAGGTGTCTTTGCGCCAAGCAATTCTCAGTTCTCACCAGGCAGGGAGCTGAGGTACCTGTGGTACCTTGTCTGCCTACAAAGGTGATCCAGCACTTGCTTGCTTGTTGATCCTCCCTACTTTGGATTTCCAGTGAGAAACAAAGTCAGAGGGAGGATCTCAGAAGCAAAAACTAGGACTGAGATGAAGAAAATATGGGAGGTAAACCTTGATTGCATAGATTTCCTCTTCAGGACACTGGCTGCATTATTTTTTGTCTTCTACCCTTTCTTTCTTTAGGAAGAAGATGTAAAGAGTCAGTCTGCTCCCTCCAACCAGTAATTTTTCAGACTACTGAATAATTTCAAATACATTTTAGGAGAAACTAACACATTACCAACCATCTCTCTCACAAGGTGGAAAAAACTATGCAGCCAGCAGAAGAGATCTTTTTGGTCCCGTCATCAAGGAAAATCCTACAAGACAAGATGCTTGTTCTGTATATTTCTGAATGCTCATGGGGTGCCCAGAATAAAGACACTTTAATGAAGCACCCTCAAAGGACTCAGGAAGAAAGAACTCTTATTTATGAGAGACATGGAGCTGTCAAGTTTCTCTTTTCTGAGTTTGTTCAATTATTCATCCTTCCAGACAGCTACAAGTGCAAACTTATTCCAGGGTGGTTGTATCTGCACAGAAAACCATGTTGAATTTTTTGTTGGCAACAATGTTCCATACCACATATTATCAAATCTTTATGGAAATTTAGATTAAATCTTGATTTTTAAATGAAGGATGTAATTTTAACAGATTTTATTGCATGCCTCCCCAAGTTCCTTATAAAAGAATGCATCAATGTGTCACACAGAAAGATATAAGAACCCCAGTGAAGCAGGCACAGTCAGATGCAAGGAAAAGAATGAATTTGCAGCCCTGATAATTTATAATACCTAGCTTTACAGTTAGATCTTGCTCAGTAAAATATAAATCAGAATTATCATATTTCATTGCCATAAAGTATTAAAATAATTACAAAGTATGATAATATTTTATAGACAGAAAATCACAGAGGTAAAACAAAGTAATTTTAAAACACAAGGAATAAAGATTCATATGTTTACTTCCTGACAGACAGCATGCTGAATTTCTGCTATTGCTGCTCATCAGATGGACTCAGCTGAGCAGAGTATTTGGAAAAGCTCATTTCAGTAATAAAATATACTGTTTGTTAACATTCCAGGTGCTGCCCATCCTTACTATTGCACAAGGACTTGTGTCAGAAAATACAACAAAATCCTCACATGCAGCACTGTTCACAAAACAGACAAATTTGTAAACGTCCAGAAGCTGAACTACCATTGACTGCGTGCTTCATTCACCATCTAGATGGTGCTTTAGTCACCATCTAACACAGCTCCTGAGAAAAGCCCTGATCACCCACTACCTGCACCAAGGAGACACCCTGTTTCTTGTAAATATCTGATCTCATTACTTCTAGGTCATGAAGTAAAATGCACCATCATGCACTCAAACCTAATGAAGTGGTAAGTCTGGGGTGGTTCTGATTGCTGAAAGCACTGGCTTCAATATTCACCTCTGCTAGGGTTTGGCTCTTCCAACATGAAAATCTGCATACAGCTCAGCTGAAAAGAAGGAGTGTGTGAAATTTAAAGCCTAGGCCCTCTCTGGATTTGTTGATAGGAACTATTACAGTAGAGGTTAAAGGCTTCAGAAAGCATTCTTCACATGCCAGCAAATTAGTGTAACAAGATCATGTAAACCAGTGACTCAGAGACATAAGAGTCATCAGGAAATATAAAAGAAAAGGAGAAAACCAGATTTGTTACAAGTTCCAAAATATCCAGAGTTGCTGACATTTCAAGGGATCAGTTAAGGATCTTGAGAGATTAAATTAGGAGTCTTGATTCACTCATGCTATCAGGGACACAGAAATGGAGTCACTGAACTGAAACAATGACTGATAAATTTTTACATAGCCTATATAAGAGGGATCAGTGTCAGTCAATCTTAGTTTATGACAACTCCTTGGCAAGTCAGAAATCTCCCCCCAAAAGGGCAGAGATTCTCTTAGCATTTTTTCAAATCACAAGCATGGGGGTTCTGGTAAGTTTCCATACAACCTAATGAAATAAATGCAATTTTGCAAACAGTTGTTCTGCTGAGCGGCTGCCATCTCAGTCAGTCTAGCACTTTGAATAATACTACTAGTACTGTAATAATACTACTAAGTAATTTTTTGGCAACGGTCTTTCTTTTCACAGGTTCCCTTGTAATTTACTCCTGAAATCAGTGTCTCTTTATTCCTTACCATCATTACTGATGTATGAACAGCAAGACACAAGGAGACAAGCCTCCCCTTGCATAGTCCTACAGGCACAGTTGGCTTAGGAAACAGAAAAACACAGTCCTGGAGGGCTGGATAAAAGGGTTTCCTCAGGCTTCAGTGAATCTTTTTGGGGATTAAGCAGTGACTTCTACAAAGGTGTTTCTATTTTGTGCTGGTTCCTTGGGTAAGCAATTTTCTGCCTGGGACCAGGGGACCAGGGGAAGGCTTCTTGTACACAGATGTTTTCAGTCCCTTCTCACTACACAGGATTCTGTAAAATTCATTAAATCTCTGCATTTTTTCAAACCTCAGAAAGATTTCAGGGAATTGAATGTAACATTTAACCAGATGCCTTTCAGTCCTTAGTGAAACACTGCAATACGTGTCCACACGGCTATCACTTTATCAAGGCTGCACAGTTTGCATGAAGGGCAGCAGTTACTGGTGGCACTCCTGCAGTGCCAGTTAACAACTCTCCTCTCTCTTTTTGTGCACAGCTGGGTGGTTTTCTACTTTGGTGTTTCGTCTAGGGCAGTTCCTGATACCTCCTCAGTCTTCATCAGTTCTTGACCCTTTCTGTAGCATGCAACTGCTAATTCTTTACTGTTTCTACACAGAATGTGAAGATCTCAGGTTACTTTAGGATCTTGTCCAGCACAGAAGTCTCCAGAGCCCTACCAAGCTCATACAGCCACATGTACTTTTTGGAGATGCACAGTGTACAATGTATCCTATAGGAACAGGTATTTGAGTGCCCTATCCCTGCATTACAGCTTGCAAAACACATGCAATAAAAATTATTTTAATAAAAGGAGTATTAGCAGTTTAAGGTCTGAGATAAACACAGTCTTCTTCCTTTGCTTGTGCTTATTAATTGCTAACATTGTGCTGGCTAACATAGAGAAGTGCAATGTGAGGCTGCCTAAAGAAAGGCTCAGACTCTCACAGAGCTGGTTTCCTGTGCTATTCCTCCTCTAAAGAAGATGGCCAGGCCATCACCAAATCAGTGAATCAGGAAGATAGATCTAGTCTTTGGATGGGGTCAGCACTCTCTTCACACAATATTTTCAACAATCCATCTTATAAATGAAAGCGCAGGAAAATTGCCCATCTCCCTGAGATGGATTGGGAAAAGGTCAAATCCTTGAGTCCCCAGACAGTTCTTAGACAGCAATTGCCCTGCAAATGTCAGTCTCTTGGACTAAGTATCAGCTACTGACTCAAACACAGCATCATTTGGCATTGTATTTGTGGTATGCTGAGAGTTAAAACAAGTGCTAATTAGCCACTTTCATTGTTACTTCCAAATATTTTCCAAAAATAATACTGTAGTGATGTATTTCCAAAACAAGAGAAGGACAGCTTACTTAAATGAAAGCATAATATAACACAGTAACAATTAGGCAAATATGACCCTGACTTTTTGCTGCACTAGACATTAACTGTAATACAGTAAATCTGCTCGCTCCATTTCCTCTATTAGTGATAATAGCAAATACAATACCCTCATTTCCTCATTGCTGATGGCAGCATTGCTGGGCTCTTTTGACTGTAACTCTTCTTCACTATGTGTGCTGCAAGAGGAATGTTTTACTCAGCTGAAAACATATCTCAAAAATGTTTTTGAAAAAATATTTCTGAATCAAGGTACTGATAAATCAGGTTAGTGTGATAACAAGTCTCACTCTGTTACCCTCCCCACAATTTAAGTACATTGATAACAAGAAAAAAAAATAGTTTAAAACCTGTTTTCAACAAACAAAAAAAGCAATCAAATGTCAGCTTGTGAAATTATGAACCTACTCATTGAGAATGCCTTCACCCTCTAAGTAGATGGTCCTGTGTATGGAACCATTACTGAACATTGCTTCAGAAACAGCACATTTGAAACACAAATGCATTTCTCTCCCAGGCAGGGGCAGCACTTCAATAGGTTTCTCACATAACTTGACTCTTTACCTACTTGCTTATTTGTTCTTAACAGCAGTGTGACAGAACAGTCCCCCAGGGCACTGATGAAGCCCCTGTTAAAATGTTGTCACCAAATGGAAGAAAAGTCCAAGACAATCTCCCACCTTCTATAGAGTCTTTGTACATGATGTATTAAACCACCCCTCTCCAAGATGATTCACCTTCAAGCCTCTCAAGCAAATCTTGAAGAAACATTTTGTGCCTAGACTAGATCAAAGAGAAATTATTTTTTATTTAATAAAAACCCAACAATAATGCCAGAGATGTCGTTATTTCTTACTACAAGTCATAAAGTTGTATGCCATGCCTATGGCAATATTCCCAGCTCAGGAAAGAAGGAATGTAATTGACCTGCAGAAAACATTCTGATATCAATCCAACCATCAGTCCTTGCCTGCCTTCACTGTGATTATAAGATACAGTGCAAGCAAACAATAGATTCTCCCCTTATTTCATTCCTCCTCTATGTCTGACACTCTGCCTCGATATACAGGTTTTATTGTGCATGTCAGGCATGCTTTATTATGGAAGTCCTTTTTAGAAATACTGCTACAACCTCTTTATTCCGCAGTCTAATACAACCATTACTGAAGTAGTGTTTACACTATTTCAAGAGGCTACGAGGCTGTAAAAAGGGAAATGGTAAAATTGGACCATACTGTCAGGGAATACAGTACAACATCATAATCCTCAGCAAATTCCTTGTTTTACAGTATCAAGCATTGGTCCTCTTAGCAAGAACCACATAGTTAAAGGAAACACTGAATCTGGCCTAAACCTACAAGCTTCGTAAATTCCACTTTCAAGAAAACATACAGAAAACTTGACAGAAGAATTTTACCTTTCCCCTTCTTTCCCCATCAGAAAAGCAGGGGTTGGTGGGTAGTCTTAGATCAGAACAGTGGCTGTTTCTTAACTTCCTCCTTATGGATAAAAACACTTATGCCAGGAACAGACTAGGAAAGTCACACTCTACTGCCAGAGGCAGGATGGAAAACACTCGGGATTCATCAGTGAATGGGGAGAAATCCAAAGGTACAAATGCTTCTTCCATTGAAACGAATATCCTTTGCAAAATCTTCTAAAGAGAGGAAGTCAATGTTCTTCAATATCTTCAATCAAGCATAGGAGTCTTCTCCCTACATAGAGTATTCTCAAATTTTGCTACTATTTTAGACAGGTCTTTATCCTCTGTTGTAATACCTAGGCATCCCTGCCATTCTCTTCTGTGAATTTTAACTTCATTTTCTACAGAACTGAGCTCCGAGTTTCTTCCCAATTCTTATCCTTTTTTATAGTGTGCCTTTTTAGGCCTTGCTAAGGACATAATGATAATGTAACACATTTGCCTTGCTCAAAATTTCAGAAACCTGTGACAATTACACCTTGGTTAAGTTCACCTTGTAGCTGGTGGCTAAAACTAAAATACATTTGTTGTCTCTATCCCTACCAAGAACTAACTCAATGACTGTATAGAAAAAAGGAAACCTCTGCATAGTCTTTATCTCCTGTGCACTTTCCTTTGAATGCCAAAATCTCTGAATATCTAAATCAATTCTCTGGAGTTTTATCCTGTCTTTAGAAGTTTGATTTGCTCATTTGGCCTAAACACTAATTGTCAGACACACCAATGCCTCAGAGCTTGTAAATATGCTTGCAAGCTGCATATTTGTAGTAGGTTCCTACCTACTAACATACAGTTCGTTATTGGACAGATCAAAATCCTCTGAAATGAATAGATACCTTTAATCTAGATTTTCTCTCTCAAACCTGCAAGTTGCCTAAGTGCCCTCAGGCTTTGCCACCATACCTGACAGTTCAGCATGCTCCCTGTGAATTTAAGATGACAAGGAAATGAACAGAAGTGCACGTCTATAATGAAGCTTGAAGAGGTAGAAAATTTAAATTAAAAAATAGAAAATGAGGGAGTCCCACATATAACTTCAGGAAAATGTCCCTACCTAAACAAGCTAACAAGCAGTCTAAGAAAGCTAATTATTGTAAAACTTAATGGGAAATTAGCTTAGAGACTGATGGATGAGTTTAAAACCACATATAGTACGTATTTGAGTAACTACCCTAAATACAAAAGCTAAACTGCTATACTTAATTTCAAGTGAAATATATTGAAAAAAGTAATTTCACCCCCAAGCAGAAAGTTATCCTTTTGATACTAATGCAGAGTAGGTAAGAAGGAACAGCATTTATTTTAGTGACAAAGATAAGATTTTAAAAGTACACATAAAAAGAAAACAAAACAGTGTAATTTTATAAAATTTGACCAGCTAAAAAATAGATGTGTGTTCTTCTCTTAAAGAAGTATGCAATATTCCTTTTGTGATCAATGTTTTGAGGACTACTTGGATACCCATACATCAATAACTCATTCTGTAGAATACCCGGTGAAGGTCTGGCCTCAGGATATCTGCATGCAGAAATTCATTCATTACCAAAAAAAAAATCAAAAACTGCCACTAGAATAAGTATGCAAGAAGACCACACTGCATGCAACTCATTCTCTGAGAGGAGAGAAATGACAATAGTGCTCCCAGAAAGACTGCCCTCAAATGCCTTCTCTTTAGGCATGAAACTCACTCATGGAATCATGAGATTCCATCTCATCTCCCCGTGCTGTCAGGTAGCAACAAAACTTCCCTACCCACTTTGAACAGCACAGCAGAAGAGCTGCAGGGCTGAACACTGGTTTGACCTACTTTTCTACAAGCCTTTTATCTTATGAATGAAGCTATCTCCCAGCTTGAAGAACAGTGAAAGAAAAATGGAAAAGGCAAAAATGCAGAAGAGAGGGAAAAAATGTAATGTGCTCCCACTAAGTGCAAATACAGTTACCAGCTGGGAACACCAGATCAGATATAAACAGCAGAAAGGAAAATAATGAAAAAAGGCAAAATGAATGTGGAGGTCTACAGAACAGAGCTGGTTTTGTTATATTCTCTGTTCTCGGGATGACAGATGTCTGATATATTTATGATGGTTTGTGACATGAAGATTCAGATTAATCTTCTGTGTGCTACTCTGGTTGCTTGATTAATTCTTGGTAAGCCAGTTAGAGCTAGGCTTACAGGTATTCAGGTATTACAAAAATCAGAGAGGTCTAGAGGCTTTATAGATTAGTCCATTATTTAGTCCATTTGCTTTAACAATTTCAAAAGGAATTGAATAAAAAATGCTTATGAGCTTTTAAAATTCCACTCTACACTTCTTATAAAATCTTTAGAAGTGTCTCATAAAAACCTTTGCTATATGAAGACACAATACTTCCTCATGTTAATGATCCACTGCAAGGACAGGTCCATGACTAGAGCAACAGCCCTGAACAGGGAACTTATAAACCTTTTAGTTCAAGAAAGGTCAGCATAAGGAAGGCTGGATGCTGCTTTTTCAAAGAGCAATTTATAAAAATTGCATAGGTAAAAAAGCCTGTGTGGTGCCAGAAGAGGGTTGACTGGCATGGCCTACTGTAAAAATTGTACAAATATTTGGTTTTAAGAATGATCAAAGGATGCATTTCCTTTTATGCTGAAAAGATTATTCTGCTGCAGCAGCATTTTCCACTTTCTAACAATAACTCCTGTCCTGCTCACAAATACCATTCTGTCAAGTTTATAGCCCCAGTCTATCAGAATATTTCAGCAGGACTGCAAATATCCCAAGCTGGGAACTGCCACTTCCACAGCTTTTCCAGATTTGGGTTAGATGTTCAGTGTCAGCTGTAAGAGCAGAAGTCAACACAGTTCATCCAAGCTAGGGATCTAGTACAAGGAACCACAGAAATCCTAATTATTGCTTATATAAAAATCAGCTTTTCAGTTTTCATACATCACTGTTCCATTGATTTCAGCCAAGCTATTACAACTCATAGAAGCTGAAGATTTTTCTCTTGTTTCTGGTTTTAAAATAAAGAGCTTAAACATCTTCTGAAATATGTTTCAGCAAAGCTTAATCATAATTTTTTTGGTAAAAGAATGTTGAATAACATAGAGCCATCTTAACTGGGGCACTTCAACTGAAAGAAAAAGTTAGTAATAAAATAATAATCTGAGCCAATTTCAAAAGTTTATACAAATACATTATGATGTGCTGTAAAATACACACTTTAGATTTCTTTGGATGAGAGTGACACAGTAGACATCAGATCACTCAGAAAGGACCATGAAGTGAACCTGCATGGTCTTGCAGTATGTGCAGTTAGTGTAGTAAACACCAGTTCTCACATCTTATTTAGTGTCAACAGGCTCACAGATAATACCAATGCGGGCTTTTCACACTCAGGTGTTTTGCTACCATCCCAGGGAAATATGCCCAGATTGGCCTGTTCCTTCTGATGGACAGAATTACTGCTGTAACCAGTACTCTCCTCACCTCCAGGTACGCTCTGCAGAGGCCAGTCATTAACACCAGCCCTTTTCTGAGGACAGCTCCTTGGACACTCAGTCTCCGTGGATGGCTTGTACAGAATGTGCCTCACCTCTAGCACCCTTCAAATGAGCCCTGCAGGCTGACCTCTCTGTTCTTGTGCAACATGTCCCCTCTCTTCTGTTCTGGAAGTGAACAGCACTAACACATATGCTGGACATTGGCCAAATTAATTTCTTAAGTATTTCCCCAGCATCTGATTGCTGGTTTGGTGAACGTCTGGTGTAAAATCAGATGGAAGAGTTACAAGTGACTAGGAAGCACAGAAAATGTGCAGAAATGATGTATGTAGACACTAGAAGCCTTCCTCAAGAATCTATACACCTTTCTCTAAGTGACAGAAGTGAAATTGTTGTATGAAAAATTCCAGTGTTTGAAAAGTACAAAACAAATGTTACTTTGATTGAAGTGCAATTCTTCAAAGTGTCACTGATAACCTTAAAAATTATCAATACAGAATTAATTGTAGGAAGGAATTGTGCACACTGACTCTTTCACACACAAGTATTTACTGAGCCACCATGGATGAAAGATCAGGTGCTGAGCATGAGATGCCAGATAATACTCACAGAAACTGCCTCCAGGATTTGTTTGACGGCATCAGCAGCATCTCGTTCACTGTAGTACCCCTTTTCCACAATCCTACAGAAAAAAGCAACACAATTAAGCATTAAAGTGAAAAAATCGTGAAAGTAGACGCTTCTTTTCAGAAACGAGATAGCAAGCAATCAAATTTAGATATGACCAGGACAGTGGAGTGTCCCCAAGAGACTAGAAAACAACCATTTTGCAATTTAAGTTACCTTTGCTTACCAATTAAATGAAAGACAGGGGTAAAATACCAACTGGATAAGATGCTTGTTATATATGTACACATTCCATTTAAAATTTTCTGAACTGTCTGGCACTCAAGGAGTCTGAATTACTGAAAATAAAAACTACTCAACATCTAGGAACTGCTTTTTCATTTTTCTATTTAACTTAACCCACCACCACCTCACCCCCCCCGCCCCTGTTAGTTAGTTAGTTACAAAACAAAAGCATTGTGCACACACAGATGTGAATTACTCAAGAGAAAAGGTTAGTACAAAAATTTACTAGCTTCAAATTATCCCTTGAGTGTGATGGGCTGTACAAGTGTCTATTTCCCTCATCAGTAGAAAACTGGGAATGTTCTAGACAAAAAACCACAGGTTTTTTACAACTAAAGCTAATTATTTCTTTCAGAAAAGGTACTTTTTCTTACAGAGTCAGCAGTGGACAGAGATTTGCACAATGACATACAAGCAGTTAATAAAATAGGGATCTATCATTAAGATATCCTAATACTCTATTTAAGACACTCAAAAGTCTTTTTACTAATTTTTTTTTAACTGAGCATAGTATTTGTGAACTACAATAATTCTCCCTCAGAGAGTTACCTTAAAGGTCAGATTTCTGATCTGAAGCCTTGATATTTTTACCGTATTAATTTTTCAAAGCCCAAGAAAACATAGACAGATGTTGTCTAGAATCAGAACCTGTGCTGCCTATGAGACTTTTATAAAATGAAGTTCTGCAAGGAAACAGTTTTATAGAACAATATCCTAAAATCTCCATGAAGCAGTACAGCAAGGAACCTTTAATGTCTGAAGTCACTGGAAAGACCTTCTTCCCCAAGATCCATAAAAAGGTTCTGATGGTGGCAGAGAAGGCTATCCTTCTTTCTCCCCACTGGTCCTGCTTTGCAGGAACTTTTTAACACTTCCTTTTACTGAAATAACAGATCCATGTTGAGTTACCATCAATGCAGCTCCCCACAGCTTCCCAAAACTGACAGGAAAGGTGTTGACTAATGTACATATGGAAAGCATTACTTTATATTCATCAGAGGATCAAGTGATTAGAAGTAAGGGACAATGCAAAGATAGAACTCCACCAGAAACACAGCCAACAAGCATGGCACTGTGGAAAGCAGTCTACACAGGGATATTCCCAATTATCTGCAACTACTTTACCTTTACACTCATTGTGTTCACAGAGAACTGAGCCTATTCATGTGGCAGGAGTAACAGCAAGTAATCCTGCTCAAGCAGCTCTTCTATTTCCTCACTATTTCTTTACTGCTTAATTGCTTGGGATTATTTCTAGAAGCTTGTTTAGTTTGGGTTCTTAGGGGGTTTTGGCAACCCTCAACTGTCATGCCACATGCACTATGTTAACACTTTTGATTTTTTTGTGCCTTCAGCTCTTCTCCAGTTTTGGTCATCTGCTTACACCATTAGGGAGAGCTTTATTGGAATGTATCACCATAAGGGGAAAACACAGCAAACCTTACTCATTGAGACATTATATTAGGCTTTTAGCCTGAAGTATAGGAAAGAGGTTACAAACCCCCACAAATTACACAATAAAATGCTACATTTTGCTTGAAGGCTAGATTGCTCCTTAGCCATTTCAGGCTGAATTATTCTCTTCTGTTAGATTACATTATGAGACCTGAGCCCCAGTGATACTCTTGCTTAGTTATTCATACCCCCAATTATACTGGCTTTGCTTCCTCCTTCTTTTTAATTCAAATGAAGTATTTAGTGCCAGCCAGACGTACCTGTCTGTAGCATCCACCCTGCCCCATTCAGAGTCCACCAGGTGCAGGATAACCTCCCGCACCTGACCTCAGAAATGCATGAGGCAGGTTCTAAGGCTTAAGCAGTATTTAGAATACTCTGGTTTTCCAATATATCTCAGACTAAGATCAGAGAAATATGAAGCAATGCAGTTCCCTTCATTTTACATTTCTCATTTAATCAAAAAAAATTCTCTTTTTGCAATGTGGTAACTCAGTCTTTGTACTACCATTTTGAAACACAAAAACTAACAGAATGAGAAAAAAAAAATCCCTTAAATGCAGTCTACTTTGCATTTTCCTCCACTCACCAAAATCAAAGAAAAGAGGAGCTTCCTATAAATGCCCAAGCAATGCTGAAAAGAAAACCACTGACTACCTGGCCACTGGAAACAAGGGAAAAGTCAAAGAGATGCTCAAGGCTGCCCTCTTGACCTCAAGATGAGTCCATGCTGACTTGGACAATATGTGCTGATAAGGATAGCATGCTGCTGTCATTATTTATATTAAAGCTATAGCAGAAGAAACACAGAGACCTTGTAGATGAAGCTTTGTAATTTACACTTTAAAGTAAATAAATGTTATGAAGTGTGGGACCATACTTCTGGAGAGCAATAAAAAACAATTGTAGAAATATTATGCAATGCAGTGGACCCATCTGCTAATGCTACATGTGAATAAAATGCACTGGCAAAGTAATTACAGCTTATGTCATACAGAGTAAACTCCCGTTTTCCAGACATCTAGAATTCAGACTTATTGAGAATAAAATTTACACTTTATCAATAATAATCTAGCAAATAGAAAACCTAATATTCTGGCATGGCGATGAATGAAAAAGACATATCCCTTTCTAAAGATGAACATTTATTTCTAAAGGTACTCTGCTGTAGAATTAAAATCTGGCTATTAGGCAGTATGGAGGAGTATTGAAAGGAGATTATACTGTAGTTTAGGATATGTAGTAATGCCGGGGGATCATTTGCATATTTATTTTTTGCATCCTCCCTGCGATAGTTTACATAAGACAAATAGTAGGTGTGCCACCAGCACTCGTGCCTGGGACCAATGAGTCTTCTTTAAAAATGTTTTTCAAATTCAGCCTGCAGATTAACAATGACTCATTGCCCTTTTTTCTATAATGGGAAGGAAACCTGCAGAAATATCTTATTTGACTATTATTGAAGCAAATCTCAACTATTTATACCTAGCTTACAGAATGATCTTTAACAAAACCATGGGTGAAGGAAGATTAGGCCTTTGCTGAGAGGACAGAAAGACGGGAACAGCAGCAATAAGGAACTAATTAAATATTCTCTTTGATATACAAACGAATGAGCCAGGTAGGCCAAGACAGTGATGGAGAGAAAAACTGTGAGGAAGACAGCAGGGAATCCAGAACTGCTTGAAGTCAAACCAGATAAAATGCTTGTAAAAACACTTAATTTCCCGGTGCTGCAAGCACCCAGGAAATTTAAGATGTAACTTCAAAATGAAGACATTCTAGACCAAGAGAAAATGCAATATTGATTCTTGTTGGATCACTTTTTTATGGTTGTGCATACACATTTATTGAAATATGTGGATCCAACTGTTTACATTTGTATATGGCAAGACACACATTTAGCAGAATGTCTATGAGATGGACAGCGAGGCAGAGCTCTCCCAAAGCACTACCTGGCTCACTCTTGTCTTTCCAAGCACATGTCATCACATTTGTGACAAATCTGCCTCATTCTATACAGAAGAGCAGGGAAATACTTCCCAGAGCCCCTACTCAACGCCTTCTCCCCGTGCCAGCAGTGATGGAGATGCCCTTGGGGAACAGCCCCAGTCCCAGGATGCTGAGACACACCCCTGCCTGCCTGCAGGGCCCGGGCAGCCCGCAGAAATCCGTGTTATCACACTCTCTCAGCTGCTGCTCCTGCCCAGAGGTGGAAGAGCCTTTCCAGGTAAGGGGGCTATAACAGATTTAGCAGTGAGCAAAACCACCCTTAGCATCACACTGCCCAGTAGGCAGTGGAAATGGCCTAATGTGTTTCTGGGGACACATGCTCTCCTATAGTTGATATTTTGGCAGCTTCCATCACCAAACACATGTATGTGTTTAAGTGTTTCATAATTTGCAGTAATCCTTGACAGATTCCAACTGGCCTTTCCAGCATTTCTGTTCCTTGTGAGCACTGGAAGCTTTCTTGCAGTATAAATTCCTTAGTTTTGTAGGTGGTTTTCGGTGTAGCCTCTATACCATAGGATTGCAGCTCTTGCTATTCTGTTTATAGTATTTCCATGTTGCACGTCTTTATTAGAGTCTACATCTGCAGACTCTAAAATAAATCCTTACCAGCATTCACCACACCCCTGCAGCCTCCAGTGTAATTTGGGAAGACCATTAAGGGATTTTAGTCCTTTTGGGGCATTCTTCCTGGTACTATGCTTTAATTCACTGTATCTGTGTGAAGCCATGGAAAGCAGTGGGTTATCCCAGTAAAGGGCGGGAGGTAGTGGCCACACCAGCCCTGTAGAAACTTTATTACTGCGAGGGGAAAAAAAAGGAAGAGCATAGTCCTGCTTAGCAAAACACATGGGATCTGAAAACCAATGAGGAGAGACATGGGGAATCCCAATGCATCATTTTAGAATAAATTTTTAGAGGAGTATTAAAATTGTATTAATATACTATTTTACACTTGACTAGAACACGTTTCTGGGGATTAATGACAAGTACATCAGGTAAGTGAAAATAATCAGTCTCCTAAAAGAACAAAAAAGTGAACATTTCATCACAGAAGGAAAGGACTAGATTTGGGGTTTGATTTTTCAGAGTAACAAAACAGGGGGCCAGCTCTTTCCAAGTCTAGCAAGAGGAACAGAGCTTGCACGGCTGCAGTGGTAGAAAAAGGAATCAAAATCGCTCAGGAACCTTCTTTGAACAAGGAGAGGACTCCTCCAATGCCAGAGGATGCGAGACTGGGCTAGTCACTGATAGCACACACCTCTTTGTGCAAGTCTGACAGTGCCTTAAATTTCCAGTCAGCATTTGCTGCTGCTATTAGAGTGAGAGTTCTCAGCTAAGACTGAGGAAGTGTGACCATCCTTCCCTGCTCCACAGAGCCATTCCAGGCCTCTCACTGCGGCAATGCCTGAAACTTTCAGTTGAGACCACTGACCCTGAGATCAAAGTCTGTTCCTCTTTTATTTTTCATCTGTATTGGAATCCAGTACAATGAATATTCCTGCATTTTTAAACTCAATATGTACTCATGACTCCTGCTGATCAAGAAAATTTGAAATCTTACAATTTTAACGGACTTACTTATTCCTCCCCCATGCTCTACATGCACTAGTTCTCCTATTCTTAGATTTTCTTCTCTGCTTCCCTCCCACGTGGGCCACTCTACCCATCCTCCAGTCTTGCCTGAAATGTGAGCAGGTAAAGTCTGTTGCTTTCCTGCCTTAAATCATATTAGCAAATGCACTTAGTTTTATGCTAATTAATCTGAACAGTTATTCTAAAATTTGCAGTATTTGGCAATCATTTAATGTTGCTTCTATAAATACTATTTCTCCACAATGTGGAGTTGGTAGCATTTGAGTATTAGCTGAATTTAGAAACATATCATGTGCCTTGAAAAAATCCTGTTAAATCAACCTGGCAATCTAAAACAGTAGAAATTATTATAGTTTATCAGTTCCCAACATTGTTTTGCTTTCTTTAAGCACTATCTGTATTTGCTTTGCAAACCATCCTTTATACCTATTGTGACATTTAAAAAAGCCATCACTTTTTTTAGGGTCATTTTCATTCTGCCTCTAGCTGGCTTTTACCCAAAACCCTTGCACCATATCTTAGGCATGGACTATGCTACTCCATGTACAGTCTCAGGCAAGACACTGCCCGAGATACATACAAGTTCTGTTCCAATGCTAGTATGTGCTAACAATTTAAAAAATTGTTTGGTTCTATATAATAAATGTTAATTTATCTAAAATGTTTTGGTTGCCATGGAGATTTTTTCTGAAACCACTCACTTAATTCTTATGCAAATTCTTGTATTCAATTAAAATGAAATTAGAAGATTTCTACAAGCTAAAGTGAGACTAAAAACTAGCAGAAACAGGAAAAGAAAATTACATTGCTCTATTCAGTAGCAAAATGGTTTCCACAAGGGACACTTTCTCAATGAATGATTCACAGATCTATTGGTTCATGTCTGTATTGAGGAGATTGCAATTCCTGGTGGCTCTGATGCATTTGTTTAGTTAAAAAAAAGGTTTCCCTCATAAATATGTATGCATTTTCCATATTACAGAATTGAAGAATAATAAATACTTTTAAAAGCAGATTCTGATTCAGAATCTCCCTTATTCTACAGCTATTTTCATATTCCAGAGCAGACTAGTTGTTATTGTCTCTAATGACTCAAACTGCCTCTCTGTGATCCGAAAAGAGATAATGGGAAATACTGACCTGGGTCTGGATCTGACTCCCTGTGAAACAAACTAGAAGTTGTTCCTCAATACTGTGTTTAGAAATGAAATTTAGCACTGCAATCATTCAGGAAAACTGCTTTCCCTCCATTGTTATTAAGCAAGAGGCTCTTTCTGATAGATGTGGCATGCAGGAGAATTTACAGAAAGATTACGTATTTCTTATAGCTCATACTAGGATTTGTTTCCTCCTCTTTAACTTTCTACTTTCAACTCAATGTTACTATATAGTACCCAGAGAATTAGACAAGTTCATCTTTCAGGAGGTGGATTTCAGAAGACATTTAAAAAATAATAGTCTTTGCTTCTAGTGGTTGTGAAGCCACAGCGCTCATGAACTGTCTGCTCAAGCTTCCGTCTCAAAAGCTCCCGTGTAATTGTCCGTGTGAGGCAATGCAGCAAAGTGAATTACTGAAACGTGCCACAGCTCCTGCCTCCTGAGAGGGGCAAAGAGAAGAATCCCTGAAAGCTTGCAAAAGAGGTAGTGGCCTGGGGAGGGGAAAAGAGCAGCACTGAAGGTACCTATGAAGCTGCCCTGGCAACAACTGCTGAGGCTTTAATTGGATTTCTCTGGCCAGCTAAGGGCCCCATAATAAGAAAAAGATGTGGGAATGTGGAAGAAGTTTAATAGACAGCCTGTCATAATCCTCCACTGCATGAGAGTTTGCTACAAAATTTGCTTTAAAGAATAAAGTAATCACCTTCTCTCTACCTGCTGGGGACACGGCAAGCAAATACTGGCCAAATTTACAGAAAAAAAGTTTTCCTAATATTGACACTGAATATTAATTATCGTCTGGAGAGTCACTGGAATGGCTTACACATAAGATTACAGAGATATTTAAGAAATGAAAGCCAAAACCATGGATGACCAAGGATGGTGGAAAGGTACTACCTGAGTTCAGGTGACCCACCTGCCTAATCCATCCCTCTGTGCCAAACCAGTGCAGTTCTAGCTGCCATGACATTTTAAACACGTTGCCCTGGAGCTCATTCTGGCACATCACCTACTTCCTAGCAAGAGCGAACAACTGACCATCAAATGCTGGAACTGGGCACAGCTTGCATAACTCAGATTGTGCTTATATTCCTCTATGTCACAATTCCCAACAACATTCACATTATCATTACTCAGTTTGAGTTATTTCAGGTTCACCTCTTATAGACCTCCTTTCGGGGCCTTGGCACCTCTTTCAGTGCACAGGACTGCGATGCACTCCTTACAAGAGTGACTAAAGGTTAACATTGAACTGAGAAGTACATTCCTTTAAAAATATTTGCTTTTCAGTCTTTCATCAAAAAATCTCTGTAATTATCATCTAGGAAAAGCATTTCAGTATTCTGAATATTTAGGAAAACTGTACTTCTTCCTAAAACGTTTTGACTTCACTTTACACTCCTGTCATAATATAAATAGCAAAAAAGCAATTAAACCCAAAGTGTACAAAGCATGCATGTCCTAAGTGACTTTATAATTTCAGGAGAAGTGTTGAATCAATGATGAGAAAACATCATTAGCACTTGGGTCAGTCAGGGACTTTCTGTATGTACATATATATATAGGGTACAGTTACATAGGCTGTAGGTATCTCAACAGCTGTCAAAACCTCTCTGCATTTCAATAAAATAAGAAGTTAAAATTTGTTAATAATTAAGGAATTTAGCTAAGCCTCAATCAAGTTTCTAATTAATTTAACAGGTTAATTTAACTCTCCTTGTTTGTCTGCCATAAAGACTATGTATATCTATATTACAATGCTGAGGCTGTGGTAGAAAACTGAGAATACATCTGTCAGAGGAGCTATAATCACAACCACCTTCTATATTAAAAATATCTAATAAACTAAAGAGTTTCACAGGTACTGATGTGTACAACTTACAAAAGGCTTTCCCAGTTTCCAGAGTGACAGAAAATTAGCACTGACCACCAAAAAAAGTATTAAGGCATTATTACAACTCTCTATGAGAATAAAATACCAAATTACATTGGAAAGACTAAAAATGAGCATTAATGCACACTTTATTCTGAAATTACTGGATTTTGTCATTACTGAAGTTAAATTCAAGAGAAACCAAATTATATACTAAGATATCAAAGAGCACTTTATCAGAGCTTTGTGTCTTGACTTCCAGCTTCAGACAATAGGCATAGTTGGTGCAGTCAAGTCACCAACCTCTATTTTTGCCATTGCTGAGTGAGGGATCTGTAACATGGTCATATGAAGCAGGAAGTACAAAGGACTTCTCCCACCGCTGTTCAGAAGGCAAACAGGCTGCCATGACATAATGAGACCAGAGCACTGAAGCAAATAGAAGGTGCTATTCTGACACTACTTCATAAAAGACTCCCACTTTAGTGACTGATTAATTCCTTGACTATTTTTGATGTCCCTTAGCAATTTTAATGTCCAAAAGCACAAACAAAAAGGTATTCCTAAAGCCTGGGAAAGCTTCACAATATTTTGTCCATAAGAGGCAAACATTTCCACGCCTCTTTAAAAGACAAGTTCTTTAGAACAATTAACATTTTTGATAATGGACACTATATAAAAGAAGATAATATGATTTTGAACCTAGAATTCAGAGGAAATTACATGAAACTTGAAAAAAAAATGAGTCAAGAGACTGTCAGCTGTGAGCACTATTTTTAGACATCGTTTGATGCACTTAATAATAAGATGAAAGAAGAAACAGAAGAGCCTGTGGTCAAGACGCCAAAGTGAAAACAAGAAGAATGTATGGATTGACATTATTATCTGTGGTGGAAAAAACAAAAACTATTCTTAGCAATCTGCATGTATTCTGACTAAAAAGCAGTTAAAGTAGAGTTTAATTTTTTTATTTTTTTGCTGAAATTCATATTTGAAAAAGAGATATACTGGTGATTCAGCTGAAAGACAATAGATATGAATAAAATTTGAATGGAAAAAACTAACTTCAACAAAAGGTAGCCCATAAAAGACAAGATATCAGATTGTGCTGGTGGGCTTACCATTGCTGGAACACTCAGAGCCTTATCAGAAGATTGTGCCTTGGGGCTCTATTGAATCACTGCCAGTTTAAATGTACTTCAACCATGCCTGTCTGTTTTAAAAGTGCAGGAATGAAAGAGGGGGGCCAAGCATACGTCAGAAGTATGTCCCAGGACTAGGCTGGAGATGCAGCATCCAAACAGAACTTTAATACCAGTCAATTTAGACCAGCTACAATTTTCTCTCTGTCCTGGTAAATTCCTCCACTGGTCTGCCACTCTGTAATTCTTTGCCACAAGGTCTTTATCACTCCTCACTTGCTGGGTTGGCAAAAATCATCATGTACATTGGCAATAAATATTCTAATTTACACAGACTTCTCTAGTTTTGAGTAGTTATATTTATTGTATTTGCAGTGGTATGCAAGGTATAACCAACAATGTGATTTATGAAGTCTGGGAAACAGTTTTCTTTTTAAAAATACAGCCAAAATCCATCTGATTTGAGCTGTGTTAACTCAGGTGTAAAACTGATACATTCATTTGAATTTATCTCCTTTTAGGTAACACAATTAAAAAATTGTCATAATGAGAGTTCATTTTAGCAATAACGTGGATAATTTGACAGTAATGTTAAATATGGTGAAGGAAGTGAATAATCTCATTACCCAGAACTTTTAGTTAGAGTGGCATGAAACCAGCAGCACATCAACAATGCTAATAGGATTCTAGAACACTAATCGGATCTTGGGTATTTATAAAATCATCTTCATAAGAGGGATGTTTACATGAAAGAACTTACTCTTCTGCAGCTCAAATACTATTCAGAAGAAGAATGGACATCTGGGATGGCAGAAAACTAGAGCAATAAAACAGTTGATATAAAAAGTACCAGCATATTACAAGATTTAGCAGTAACAGCAATGAAGATATTTGCAGCCAGGACAGCAGGACTGCTTGTGTAACTGGCCCAGTTGTGTCATTCGCTGATAGCTGACTTGAAAGAGGGATAAGAGTAACTCCTCCAGAGTACAAAAGTTGCTTTGCTGTCTGTGTATGGGTGGTGGTTTACAAATAAGGCACATAAGGTATTCCAAACCCTGGAGATGGTCTAAGGTCACACTGGGGTCCTGCTTGCCCACACAGGGTCTCGCCTTGAGGACAACCATGAGATCAATCTCAAGACCTGGCCACATCTCTCCCTCCACATCTGACACAACTCTTCTGCTCAGGAGGAGATATTCCAGGGTCATTTTCTTTCTCCTGGAATGGGAGTCACACAAGTTCAGAAAAAGGTGTGCACCAAGATCTCTCAGTCAGGACATTTCCTTCATGTGTGATAAAAAGATGTGAGGACTGAAATGATTAAGCATGAGAGGGGAATCTGCGCTCAGGCAGAAAGCTAAATTTACCCTCCCTAAAACTCAGAGAGCAGCCATTATAACAAAAAGCAAGTATTAATCCTTTAGCCCAGCTGAGAAAGGGGAGACAGCTACTGTTTAATTCGAGTTGCTAGTGCAAAACATCTTGGCTGCATATGTCTGTTTAATTATTTTTAGTTTAGAATGAATAGGGAAGTAATACTCCTATTTCTAGCTTAAGAGCTGAAAATAATTTAATATGGTTTCTTGTTTTATTGCTTGTTGCGTCTTTTCCCAAATCACAGTGGTCTGTACTGACAAAGTTTCTGTTGTACGTGGAGCAAAGGAGGATGCAGAGTTCAGATCTCCACAGTGTTGGTGCTCATCTGTAGCATCAGAGCGGGTCCCTGCAATTCTAGTGAGTGACTTTGCTTCTAGTCAGAATGCCAGATAGCTCGTCCTAGCTGTCCAAACGATTGGATCAATCATCTAATCTTTTTGAAAAGATCAATCTGACAGTTCAAATCCCATAGTCACTACTGAGTATAGATTATTGAATGTTGAAACTGTCAGAATATTAAATCCTGGTTTCATCAAATAATACAGTTCCCCATCCTGGATCCCATGAAGTCTTTTCAGTTCTTCTGCCAGACAGATGGTTGCTGCTCAGGAACCAATTATTTCACTGGATTATTTGTGTTTTGCCTTTGCAAAATCTTCTCATCAAAGACTCCTCTAGAAAATGACCTAATCTGAAACCCACATGGACATATATAAAGGGCTACATGAAAGGTTAGGAACCTTGACCAGGGCTCTCTCCAGCTCAGAACTGGGCTCTCAGTGGTTCTTTAACTTGCAGCATGTCTCTCCTCATTCCTTTGGCTGAGTATTGAGAAAGTGATCACCTTTCTTTTGTCAAACTTAGGGAGTCACAGGAGCAGTTGCTTTTGTTGTTCTTCAGATATAGTTCTTGTCAAGGTTGAAGGTATGACCATAGTATAAAAAAAAGGTATGCTTTTGTTTTTTCAAGTGGAAGATACTTTCATACTGAATATTTGATGTGTATTTTTTTAATATTCCTCTATAATACCAAACTTTAATTACAGAACAAGGAAAATCAAATAACCTGTCCTTATGTGAGCTGAAAATCACTAACATCAGTAAGTTAGTTCATTTACTCAAGCCAGTATCAAATGCCTTTCTTATCAGCTCTTGCTCTAAAAAACCTAAATCCCTAGCAATAAAATATCATCCCAACACTAGTGCAGAATCATCTCACTTTATGCATATGCACCTACTCCAGAAACATGTGCCGCCTCATGAGCAAGACCTTCAGAACTCAACATCTGTCTTGCAGAGCCTTTGTAGCAAAACCAGATGTTTTATAAACACAGCGAATACCAAAGAGAATTTCTTTCTTGTTAGTCTGCTTACGAAATTTTTATTTGACATAACACTATCCTCCTGGCAGGCTGGTTGCCACCTAACATATTTTATGATGACCTGTCTATGAGATTTTGCCAGTTTTTCCCACCTTTTTTCTGCTTGAACACAACCAATGCTATGTACCTGCTGAGTACCTTTCTTCAACATTTACTGGCTAATTCCTCCATTTTCAACTCCTTTTTTTCCCCAAAAGTCTCCTGATAATTACATTTCCAAAGGCACTTCTAAGCCATTTGCTGCAGATACTTATTCATGTGAATAAATCATATGCTGGTGAAATAATTCCAGTAATTACTAACACAGGGTTTACATACAGAAAAGAAATTTGAACACTAACATCCCTGGGGAAGAAAGGTACTGGACGAGGTATGTACAGGTAACTTACCTGTCAAATAGTTCTCCACCAGTGACCAGTTCCAGAACAAGACTGATTTCTGTAGGGGTCTCAAATATCTCCTTCAGTTTTATCTGGTAAAAGATAACAGAAAGTTTTTCCTTTGCTTATTTGTCCTCTTGCTGAGCACATCTGAAGGTCAACAGTACAACAGAGAGCAGAGCTGGGAGAGTTACCTTTTTCTCTCACAAATTTTTTGCTAGCTTTTTTTTCTTTTTTGTACTCTTTTAGTTATTCTTCTACCTCAGTAACCTCTGTGAAATACAGGAGTTTAAGAGGCTCTCTGCCAGTCTCTCAGAGAAACCAAAACGACCTTTCCTACCCTCCCACGACTGAAAACACCAACTTCTACTTTCATTTGCAGAGCTTCTTTCACATAGTTTCTCACTCAACTCTCTAAGAAAATCAATGTTTTATCTTAAAATGGAAGTATAACTCAACAGATGTTCATAAAAATGCTGCTAGCATGCCCACGAAGAGAACCCAACCTTTAATCCAGGTCTGCAACAGTCTTCTATCATAAACAGAGAGAGTATTAAAAAACAAGGAAACAAATGTGGATTGAAAGAACATGGCTAAACTTACAATGTTAGGATGTGAAAGGCGAAGAAGAACTCCAATTTCAGTGCGGACAATTTTCTTGTCTACCTAGTTAAAAGTGGGGAGTGAAAAAGGGAAGAAGTTATTTCCACATGCACCATAGAAACTTCCAGATGAATCACAGGATGCTATGTATGAATAGCACTTCTAGATCTCCCAGAAGAGTAAGTTGATGTGAGACACACAAGTCAAACATACTGTAAAGAGAAATTTTTCATTAACACAAGACAGATACTACAACAGAGAAATGTCCACATCCAGCAAAATGATTACAAATATACATATAAGTCACACAGGAAGTAGAATACAGGAAAGGTATCTGAAAAAGGTGGGAAAATTCCTATTTTTACTCAAGTTCTGATCTTGTCTATTGCTACTTATGTTTGTTGAGTTAGCTTTCTTTTTACACACTGTCCAGCAGCTGTGCTGGAAAAGGTTTCTGTATGTAAGATGGGCTCATCAAAGTAGGGTAACATACTGCTTTGTACAAAAAAAGGTGATGCAAAAAGGTAAAATACTTCCAGCCACAGAGTATGAGGTTTAACCTCAATTTGCTGGAATTATCTCTAACAGAATGATCTGTTAATTCAGATTATTGGTTTAACCTCTGAGAAGAATACCCCTTCCCTTTTCAAACTGTAGTCTTTAACAATCCAGGCACAACTTACATTCTTGGGGGACAGTAATTTCTCACAAGAAATGCAGAACTGGGGAATATTTCATTCAGGAAAGAAAACTGCAGGTCTCCTGGAACTAGAATGCTTAAGCAAGCAAGAATAGAAAACGTTTGTAAGCAAATGATGAATTCTTTTATGTTGCTAAGGCAATTAATGCACTTATGAGGAAACTACCTGGTTTGCAAATATTCTCCCAAACCCTGCAGAAGTCCTACACTGATGACTCACGGGGTTATGAGATGAATGAGAGTCAGAAAGTCACTGTGTGGTTCAAAATTGTTGACATACATGACGTCAAGCAGAACATTTTGAGAGGGATCTGCACTGCTTTTTTTTTTTTTATTTTTAGTGGGGGCTTTTCATCAGAGGCAAAGTTTGGTTTTGGTTTTTCACATCATATGGGAAATGAGTGGTGGTCATAATATATAAACCTTTAAAAGGGACATAAAATTACCTTCAAATTCTTAGTGGAGAAGACACGTGGGGTTTTTTTATCACCTGAAAGAAGAGAGCTACTTCTCAGTAATTTATTTTTTTTCCAGCATCAACAAAATCCAAGTATCTATTACATTCAGAACTACTGGATAGGCAGAATTTGATTCTCCCCTTGTGTCAATCAGGGATTATTCCAGCTTAGCAATGCCACAGTGCTCTGACAGTGGTGAAAATGAGTAGAGAACTAGAGCCCTCAGGGCTTTCTTAAAACTTACTGGTATTCAGTCTCTTCTAGTGTCTCTGCCAGGAAGCAAAATGAAGCAAGAAAAACCAACTTTGGAAAAATTCAGTGCATGTAAGAAGGAGCAGAAACCAAACACTGAAGAGGAATGAAATATTCCATTACCTGAACATCTAATTGAAGGTAAAGAATATGGCCAGTAACAAAATCTTGATGGATAAACACTTGTTCTGGAATCAAACCCAGGACCCTTCAAGCTTGTGACCACTGCATGCTTTACAAACTTTTTTGCTTTCTATTCCAAATGCAACTAACAAATGCTTTTTCCTGCTACATACAC
>WEKY01018776.1:0-22451 GCA_013390045.1 Picathartes gymnocephalus | reverse complement strand
TCCCACTTCATCCCAATGTCTTCTGCAAATTCAAATAGCCTGACATTTATATAAAGCTTAAAACATCATTGATCCAGTTCTGCAGAGCAAGACATCAGAGTCCCACTGATCATTTCTGTCTCTCAAGAGCAGGCTCTGGATAAATTAGCACCACTATTAATCATAATATCTTGATTCTGAGATTCTTGAGATGTTTTCCAGAGACTGCAAACTGGCATGATGTTAGCCAAAAAAACATTAAAGCATGGATCTTAACTCTCCAGTGAATCCTTCAGGAACTGAATAGCTCTCACAGCATAATATTTCTGACAGGAAATATACACTTGAGATGTTTTAAGCCTGAAATGCCACATACACAACAGAGCTTAAGCCTGAGAAGCCTCCCCTCTTTCTGAGATCATAACAGTAGTATTATCATTAAGAGGATAAAATGCCACTTCCTTGCTTCCCATACCCCAATCCAAATGAAATGTGAGTCACTTAATGAATTTCATCTAAGCCTAATGGAACAATTTCAGCCTGTCCTGGACAGCTCTCCTGCCCAATTCCCTCACACACATTATTTCTGCTCCCTTGGTTTTCATATCTGCCTCTGCCCAATCACTTGTGGCAGATTCTACTGGTAAAGCAAATGCTTTGCTGCTGTTTTTCCCCTTAGAATGACAGACCACTGAAGAAGGAGCTTGAAACATTTCCACTGGAGAAAAATGTGATGAAACTGTTAAAGTTTCAGCAGCCTTGAAAAACACTAGCAGATTATTGGCATGAGGATTATTCCCAGACATGATCTTTCCTTTGGAACCTGGTGTAGAAGTTTGCAATATTTGTTCCCTTCATGCCTCCTCAGCATAGCCTGCCTCTCTGGCTGATTTTCTTCCTTTCTTTATCTGAAGCTGGCATTTTTTCCACCCTCAATAATTAAGCTGTCTCGATGCTAGAGACATGCTTATTTTATCACATGTATGTCTCGTACACAGTTGAAAAAGGAGAACTCCAAGGGAGAAGGCGGCTGGCGTCTCTGCTGTTGAAACGGTTTCAATCTGGCCTGAATACTTTGCCTGCAGTGCTGCAACCCACAAGGGGGTCTTAACCTCTGAAACCTGCTGACTCAAGAGTAATTGGCCAGCATGATGCCACTGTGACCATCAAGTGGAACAAATAAAATTACCCACCATTTCAGTGCCATGATTGTCCTCTCCCACTGCGTGATTCCATGAATGCCCCCGAGGACTGACCTGCTTATAATAAACAAATTGTTTTCTGGGCTCCTTTTCCATTGCCTGTAGGAGAGTAACAAGAAGACAGAGCCAAGCTGTGTTAACTATATTTAATGGTCTTTTCTCTTTTCCTTAAATTGCATCAGATAGTGAAGATGACTAGATACAGTATGATCTTTTAAAATTATATCCTCAAGAAGCAAACAATTAGAGAACAGCATCTCTACAAGGAAAGTCAAGTTTACACAGCAATAGACAGTTGTAAATTTGAAGAATTCAAGAGGATTACACATATCCAAGTTGGATGACTTAATTCCTCTTCCTGAGACGACAGCTTAAAAGCAGGGATTCTCTTTCTCTATACACAGTTTTGTAATTTGTTTGCATGAGAGCAAGCTGTTTACACTGTGCTACATAAAGGTTGTTGCCAAAACTTACTATCTCCTGTAACAGTGTAAAACCAGAATATCTGTCATGATGGCGGTGGGTTTAATCAGATACACACCAGCGTAACTGAGAACTAAATTTGGTTTTACACCCCTGTCTAAAAGAAGCTCACTAAAGATCAGAGGGGGAGAGTTAGGGGGAGGGCAGGATAGAGGGGAAGGAGGCAGTCCTTGTTCTCTTGGTTTTCCTTCTTTACGACCGTGTAACAGCATCCCCAATATCTGGATTCATGCAGAGGAGATAATATGGCCTGGTAAACACATCAGCAGGACAAGTAGTGTGAAACTTTATTTTAGTGTTTTCAGTGACTGCCTGAGCTGATAATGGCCCTAATGTGGCCACAATTGACTGCAGAAGTGCAGATTTAGTCCCAGTCCCATAAAGTTTTGTACTAACACCGTGTGAAATTGCAGTTATTTTGAGTTTTCAGCCTTCCATTTAACAAGAGCAAAACTTGAAGCATGAAGGTATATGCGAATTCCTTCTTTAGGCAAGCAGGTAGAGGAGCCCAATGACTTTTGCAGAATCAAATCATTATACAAAATAAACTGAGGAGACTGAGGAGTACGGTGAGCTACCCTGCCGTGACTAACAATAACCATCTTAAAAAACTGTTGATGTATTTCTGAAAACACAGTTTGCTGTTTGTTGCCAGCTATTTAATTTAGACCCAATTTACTTAAATTACATGCTTAAATGTAGGCAGACTATTAAGCACATTGTTAAAACAAGGTCTTGAAAGAACAAGAAAAACTAATACTTTTAATTCCCTGCAGTTTTTTTAATTGCTATTGTGATTACTTTATATCATTGCTAAATCCACTTCACTTTCTTGTTAATGTATTTTGAGGGGTATTTTACACACAGTTTCTGTTTTCTTTCTGAGTTTTGAAACCAATGCAGTAAGAGCAGTTACAAAAGAGCAGTAGTGCTTATCTAGTTCTTTCCATCCAAAGTAATCTCCAAGTCTGAATAGACCATTTAATCTGGAATAGTTCTTGTAAATTGGAAGGAGTCTGACCCCTGTTTCAAGTTTAGCATGCATCCTCCTGTTCATTTTATTTCCCAGAAGATAAGGAGTAGATCAAGTCTGCAATGCTTCTATCATACACAAGTCTTCTCCTTATCTACATACAGTTTCTTTCTCCCTAGCACCCCTTTTACTGCTGCAAACCTCTGTATGTTAAGCAAGGGAGAGAATAAAACCAGAGAATCTTGTATTTGGGACCCTAAAACTGCCAAGATGGGAAGGACATATCTGTTGTGCTTTTCACCAATCTGTTTCTCTCATTTATATTCTGTTACATTACTTCTCCTGGCTGTTTCAAATCCTACTTTCAAGTGGTTTATAGTCACAGTTATAAAGCACATTTGTCTACATGTCTGCTGTAAGGGAATAACAAGCATTGAATGGTGGATCTACTTATACATGAAGCATCATTCTCAGTCAGACTATATAAGAGATAGATAAAACATGTGATACGAGAATTCCTTTCTATAAATAAATCCATGGAAAAATAGTCCTCATCATTGTGAGGTATTTGATTCACAGTGGAGAGCTCTTTGGGATTGGAGGAATATATCACTTCATAGAAAAGATTTGAGACCTCAGGCCTAATAAGCACCTGAGTATCACAATCAAAATTGTTCAGTCCCTAGACATGTGTAACTTATCATGTTATGGTGCAATCATAAGCTTAAGCCCCCATATGTGAAAAATTTTCCAGGTATTTTCATAGCCAGTAGGCAGCTCATGTATTTGACATATCACACACACAATATGGAGATCATATGCTGCCCACAGAAACCTTTTGTCATTCACAGAGCTCTTTGACTCTCTACTCCAGAGGGTTTGGAGGGCTGTCACCTGTCCCAGAAGCCACACAACCTTCTGATTGCATAGCATATGATAAAATTGCATACACAAACATATTGGATACTAATGCACTAATGCACTCCTCCCTACCCAGACCTAGGTGAAATTGGAACCTGATCTGAAATCAGGGCAGTGAAGATTCATTTCCTTTGCTCAAAGATCTTTGGTGGTGGCATTCTTTATGGAATGATATCTAGCCAAGTATGCTTGACCAAGGGGAAATTTTCCTTTATTTTCCCTATAGTTTTCTTTGAAGTTGTTTGCATTGACTCAGTCTTTCAATGAGCTTTGCTGATACCCAGGCCATTTGGGCAGTCTTAAGCAAGCTGCCCAGCAAGGAGCAGCTTGATCAGCAGCAGCAGAAGGATGCTGGCTCCTGACACACCAAGCTCCCCGAGCAGCCTGCCAGGAACAGTCAGCTTGGGCATAGACAGGTATGTAGAAATCTGGAAGAGAAGACATTTGCACAGTTGGTTTTAATGCCCTAGGAACTATGAAAGGCTGTAGGCTTTACTCGGAAAGAGAGAAAACAGATACAAACACGAGGAACAATCTCTGGCGGATAGCTCTGCTTCTCTGTGAAACATAATCCCCAAATATTCTGGCAAGAAGATAGATCATTATACCATAATGACAAGCATTAGTCGCAGGTCTCGGTTTTTCAAAGAAACTGAGTCTAAAAATAGACTTCCGAAACCTTAAGGCCTGGAACCTTGTGCAGATATTAAGATTTGTCTGCAGCTCCTTGCCTTACTCCTACATTTTTCCGTCAGCAAACAACTGCCCCAAACCACTGCATAAGACAGACCTGCACTTTATAGCTCTCAGTGAAGCAATATGTCACCTCTATTTATACTACTGTGATCTTACGAAAGAAGGAAATCCTGTCAGTAGTAAACTCAGATTCCTTCAGTTACCATAAATTAAAACTGGCCACTTCTGTCTTGCAACTGTAGCATACCTACATGGGCCTATTTGTACATGTTTTTTAATATCTCTGTTGTATTTTTCAGTAACATCCTAATGGAAACTTACCACAGTAATTCTCTAAATGTTAGTTAGTATCTACTGAGACATAAACTCACGAAAATCTTGACTAACTCTTGCTGATAAACATATCCTTGATGTAATTACTGGCTTAAATCATAGGAAGTGTATCTTTGTGTCTGTAGTAGTCAAATGGCATCTGGAAGCCCTGAGAATCTTTTTGTGGCCTTGATACAGGAGTCTCTGTGAATTTGGCAAATGTAAATGTAAACTTTCTGAGTCTATGTATCCCCTTCTGTGAAACAATTACAAATGCTCTACCCACAGTTCCTAAAGAGGAATATGCAGCCTCCAGTCACAAAGATGAGCAGAGTTTGTTGCAGTTCCAGGCAGAGCATATTAGGAGCCCATAGTTAATATCATACAGCAGGGACAAGATTCTAATGACATTTTACCTTGCAAAATGTGACAAAACCTTTTCTGTATCTCATACTGAACTCCTGTTGTCATTGTTAAGGTCAGTAGTGTTTGTTATATTTTTGTAAGACAGCCAAAGAAGTAGTAATAACAAATACATTAATTCTGCCTTATTTGACCGGTCCTGATTCTCAGAAATTTTTTTTTTTCAAACACAGTTAAGTCATCTTTATTGAAAATAGAACAGGTTTAAACGTTGCATGAGGCTACCGTGAATCAGATTCTAGGAGTGATGTTGACAAATTATAGGGATTTCTTGTACAGATTTTGTGGTGCTAAAACATGATGTGGTTTCAGAAACTGCAGGCAAGCAAAAGGCCTTTCTGTATTTTGATCCACTCGGAATAGTCCTTATAACTCTGCAGCAAACTTAGGGCTTACAGCAAAAGGCTAAGAATCATGATGATTAATGTGACAAGAAAACAAAGAGGTCACTAAAGGCATTGCCATCATCCATAGTGTTTGTCACAACAGGTGATTTGTGGGGTTAAATCCACTGCAGATGAAAGTAAAATATAAACATCGAAAATTCTCTGCCAGTACAACCTCGGGAAAGAGGGCAAGGGATTTTGATGACAAAATGACTCCTGGGTTTGATGCTGTATGAGGACCGCAAGCCATGCAAGCACCTGTAATCTGCTAGTAGTGTATCCATTCACCTGTCTCTACCTATGGCCAGTGACTAAATACTTCAAAGGAATGCAAATAAATAAACAGCATAGAGGCCAAGATATACATCAAGGGAGAAAAGGAAATGGGAATTCCTTCCCGGCCAGTGTAAATATGGTATAAAACAATCATATAACGAAGAGAAATCACACATCCCCTTGGGAATACCAGTAAATCACCCACTTACAAACTTGCACTTTTGAATCCTGAATTGTCTTTTCTATAAACATGAAAAAATCTTCTTTCAGCAATGTTGTAGGCTTTTCTGTTCACTACCTGTTTGAAAGGTCATTCCAGGATATTGCCTCCAAAATATTTAGAAACCTCTGGAATCCTGTCCCCAAGCCCTCACTGAGGCATTGAGCAGCAATGCAGATTACAGCTAGAAAAAAGACTGTAGATAATTCACACCATTTGTCCAGCATGTTGAAAATAGAAGATATAGGTAAGTTAAGAATTTACAGTCGTTCCAATGGCCTTTGGCTCCTTTGCAGCATTCATCCCCAGAACCGCTCTGAATCCATGGGAAAGGTGCTGCCAGGGGAACACAGAAACCTTGACTGAAGTGGTTACAGCATTTTGGACCTGGATGGATTTCAAGTCCTATCTTGGATAGGTTCAGAAAATAGTCGGGACATTACTTAGTTCAGTTTCGGTGCACTCTGGGGAGGTATGTAGGGGAGACTGTTTTACATCTCCCACTCTGGGCAGTTGTGAAGTCACACAAGGTGATAGGCACAAGTGTTATGTCATTGTGATGAAGGTCAGTCGTAGTTCCATCTCATAGCTATGCAATTTTTCTTGCAGGACATTCATTCCTCATGTATTTGGGTGTTTGTTTGGCTTTTTGGGGTAGATTTTTGTATTTTGGGGGGCGGGGGGGTGGTTGGTTTGTTGGTTTGGTTTTTTTTACCCAGTGTTTTATCTTTGACTTGTAAATGCTTCAATGTAAAACTAGTGATACTGTAAGAGAGTTTCATTTATCACAGGGCTTTGGTGATATCAGCATTTCGTGACTAATAACACTTAAGTGAAACCCTGATAATACAGCTGCTGCGATTGCAAACCTGGGATAATAGAAGTGCTATCATTTTAAAAATTAATATTGCAGAAATAATGGTAGAATTGAGAGGCAGTAAAAGGGACAGTTTCATTACACTTTAACCACAAGGAGATTCTTGAAGTATCTTTATAGAATCAAAGAATCATAGAATGGTTTGTGTTGGAAGGGATCATTTATTTTGAACTCTCCTGACACTGGCAGGGCCATCTCCCACTAGACCAGGATGCTGAAAGTCCCATCCAACCTGGCCTTGAACACTGCCAGAAATGGGGTGACCACAACATCTCTGGACAACTTGTCGCAGTGCCTCACTACCCTCACAATAAAGAATTTCTTCTGTGTACCTAATGTAAATTTCCCCTCTTTCATTTTGAACCTGTTACTCCTTTTCCTGTCACTACAGTTCAAATTATGAAAAAATGAAAATATTTAATGAAAATAATTATATTGCATAGACATTGCAAAATATTAAATGGAAAACAAACATTCTGTCTGTATATGCAGGGTGAAATTAAGTATTTTCTTCACAGTGTAATTTTTTAACAAGACCAGGACAAAAACTGACTGGAGGCTATATTTTGGGTTTCAGAGGACTCCAGGTCTAGAAGTTGCTAAGTATTATCTCAGAAAACATTCTGTAGATAACATAAACAAAGATTAAATATGAATTGAACATATTTGTGATCTGCTGGTGAGTGGTGGTGTTTTCCCTTAAGACTAGTGAGGAACTGGGAGCTACAAATTAATAATCCCTAATAAGGGAGTGCAAATCTTGCTGGACATATAAAGAGGTAGGCCCAGTCACTGAGATTTTTAAATCATTTTATACATGAAACAAAAAGAGATTCTGAGAAAGGATAGACGGAGGTGGTGAGAAGTATAACAAGTTACACATCTGTGGCACCTGCATATCTTGCTAATTTGGCCGTGGTGGTTTGCATGTTTGGGATTGTTCAGAATGGTCAATTCACCACTATGAAATCCCATCTTTTCAGTCAGCTGTACAGGGGGCCTCTCAAAATTCAAACCCACCGATGACCTTTTGCCTAATGTATGAGGCCAAACAAACACAATGATTTTAAAGGCTCGCTCTGCTTATTTTAAGTGCTATAAAACATGCTTTACTGAATATAAAGTGTCTCTAGTAACTGAAATTAAAGGCTTCTTTAGACTTTGATCCATTCCTTCTGGTGCACTTGTTTCCACAGATACATGCTTTCCTCCACAAGAAATACAGCCTAATCCCTTTCACATACTCCAGGCAGTAAAGGAATAAACCAAAATAAAGCCCAATACTGCAAAGCAAAGAGAACCTTCCGGGAGTGGATGCAGCATGCACCTCCTTTGTTTCACACAGCTGTGTACTTCGTATATCGGCAAGATGGATGGAGGCAGTGTCACTGGAAGCAATTCACACCTTTTGTCAGAGAAGGCGAAAAGGGACCATTTACATCATTTTCACAAGGATGATTTGGAAAATGCTTTCCCATAAGCTGGAAGGACCTTCAAAGCCTTGCTTTCAAGCACTGGTGTTCCTTACTGTGAAGGGTATCTTGCAATTCACTAATAGCAATATTCTTGGTCATTTCCAGATGCTTGACTGTGGTGGAAATCTCAGGGAAGATATGCATTTGAGATTAATTTATTCCTTTTTGTTTCCTTAGAGAACACAGTGGTAACATATTACTTCACTACAATAAAATAGCACAGATATGGGAAAGTCATCTAGTCCCTCTCGCTGACAGTGCAGGCTTGCCCTCTGCAGCGTGCTCCCTAGTGCTTTGTCCAGTCTATTTTTAAATGGCCTAAGTGATGAGAATTTCTGCAGAGGAGAGTTCACAGGCAAGCCTCTTTTCTCTAACAAGGCTTTGGATACATAAAGAATAATAATAGTAGTTTTATTTATTAAGCTTTCTCTCTTTCACCCAGCAAAGTCCTTGGGGTGCTAAGCAGACACCTCAAAACAATTTCTTCTCCCAACCAAGCTCAGCAAAGTTTTGAAGAGATCAGTAAACAAAAAACAACACTAAAGCAAAAGAGTCCTTGCAGACATGCCCCTCGGGAACAAAGGGGTGTTATAGTAAGGATTGTTGCAGAAAACCCTCTCAGCAGAACCTCGGACTGTTCAAGCTCTATGGCCAAATTCATGGAGATTTAGTAGTGCTCAGCAGAAGATCCAAGGCTCTTCAGGCTTCTCAGTATTTCATGAATCTAGACCTACATTAAAGGAAACTTTAAAAGACCATATTTCTGAACAAGGCTATCAAGGCAAAAGAAAAACAATAAAGACTTGTAATTCTGCTTTTCTCATGTGCATTAAATTCATAAAGTCAGTGTTACAATTTCAATTATATTGAAATTCTTCCATTTATATCTGCTAAATCCTGATCTACTAGTAGCTGCAGTTATTTGCCTTGTAATATTAAATGTGAGGAAAGGAACCAAAAGCTTCACTACCATCAAATTCAAACAAATGTCTTCAGGAAAAAGCATTAACCAAAAGCTAAGTCAAGTGCCTGTCTTTTCCATCCATGTTTATCAATGCTAAAACCCTACTGGTTGCTACTTGCACCAGAAGAATATTGCAACTTCTGTAGGAGGAAAAAAAAGGTTATATTTCTTTTTGACAGAACCATTAAGGAACTCTGTAATGTTTCAATCTGTGGTCACTGCTCTGTTTTGCTTGGCTCGCTAAACCCTCAGCCTCAGCTGGCATTTCCTAAATTAACAGCACATTCACTCCCCACATTAAGACAGTCAGACAAATGGTTCAGCCTAAACTAAGCAGTTTGACACTCATGTGCTTCAGCAAAGCTGAACAGCATCTCATGACGCTTACATGATTAGATGATATCATAATCATATGATAAAAAGCCATTAGGCCAGGACCAAAATCTAAAACATAGGTCATTATGTGAGATGTAAAAAAGCATACCCATTTAACAGAATAAAAAAAAGAAACAAAAAAGACTTCTGACACCAGGGAACATCTGGCTAATATTTACATCTCCTGTTTAATTTGGATGCTTCAGTTTAGTTTTCAAGATGGCAGTGTATAGAAACAAATTAAGCCAATCACTCTATCCGCAGTTTAGAAAACCAAGATTTGTTTATAGTTTCTCATATTAATACCTCATCCACTTGGCCAAAATGCCTTGTGAAAAATATACCTCAAACACACAATTCCCCTTTAGTAACAAAGCTGTAATTCAGCATAATTCTTTGTTGATGGGATGAAAAAGGGAGTCATGTAAACTTGGGGTATTGAGATGAACAGATAAAGTTGAGCCATAGGAAATGAAACAGTCTTCAGTGCTGTAGGGTTAAACTGAAGTCCAACAAGAAAGTCAACAGAATTAGCATTTTGGGCCCCATCCTACTTTCCTTTAAATCAATGGGATTTTGTCACTGACACCCATCAGAGCACCATCACAGACATGTTCAGTGTTAACAGAACATGAGCTGGATACAGGCTTGCTGGATGAGCCCTGTGCCTGAGAATCTGCAAGTTTAGTTCTGTGATGAGT
Organism: Picathartes gymnocephalus; assembly: GCA_013390045.1. Lineage (NCBI taxonomy): Eukaryota > Metazoa > Chordata > Aves > Passeriformes > Picathartidae > Picathartes > Picathartes gymnocephalus. Next base: position 12,188 of record WEKY01018776.1, on the reverse strand, counting down.
TTGATAAAATGCTTATTTCCAAGAGCAGTTAAAAACAAGAAGCAATTCAGCAATGCATATGTAGAATTACATAAAATATTATCTCTTAGAGGAAAACTGGCCAAGTGACAATATTCTTATGTCATAGGTAATTAGGTAAGCTTCAGAACGTTCAAGTTAATAAAAGGATATACTGATTTCAAAATACTAGAGAGAATCCAAGGCCCAAAGTCAACATTTTTTGTTACAAACCCAGGACAGGCACAGACATTATTTCTTCAGGCTTCCCTATTTTTGGATATACAAGGGACCTACTAGGCCAAAACCTATTCAACATTACTGAGTATTTTTGGATTTTGGAGGGTATAAATAATAATATTAGCATGAGTGACCTACAGTATCCAAACCCCAGATCTAGATAAACTGTGCCAGTGGTTTGGGCTCTTTCTAGTCTGCTGTTTCTTTTCTTCTAGAGACAGAAGAAAAGCCGAAGCAAGCTTGCCGAATGTTTCTCATCTCTGTTTAGACTGCCATGACAAAAACACAGCATAGACACTCAAAAATCAGTGCTAAATTATCCAGCCTTATTCTAGCAAGCAATTCACCCACAACTGCAAGGAGCTTAGGGCTGGAAGCAAACCCAGCTGTTACTCGGCGTGCCAGCAACATAACCCTGGTGTCAGGTTTGTATTGCCCAGCAAGCCCTGACCTGAGCTCACACAACACAAACTGAGGGGAGCCCTGTGTGTCTGGAGTGTGTCCGTGTGTCTGCTGCTGCCTGGCTCCACTGGAGGTGGCGGCAGAGCCAGGGCAGGGTGACAGAAGCAACATCAGAAAAAACGAGAGCAGCGGCCTGGTGCAGCAAAGGCATCAGCACATGGCAGAGAATGTGCTGGAGGAAGTAAGGGGTTAGTTCCCCCCAGGGACCATTTCCAAAGAGCTTTGTGCTTAAGATGGTATCGCATCTCTCTCCCTCCATCTTCTGCTATCCCAGAAGACACTGCTCTTCAAAGTGCTTCCCATGCCCTCCTGGCACACCTCTGTGTGCCACACATTCAATCTGTGCTATGAAAACACTTCTTGCAACATATCCCTCAGCTATTTCCAATACTTTGAACTGAATAACCAAGACTGACATGGCAATTATGTCCTGGAGTCACAGAGATACCCCACGGCCCAAAGGAAACCCAAGGTTTCTCTCTGAGTTGCAGGGGTGCAAAGTCCAGCTACCCATACTGGTAATTAGGCACGCCTGGGACTGGTCTCTGGCTCTGAGGCCAACTGGCAAGGAAGAGCACCCCTGTCCCACTGGAAGAGGGGGCTGTGCCCAGCTGGCCTACTGGGAATGGTCTCAGGACCATGATGACCTCTGGACCATCTCTGGCAAGTGTCTGACAGTTCTGGTGGGCACGGCTCAGAGGCAGGGACCAGCCTCATAATGCAATAGTGCCGCCAATCCACCTATTTTTAAACCAACTGTCTCATTTACTAGTAGAGCTACAGTTCACCAGACCCTCCTGCCCTGAGGACAGCTGACCCTGAGCAGGCTGGGGGCCAGAGGACAATTCATGGCCATCTTTTGTTTTTAGAGGGATAAATATAGCCACAAGGGCTATATGCTGTGTGGGTATGGGCATGTGGTGCCTTAAGCCCTGCTTTTCCAAGGAGGCAGAAACATGTGTGTCCCAGCCATACTGACAGGGAATCTCTTTCTTCATTCATAAAAAGTGACAGTTCAGATTTATTTGAAAACGGGGTCACCTGTGTGCCACCTCAGTCACTTTGGTGAGCATGCATCACATTTTACCCTTCCAAAGGTAATGGGTTGGCACAGCCAGGTGCAGTAGGAAGTGGGTGTAGGAGGTGGTAGGGAGGGAGACTGCTGTGCCCAGACTAATGGTGATTCTCTGCAACTCTGCAGGGGAAAAAAATAAAAGCATTTTCCCATGTAGCAGTGAGTGTGGGCACTAGAAATATTTCTTGCTCAGTGAGCCATGAGACAGAGGTACAAGAGCAGGTAAACATGCTTTCTTACACTCAGTCAGACTTGATGTTTCTTATACACTGATTTATACTTTCTACAGAACCAATGCAGGAGAATAACAGATAAAAAGAGTCTGCCAGCTTATAGATGTGAGGAACCGTTCCTCCTAACCCAATGCTCAAAAGTAACCCTTTTATGAGGTAAAAATATATTTTCCATTTCCTAGAGTAGCTGGTTTAGCAGTGTTTGGCTGATTTGCTGTTTGAAATCCTCTGGTATTTAACATGCTTTTGCAAATTTGAGTGCTTAAATGTTTGTCTTCCATATAAAAATCTGTTTCATTCTTTTCCTTCATTTTTTCCTCCTCTGTCTTAGTGAATAACAGAAATGGAGTGACAGAAGTAGGAAGTTCAGGTCTATCCCTTCCAAATTGCTCAGTCTGTGCTTCCAAAAATGCTCAGGGAAAATGAAGAATGGGAACTTGCAGGCAGGATATAAAGCTTTCAGAGTGTTGCAGAAGTGATGCAGTCATTTAAAAGGCCAGCTTAGAAAACAGTGTGTTTCTTCTTTTGACATCCTCCCAAGAATGTCTGCATCAGCCAGCTTGCTTAAAGTGGCAGAAGTCATTACAGATAAACACAGCAGATTGTTTATTTTGGAAAGGGACTGGGGCATAACTCCTCTGAGGTAAAGCACAGGGTGGTTCTTTCTTTACCTGCTGCAGGATCCAGCAGAGAGGCAAGGTGCTGCATGCTTTGTGTTCAAATGACTAACAAGACCTTTGTCTAGGCTTGAACTCATACCTGTTTTCAGTTCCTGACATACCTCGGATCCCCCCTACCGCCCGCTGAGCCCGCGTTGGTGCGCTCCGATGGTGAGCCTCTGGATACAGAATGCCACTGGGATCCACGGGGAAGACAAAGCCCCTCAGAAAGGAAAGCAGCCTCGGGCCACTCTAATTACAAGTCCCTGCACTGCTTGAAGGTACTCAGCTGACATGCCTGAACTGTGCAAAGACCTTCAAGTGAACTATTATACAAAGCTCAATGTATCACATGGTTGCGAAGCAGCTGCTAAGTCTCACTGTAAATGAGGCACAGAGATGATAAGTCACATACTCTCATATACAATGTGCTCAAGGAAACCCCCACACTACGGATTTAACTGCCTTGGGGTAGGATGAAACTTGGGAGGTGAAGGGGAGGGAGTGGGATGTGGGAAAGAGTTTTATGTGAAGACGTCCTAGTCTACATTGAGGATGTGTTTACTCCTGGTAGCTTTGGCAAGTTAATCATAACATGCATTTAAGTTCTTTCAATAACATCCCCCAAAGTGGATTTTTTAAAAATGTCACTTCCCTGTTTAAACCGGCATAAAACTGTATATCCAGATAAATCTTCCACAGGAGACACAGAAAGCAGTAGTTGCTAACATTTGGGTTCTCCTTCGCTCACTTTGCCTGGATATAGACAAGCCTGAAATGCATGTTCTCCGTTCAGATCACAGGACTGCAAAGGACGTGCATCTGATTGCACAGATATGAAACACAGCAAGAGTGACATGATTAAGAGCAAAAATCTGGCAAAACAGAGAAGACAGATGACATAACCTGCAGCAATATATACACTGCCTGTGATCTTCTTAAAAACTACTGAATACTGTAGCGAAGTTTAAATGGCTGCAGAGTAGTGCCTTTAATACACCCAGGGAGGGGTTTCCTATAACCCAGCAACATACTGGGACTGAAGTCATTTCTGAAGTCCCAGATCAGTAGAAATGCAGGCTTGGGAGGGACCTGAAGAAAACATCCAGCTTGTTGTGCTGAGATGGGTGCTGCAGTAAGAGCCAGTGTGATACTGAAATCACACTGACTCTTCAGCTACTATTTCAGGCTCTCTACACTGTCAGTAGGTGGCTCATCTTTTCAAGATTTTCTATCCATCCATAAAGAAAAGTAAATATATGCCTACAAAGTTAAAAAACCCTCGAAAAACCAAAAAAACCCTGAAAACAAAACAACAGCAACAACAACAACAAAATAAATTAAAAAAAACCCCATTCTCTATATCATGAAAATATTGCAAACCAATAATGCAAAAGCAAATTTAATTCTCTTTTGAAAATGTCTGGGAAAAAAGTCATGAATCTTATCTAACTGGCATGTGTATGTTTATGGACAACCATCCCCACATCACACATTCTTCAATTAATTTTCAAGCAGCAGTTTTGAAACAAAATTTTCCCCATATAAAAGATGAGTGTATAAAAGTTATTTTTCAAACAATAAGTGATAGCACATTACCAAATATATATGATTCCTTAGATTGTGTTACAAGACCCTTTGAGGCAATGCAAAAAAGCTCATAAAGAGATGATAGTATGAAAGTATAGCAAGGAGCAGGTAATCAGAGGTTACAGGAGCAGGCTATGAGAACCAGACAGCCCTAATTGGGCTTGCAAATCTCATTGCCTTCTATGGATTTATTAGAGAAGAAAGATCCATAAGACTAAAAGCAAATCTGGGAGCATGAGAATGACAGCAGGAGACTCACACTCTAGCCATTATGAAGGAAAAAACTTCATCATTAAAACCGAAGACAGAGCTTTGTCTCCTTTACAGAAGGTCTCAAACCATACTTGGCTTCCTTGGCACTATCTGATTAATCAACCATTTGCTTAGGTGATTTGATCCTGCTCACATTCAAGGCAGATGTGTCTCCCTTCAACTTCAAAGAGAGCATGATGACACCTTCGTGAACTGTGTTTCAATCTGGCTAACAGAGGGATGCACTTAAAACATTTTCTAATAGAGGTACTACAGAAAGCAGAATTAGGTCCAAACTATGTTAAAAATTCACTTTTAGCAAATAAAGAAAAGGTTACAACATCCCAAAGTTGGACAAACAGGTTTAAAACTAGCACAGATGGCCCAATGTGCCTTTTATCCCTTATCACCGACATTTATATTACATGTCAAAATACTGCAGAATACAGTGATAGTCAATGCTGGAACTCTCTGTCTGGGTCATGCAGATTCATTACCAGCTGAAACAAAGTGTATTTTCTCCTGGAGTAGGTCACTGTTCTCCTCAATCATCTCACGCTTTTGTTGTGTTTATTTTCAGCACAAAGTTTAATCTTAAATATGCCATTTAACAAAGAATTTTTCCTGATTCTAGCAACATATGGAAGCAGCTGTTTGCGGTTCTTGTTCATGAGTTACATCTTCCTTTAAACAAGACAGCTTTTTATTTTGCTGCTAAACCTGCATTTGAATCGGAACAAAATGATAATAAACATGTCTAGAAAGGGCTCCAGCTCAAAGCAAGAGTTTCTGTCCATGAACTCTGCCACCCTTTGCTTCTTATTTCCTAGCACAGGACATTTGTCTGATTAGGAGAATAGCTATTACATGCAAAACATGAGCTACATTTTGGCACTCATTTCTTAATTATTGCTACTATTGTCATTAAAAAAATCTTGTGGTTGAAAATATCTTTAATAAGTTAGTGCCTGATATGTTACACATTGCCTTAGTACATAAGAGCAAAAATAAAACAGATAATGGTCTGCACAGCATGTTCAAAACAAAGACTATAGCTATATCACTAAATAAATTAAGGCCAGGGAGTTAACTTGATCACTGAGCTGCCTGTGCCAACTAGCACTTTTCAGTAATAATGCCCAGAAATGACTGATGGGAGAGCACACACGGCAGAGAGCACTTCCCAGCAAGTAATGTGAGTGAGACTACGACAGATTAGAGCCTGTGCTGTCCCCTGACATTACCTGCACAGGCTTGATGCATTCAAAGATCTCTTCACACCTTTACACCAAGGTGTGAAACGCAGCCCCACAATTTTCACCCTATGAAAACTTGATTCTTACAGGCAGAAAAAGAGCCCTCACCTCCCTGAACATACCTGCAGACAATCACTTAAAGTAAGAGTTATAGCTTAGATCCACCGAGAAACCATATGCTCAGAGGAGACACAGCACCACATGCAGTGTGACAGGGACAAGAGAACAGTCCCTGCCCATGACAGGTTTATCAGCAAAAACACAGCTATAATATCTCAGATACTTGAAGACCTTTTGGGCATTACTACTTGGAGAGAAGGGCGTTATGTCAAACTATGTGAAAGGAAAATGTAATGAATAACCCTGATGCCTATGCCTTTAGTAGGTTGTTTCATGAGCTCTAGCAGATCCTGCTGTGGGATGTGGTGCTGTCTCTTTACAAAAGGAAGCAGTTTGCAGTCCATGTGGAGGGAAGGAATAGCCAGCTAAACTGAGAGTGAAGTACACTCTAGGGAGGTCAAAAAGGAAAAATACGGATAAAGACATTTAGAGAAAGGCGGCCCTAAGACAGTGACCAAGAAAAAGACAATGAAAGGAGTTGAAATATACGAGTCAATCAGGAATTTCAAGCAAGGTCAGAAAGGTGAGAGCTAATAGTCAACCTGGCCATGTGTTCCAGTGAGATATCTTAGAGATGCTTTTGGGATCATGGTGGGTATGTGCAATGACTATCACTGAAAAGCCAGGTCTCTAGCAATGTCACATCTAGCAATTTTGCAATGCTTGCTAACACACTAGGGAAAAGAACAGCCCTTGTGGAGCTTGTAGGTTGAAATAGGCAAAGTTTAAGGCTGAACTGAGGATGCAACATTATTGGGCTCCTTTGTTCTGGATAAATTGTAACTCTGTCCAGTTTATCATTTGTAAATGGATGATTTTTCATAGACAGAACAAAAATAGACCTTTCAGAGGGCATGGAAAGGAGGGAGGCCTTATACTAGTTCAAGCTTGGAAACCCCTTTCGATTACTGACACTTTTGTCAGTGATACGCGATACAGGTGCTATATTTCCTGGGGATTCCATGGAAAGTTAATACAAACATATGTGAAAATAATCTTTAACAAAAATTTTACCCAGTGTTAACTGCAATTTCACACACATACATGCAATTAAACATATAAATGGATTGATACCAAATGATGACAGCCAGCGCTTAGCTATAAACAAAACATATCTTCTCATATCTCTTATTTGTTGTTTACTGAAATGCTTTCCTAAACCCTTTAACTTGCTTCCTTCCAATAGATGAATCAGTTTAATGCAACAACCTAGAAATGAAAAACATTTATCCATCACTTCCTTCCCTGCTTCTGACTTGCAGTCCCAGCTGGGAAATGCTAGACATGCACTTGGCTGAGCTTCTTACTGCTGTTCACGGTTAGTTTTAGGACAGATGGACTGAAAATTGCAGTAACAGGGCTGGGTTCTGTGACCCAGGAGGTCCCTTTGAGTTCCGTCTGTAGGTATTAACCTGTAACAAATAAGTATCTCCTTTCCCTTAGCTAACCTGTGTTGAAAATAAATCACAAATAACGGCACTGGATGGTGAAAAAACCAGCAACAGAAGAGAATTAGACACTTTGTTTTTATGCCTCCTGAACACATGGCAAGAACTTGGCCATAGGCCTTTGGCACTTGGCTGTGGCAGATCTTCTGCTGGTGGTTTCAGATGCTGTCTTTTCTCACCTGACCTGTTATTTCTTTCCTGGAAGTTTGCACTCTCAAAGCAGATTCAGCAGAAGGGAATTTCTGCCTATCAGTCTCTGCAATACACAGTCTAGGTTTACCTCAGCTTCACTGATATCTTCCTTGCTAAGGTGCTGGGAAGGTCAGATGGTGATAATGATGTTTTCATATTTGCTGTTCTATAGGGAAAACTCCATAGTTACAAGTATATCAGAAACAGAAAAATAAGTTGATGTTGTCTGGGAAATAAATACACCCACTAAGTCACTGATGGCCTTTGTTCTATAAGACACAAACTTGAAACTTTAAATGCCTCATTTGCTTAGATTACAAAAACTTCAGATAAAAATGGCAGTAATGGCTTACTACACATGGAGTTGATTTTTTGGGTTTTGTTGGGTTTTTCTAAGTGCTTGAAATTGTTTTTAACCACTGTATCCCTGTTTTTCAGAAACAAAACCAGAAGACAAATTCGGACATGCAAATAAAATAAATCACCCTAGCATTACTTAGGAAACTCATTAGTTCTTGCATTGCTGAAGCTTAGGTAACTCTTTTGCAGAGCAGATTATTTTTTAGAAATCAGAGAATATAGGACATAAAAGGAACCCTAGTACTTTACCTAGTGGATCCCTGTGCTTTGAAAATACCTGAATTTTCTCTGACTCCTATTTATTTTATTAATGAATTCTTCAAAAACTCTTGAAAATTCCTCAGTACCTAGTTCAAATGTTTTGTTAGTCTTGGTGTGGTAAAAGGATCTTTATTTTTGTGGGATTTTTCCAATATCTAGCCTAAAACTTCATTTCAAATTAAAGCAATCATTTTTTCTGTGCTCTGTCAGTGGTCTTGAAGCATAATCGATCACTGTCTACTTTACAACAACCTTCTACATACTTGAAGACTGTTATCATGTCCCTCTCAGACTCTTCTGTTGTAGACTAAACAAATCCAATTCCTTCAATCTTTCCTCACAGGTCATGTTTTCTAAACCGCTTATCATTCCTGTTGCTCTCCTCTGGACACTCGCCAATTTGTCTGCAACTCTCTGAAAAAGTGGTGCCCAAAGCTGGGTAGAGTTCCTAGCTCAGAACTCAAAGCACCAAGTAGGATGGGACTCCTACCTCTGCCTGAGATACAGCATTTCGTTTAATTCATCACAGAATGAAGCGGCTGCTCAAAAAAAGACATTGTGCTCTTAAGTAATCCTTGGTCCATAATCACTCTCGTCCCCTTCTCTGCAGCTCTGCTGTCTAGCCAGTTACTCCCTGCTCTGTGTTTCTGTGTGATTGTCCCTCTCTGGAAACAGTGCTTCACACTAATGCTTATTGAAACTCTTTTCAGATCATTCTTCCAATTTTTCGCAATAACTTTCAATATCCCTTAGGCCTTAGAAAGCACCTACAATCTCCTTAATTCTCAGGACGTTCGAGAATTTGTTGTGACAGTCTGTACATTCACCCAAAACACTGACCAGAATGGATTTACCATTTTAGTAATAACTACTCACACCTGTTTCCAAACACTGACTTTCAGCCACTTTGTAATAGTGAAATAATAATATTTCTTTTAGACCATTTTCCTTTAGTTTGCTTGTGAGAAAACTGTATGAGGATGAGTCAAAATGCAAGATTAACATATATATCCTATGTATTCCATCTCTTTACTTACAAGGAGAGCTACCTTGTCAAAGAAAATAATTAGAATGCCTTGACATTCTTTTTCCTGATAAATCCTTATTGGTTTTTTCTTATCATCCCTAAGTAATTATAAATTGACTGCTTAGTAAATTGTTTCAGTATCTTTCCCAGTATTGATATGAGGCCAGCTGGACTTAATTTTTCAAGTCTTCTTTCTCTCTTTGTTTAAAAGGCAGACACTATATTTCTTTCTCCTCCACTTCTTCAGAGCATCATTTATTCACCAGTATCCCCAAAAGGTACTCAGTAATGTTACAGTGGCTGCTTTACTTGTTCAGTTACCTGTTCCTTATTACTGAGGGGAAAAAAAGGATCAGAGATATTACATGAAGGTTCTTTGAATTATGCTTTCAACAAATAAGATGTAGGTATACCACTTTTATCCATTTTATGAGCAATAATACTAAGTGAAACAAGGAAAAAAATGTCTCTTTGAGATATGACAACAGATCTTTCTCAGAACTGTGAGTAAAAGTCTTTATAGACAACATTTTTCATAAGAAAACTATGATTCATTGATTTAAATCACTCCTACAATGTTATCACCTTCTCCAGACTATCAATTGGACTATGAGATCTAAACATCCAGTCTCCCTAGGCTTCCCTAGAATTGCCTTAATCAGTGGTCTATTAACTGTATTCGTATTCTAGTTAATGAAGCAATACAGCTGTTTTAGTTCCAACAATTAAATTTTGTAGGGGACAAGGGGACAGTGGAAAGTTTCTGAACACTTCAGTGTCCTATAGCAAAATCTGGTTTATTTTAATCACGTTTATTAATCTTCACTACTTACACTCTGTAAGTGCCAGAAACCTTCGTTAAGGACCTCGGGCTTATTATTTTGTGTACTTCAAGTTCCTGTTGAATATCTCTTTTCTTTGCCCTCGAGTATCAGTGTAGCCCCTGAGTGAACCTAGTCTTGTTTTAATTTTGCCATTTTCTCCCTCAGTTACATTGGTAAAATGTCAAATTCTGTTTTTTCTGGCAAACACAAATGCTCTGAAAAGACAAAGAAGATGAATATTTCTGCCAGTCTCTTAAATTCAGCAAAAAGATAATTGGAAGGCGAATGAGACAATAAAAAATGTTCATTCATTTATCCATTTATTCTCCAGACGCGAAAGTTTAAATTCAACTAAACAAAGGTGCCTCAGCATGCAAAACTCTGGTCAAAGCCATTCAGTTGGGCAGGGACATATGAGGCCTGAGAAACAAGTGTCTTCATCAGTGATCCTACACATTGCCTTTCACAGTGGTTTATTTGCTGCTAATTGTACTGGGGAGAGAGAAAGAACTCTAGTAGGATGCTTCCATGAAAAAACTTAACACAAAGAAATGTGGACAAAACCTTACCAGCATAATTAGCTAGAGGACAATGACCTTTTCAGTCAAAAATTACTCTTGTATCTACCCACCTCTCTAAGAACCATGTTTTTAAGATTCTTTTATAACCTACCTCAAAAATGTTCTCCACAATAGAAATGCTGCAGTTTAAAAGTTTCAGAGGTGTTGTAGAGGAGAAAAGTGTTAAGACAGCTTTATTTCACTACTGGTTTAGCACTTTTTAACACTGAGAGGATGAACACCAAAAATTCTTAAATATCAGTGCTTAATTTCATGAGAAATTAGGTACCTGTCCAGAAATGAGTTTCATAAACACCTTTGAGGAACTAGACCTTTATGTCCAAACACAGATAAAATATGCCATCTAAACAGACAGTATGCACTAAGTGGAGGTTTTCTCTGTTTAGGTGGGACATCATTACTGACTTTCTCCCTTCCAGCTGAAAGCATGCAGGACAATAGTTTGAATCTGCTTCATCAGAATAAACAGAGAATGTGACTACAATCATGGGCTGGGTAGCACTTGCTTATGTTCCCATTATTAAAAGTCACAGAACTCAGGCATCAAGAAGGCCTCCAAAGTCTTGAGCCAAAGCCCAAATGGAATATTTAAAGATATTTCAGATACCGTTACATTTGACTAAATTAAAAAGCTTCTGTGACAGCTGTCTACTGTCAATGCTTTTTCTTTACAAGTAATGCTGAAAGACTATAGGATTTGTGTCTTAACAATGTTAAACTATTGAATATATATTCAACTTCCAAAGTTTCTGTCCTCCAGCAATGTCTACAGCCTGAGGGTTTAACCTAAACTCATCTCCATTAAAACATGCAAGTCTAGATACAAAAAGATCACACTATACTGTTGGTAAAGCTAATTTTTCCTCTGTTTTTGCTGTAAATTAAAAGGGAGTCGAAACTCCAATCTACTATTCTGCATTATCAATCTAGTATTTGATTTGGAAATATTTAAAGCTCATTTGCCCAATGATTTTACCTGTTCTGCGTTCTATATCAGAGCATGAATTATAGAGCAGTAACTCACCCTCAGAAAACCCACTCGTCTTTGATCTTTCGGCATGGTTCCTCAATGCTTGCTACCTTTGAAGCATGGATCAGCAATTTGCATGTTGTTGTGTCTTGCTATATATTGTGAGTATTTTTTACTACCACTGGAATTGCAAGTGTTCCAAGTTGAAGAATTTCAATAACCTGAATTGGCATATTCACTGTAAAGCCCAATTCACTTAGGAAACTCCTAATTTGTACTTAATAACTCCCCTCTACATACACATACAGGATGTAGATTCAGGCTAAAATCTGGAAATAAAACATTGTCAGTCAGTCATTATGAGTCATAATCCAACCTTTCACACAGGCTTTAAAAGATCTGTTGGGACTTCTGAGGGGAAAATACCAAAGGGTGAATTTTAGGAAATTTTACTGGGAGAAAAATCTAGGTAGATTTTTACTTTTATCTAGAAGAAAAAGAACATTAAAAAATCATTGCCTCTTAGCAAAAGCAGCCTATTTCAACACACAGGAATAATAATTTTAAATTATCAAATCCTTCTATTGTTTCTTCAAAGATCAGTCATGTCAAAATACTAATATATATTTTATATATATATA